>CM062824.1:5732418-6119125 GCA_031772345.1 Himalopsyche anomala | reverse complement strand
ATACTTTAACATAGCCAAAATAAGGTCGATAAAATTTCAGGACAAAAACCGGCTCAATAATAAAGTGTATTAGTATCTATTTACAGGATAAAAATATGTTTATAATTTCGTGTTTTAGTAAATCAAAAATAACTGATTTAAATAAAACAAAAAACTTTTTTTCTGCGGGCTTTTTTGAAATAGAGGATATAATCAATTGTATATTTCAATGTTTCGGCCACAAAACAAACGAATAAAGTTTACTAGTAAATATGGTTTTTAAAAAAATGCCTGGCTGAAATTCCGAACCATAGGAATTTCACCAAAAGAAACTTGTGTTAATATTTCAACCTTGTGGTAGTAAATAGGTTCAGAATGTGTGTTGAATTTTTAAATGCTACATTTATATTATGTGAATTTTCAGTAATACTGCTGCCATACTGGTTTCCATGGTAACAGTAAATTGTATACAACAAATATATTAGGCACCTGCTTGAAACAACAGTTAACAATTTCATTTACGCGATAAATACATTTATAGGCTCTTCTGACCTTAGCTAGAGATATTATTTTATTATTTGTATATCTAAAAAAAAATGTTTCCTTATGCTCGAAATGCAAATATATCCTATGAAAAACAATCAAAATTTATACAGGACCGAATTTCATCTGTGGAAAAACATTTTTCAGAACTTTGTAATGCGTTTGGAGCATTTGCGCAGAAAACTGCCAGGTTGGGAATCAAGATTTATTTTAAGAGCTCAAATTTAAATACATCATTCGTATACGAGTAAATCGATTGTATTGTCTTATATTGCTAATGATGTCAGGCTCTATCAGAACACACTAGCAGAATTTAAAAACATATTTTATATTATGAATATATATATAGTATTATGAATATATACAGTACTTAATGTGATTTTTTTGATATTTATTGAACATTCAAATTTTATCCTTCTGATGAATCAAATAAAAAAGCAAAAGCTTAGTGTTCTAAAAGGGGTTGAAAAGTTAAGTGACTTGATTTACCACTGACAGAAAATGAAAATGTCTGTAAATTTATATTCTGTAAAATTAATGTTTTTTTTGGTGTCAGAGAGTAAAATTTTCTTGTATATAACTAAAACAAATTTAAAGACTTAATTTTAATGTTTAAATTTGAGAAGTTTCGTATATACTTTCTGCTTTAGGTTAAGATTTAACATTTTTTTTTACATAAAGCAGTTGAGATTTTTTACCCACTAAAGTTAATTACTGTTTTTGTTAATTGAAAACAAGGAATGTGTAAAGAAACTATGCAGCTTAAAAATCTCATTTGTTAGCAAACAATGTTAGTATATATCTTTCAATTTTTAGTATTTTTAGTGACCATTCCAAAACATTTTTTAATTTCTATGACTTGCCATTACTTACTCTCTAAATATTTCAATAATAAAGCAATTTTTAACTTTGTAGGGTTCGTGATGCAGGAGACGATATTTCTAAAGCATTTTTGCAATATTCTGAAGGAGAAACTGTCAACACGTCATTAAGCTCGGCTTTAAAAGCTTTATCAAATACAGTTTCTGCAGTTGAAGACTATCGCAATGCATATGTCCAACGTCTAGAAGTAAAGGTGAGCAATGACTGTTATTTAATTAATAATAATGAGACAGGAGAACTGTTTCAGCAGTATATGATTTTAGTTTGACCATATCTTACAACAATTAGAGACAATTATTGTGTAAAATATGATGAAAATATGAATGATAAAATAATTCAATTTTCAATATTATTTGTGTGTATAGGTTGTCGCAGAATTATCACAATATGAAGGGATCTGCAGACATGTAAGAGGTGAAGTGAAACATACATTAACCATACGAGATGGGGAAATTGCTCGACGAAGAACTTTAGATAGACTCAAAGAAAGAAATCCTATAAGCAGGCAGCAAATAGTATGTGCAAGACCCTTTTACTTAATTTTACATTTGAGAATTCATGGAATAAAACTACTGTGAATGTGTAATCTGAATTGAAACTAAACATTACTCGTGACGGTCAAGGAATATTTTTTTTATAAAGATGTGTAAAATAAATGTATGTGCCGTCTTTTGAATGAAATAGAAATGTTTCATTTTTGATGTTCAGTGAAAAAAGTTTTGAAAAACTCATTATTCTTTGAATTTTAACAGATGCAAGCAGAATCTGAACTTCTCAAGGCCTCTGCAGATATGAACCGCACAAGCAGGGAACTCGAAGAGCAGACAGATCTTTTTGAAAAAAGGAAATTGCAGGATATAAAATCAATTATAAAGAATTTCATAGACATAGAAATGGTATTTCACACAAAATCTCTAGAATTACTCACAATGGCTCACCAGCAGATGAATAATGTGGATGATACAGCAGATTTGCAGGTTCCTTTTTTTGAAAATCAGACACTATCTACATATTTAATGAAAATTATACGGAAAATACATTAATTTAGTAAATCTTTCAGGAAATTATTGAAAGAAAGATGTGGCTTCAGTCCGACTTTTTTTTTCTTATTGGAGGTATACACAATTTCACAATAGATGGTGTTGATCCACCAATTTCATCATTACTCAAATTGCAAGCGATGATCGCATCTAAGTATTCAATCAGTTATAAAGCATCTGTCAAGACGGTGCGGTGCAACCAGCCTTTGGTTATAAGAAAGCAGGGATGTCCCATCCCATGGGCATAGGCGAGTAGGCAGTTGCCTAGGGGCGGCAAGAATTTGGGGGTGACAAATGATCACAGAACACATTTTTAAAATGGCTCAATGTTTTTGACACGTGAATTTAGTATACAATAAATATGATGGCTCAATGTCATTGATAAAAAAACAGCAACATATTTTTTCAATAGTAATAATATTATGATACAGTAGTTAACTATATCACAAAAACCTTCTTTAAATATGACATTTATCGATGGCGGCACTATAGGCTTAATATAATATATATAAAGGTGAGCGGAAATGACCTGGGTCATAAAAGCACTTAACATTTTTTTGATTGCGTAGATGAGTAGAGGATTCGACTTTCTATATTTGTATATGTATTCTTAGAATAATAAGAAATAAAGGAAAAAAGACACTTATACTCTTATGGCTTTAAGCATTTCATATTTTTATTTTGAAAAATAATAAGGACGCTAGTTTATACTCTGCCTAAGGGCGGCAATATCCTAGGAACGTCACTCTAAGAAAGAACTAATAATCAATAGCTCACCCTAAATAAGCCTCATGTTGTAATCATGTCTACGAGTGCCATATGAGATGTCTAGTCATAAAAACAATAACACTATATTATGTCAAAATCGAGATAAAAATATATGCGTATATTATGCACAATTTTACATGAAGTGTGAAAATTTATATGTTTCAAAACTCGATATAAGCCTATGAAAAAGAAAATTTAAAGTTAGTTAGCGATATGTTCCCCACATGGATTGTTTATTTTTCTTAGTCCCAGCCATGCACCCATAAGAACAATGTTAAATAGTCCCGCATAAATCTTTCCCCAATTTCCTTGATCTATCATTTAAATAATATGGTCCAGTCACAAATATTATCCTGATTGACCATTTTCGGAGAATATATTTAATTTTTCTCTTCAATAGTCTTGCCTCGCATCTCGTTTTGTGTTTTTTTCTAACTCATAACAAAAATCCCCCCCCCAATGAAGAAAAACTAAAACTCTAATTAAAAAAATTAAAATAAATCAAGACGTTGAAAAAATCTAAGAACAAAACCAGTTGACTGAAAATTACGTGAATTTTAGGGTTCTTTGTTAAAATTGAAGTGCCAATTTGCAAATAGAAAACTTAACTAGCATAAAGAACTTTTAAAATATATATAGTGAACCCCCGATCTACCGTTCTCGCTATCTTTGTTTCCCTGCATGGATCGCTTATTTTCTACTTGACCAAGCCCCCATAATATCAATGTTAAATAATTACACATCAATCGTTCCCTGATTCACCAATTTCTTTGATGTATCATCTAAATAGTATTCTGTCTCGTCCCAAATATTATTCCAATTGATCGTTTTTGTTAAATATTTCTTTTTATTCTCATAAATAGTCTTATTTTGCATCTCGTTGCGCGAATTTTTCTAACTCAAAAGTAAAAACTAAGATCCCTTAATGAAGAATACTAGAACTTTAGTTGAGAAACTGAAAACAATTCAAGACGTTGCAAAAAATTCAGGAGAAAAACGAGTCGACATAGCAAAAAGAGTTCAACTTAGAAAAGTACGCAAGTTTGAAGAAAATATCTCAAAATTTTAGTACCAAACTGCAACTAGGCAACTTCTTATGTATTAAGCAATTTTAAAGTATGTTTATATATTTTTTCATAATAAAAGTAAAATAAATAAGTAAGTTTTTTGAAAATTAAAAAATTTTTGGTATTATTTGACGATTTCCCACATTATTCGATTTTTATTACGGTCCTTTGAAAAACGTTGAATCAGGGTTTCACTGTATTTCAAAAAAGGATTGGTCCTGGTGCTTTGTATGTACAATTTTATTTTGATTATTTTTATTCAGTTGTATTGCCCATTGTTTAATAAACGCTGTTATTTTGTTTTTATTTAAAGACAAAATACTTAAGCCGAATATTTTTTGCTTGAAACATAAAAATAATTTAAATTTGACATCAAATTTCCATCAAGCACATTCAGTAGAAGTTCTAAATTACATCAAAACTTTGTTTCCTGCAAATATTAAAATATTCACAAGTCAGATTTTGTAACTATACTTTTCATAATATATTATCAGTAATTGAATAAAGTTATGGGTGGGTTTGTGCTTTCTCCTGTTCTGAAAACAGGTGTCAACAAAAAACTCAATTATATTTTTTTATGATCAGTTAGATAGCAAATAAACGTTTCCTAAACATGGTCTAATATTTGTTCAAACATACTTTTCTTTGTTCATCAGGTCTTTCAGGACATACGGAAAAGTTTGGATCCGGTAAAATTTATATTTTACTGTCACGTTTTTTTAAATTAATAAAGTAAGCGGAAGAATATTTCAGTGAGCCACAATAATTAAGATGCCTCTGCGCATTAAAAATGTCAAGATTTATGACTTACACTTGCACATTCAAACCAATTTTCAAGTATCAAAATGGAAATTTCGATAATCACAAAATAAAATCTATCAATGCAATCACACATGTGCAAATATTTATTCATTAAGACTGCGTGGAAATATTATTTAAGTAATATGTAATAATTTTGATGACTGAATAAATATTTATCGATTGCTTCCAGGATTTTCGATCTGAGCTTACATCAATGAATGATCAGCAAACAATGCATAGGCAAACATGTGATGGTTCCCTTGCTTCATTGCTTAGTCAGAAAACTAAACCTAAGATGCAGAACTCTACGGTTATTATTTTTATTTATATTTATGGACACAGGATAAAAAACCATTCTCAACACTACTAAGATAAGATTTAACAACAAAATCTTCTCAACGGAAATAATTCAATCTGCTTTCAGGAATCCTTAAAAACTGGAGACAAAGAAGAAAACTTTAATGATGATACAGAAACTGATGAAGATTCTTCTGAGCCTATTCGTAAAAGAAGTGATACATTATATTAAATTATCAAATTATCTGATGTTGATTAAGTATTATAAAATTACTTACTATCAGTAAGACAAGACTTGTATTTATTTAAGAGTGATATCTAAATGGTCAAACTCATGTAATAATAATTATATACCAATGTTAAATTAAGCTTATGTATAAAAAAAATACTATTATTTGAGAAACATAAAAATCTATATCATAATCATGAACTACTTTTATTAACTAGACTATTTTCATAAGAAAGTATTTTTATTAGAAAAAAGACAATACACTTCAAGATTCTCCTTTCAAACATGGAATACAAGAGGGCAAAAAATATAAACTGTGTAAAAAGAAATGCAGTAAACATAAAAAAATTAACAATTTAATGAATTGCATTGATATTCAAAAAAGTAAAACCCTTTTTTACTAATTCCACATATATTTAATATGATTAGGACCGGTTTCACTCATGAAGATCATTTTCAATTGGTAAGAACACACATCAATAAATTAATCATCGGTGAAGGAGTATTATCAACATTGGAGGAGTTATCAGCCCACATGGTTGAGCCAGTATTCGAAAATGATTCCACCGCATAGACATCGTGCAAATTTTGTGAATTTATACTTTTTTTTTGCATTCCAAACAATTTATTTGACAAAGAAATGTTGTCATTCTATTCTCTTCTTTTATCTAAGGTGACGAATTACAAAGAAAATCTTGACATAAAGAGCCTTTTATGTCAACATTGTATATATGTTGAAGGTCGATATACATCTGTCTTTGTGATATTCATATTGGAAAACAAAAAAATCTATCAAAGGCCATTTATATAATAAAATATTCACACATATATAAAAACAATCAATACCTTAATTATGGTTAGGAAAGCATGGACCATGTTATCCCTTCTTCCCCTGTAAATTGTGCGGGATATTTTTTGGTTTCAAGATGTGCTACAAACGCAACACTGTTTTTCATTATTGTAAGGTTTTTCAAAACCATTAGGACTTCTACACTAGCCCATGACACATACAATACTAACCTATGTAAAATTATCTTGATTTATCTGTCTGCCTACATCATAGCACAACACTTTGTTTGCCCAAAATGAACAATGAGCATATCGTATGTGTACGAGTGTTGACAAGTGACACTAGCGTCCGGTGCATAATATTATTAGTTCAGTAATGACGTCTCAATTATCCAGAGCAGACGACCGCCTGTAGCGGTAAATCTGGAGGTGCGGCCAAATGCTTAAGCACCTAAGGTAATTTTATAAATAGGACAGAAAAATACAATCTTGCCTGGGACGGCCAAATGTCTACAGCCAGCACTGTATCCAACTCTTTTATGAAATAATATGTGTGGTCTGAACCTGATAAAAATATTCTTCAATTAGTAGAATAATATTAAAAATAAATATTTCTCCATTATAACTAAGTAACGCTCAGACAAATTAGCATTTATAGTAAGTATTTTGACAAATTTCACAAGTTTTTACAAAATAGCCTAAATTTGGATAAAAATATATACTATAAATGTTACAGTTCAATAATCAAATGAAAGACAATATTCTTCTTAAACCAATAACCAGTAAAATTTATTGCTCTATTTCAATAACATAAGTTATAAGTTTACATTGTTCATTAAATCAATAACTTTTAGTATCACTCGGTGACTGGTGCAGAGTTGATAAACGCATTCCGTGGCAAATACATACATAAATATCGTATCACAAAATCAATAAAAAACAATATGGAAAATATTTCTAAGGATATGCAATAGTAATATATTATTTTTCAGATCCTTCAACGCCCGCTTGTGTCATTAGATCAGCAATATTCTTCTCCAAATCGTCAACTCTATTACCCATTTCATCAATTCGGGTGATTATTTGGTCCGACATAGTTTGAAATTTGTCCTGCATATTTTGAAGCAATGTCTGCACCTAAAAGTAGTATAATATTGAATGCATAGCCTGCAACGTAATAATTATGGTAATACATGAAAGACATACCAAACACAATGGTGAAGTGATAATTCAATGCTACGTATATGTGAAATTTGCTGGATAAAGCTACGAATAGAGTATAGAATAATGTAATGTGATAATACGTGACTTATGTGCTGTCTACTCACATAGTGTGAAAGCTCCTGCATATTTTTAGGATCGCTATTACTCACGACATAATTTTTCTCGATTTCGTTGTTAACGTCAGTGGTTACGTCTGCCATTTTCGTGATTCTTGTGAATCTAAATTATGATAACTCTTGGACTATCTTTATGAAACAAATAATTGACGTAAAATTCAAAACATTGACTAAACAAAACAGTCAAAAATTTAACACTAGTAGTCTATGACAGTAAATAGTTTGTGCGAACTCAAATTGGTATCACTGCAAATAGTAACGATACGTTACTTTTTACTCGCTATTAACCACTTACAATTAGATAAAATATACTAATCGACTACTATACGTGGCAATTTTTTAAATACAATAAAAATGTAAAAACAACCTATCTGTGTAATTTGTGGCTCCCAGACGTAACTAGAACTCAAAAAAAATGTCAAAAATTCATTTAGAAGCTAATGTTCAAATGTAAAAAAATCTGTAGTTAGGGTTATCAAAAGAAACTCTATAATGTTTGATTTACTTTTAGAAAAAATAAACTAAATGTATTTATTAAATTTTCTATTCCAATACATAGTCAAAAAGTCTTATTGAAATTTCTTTACCAAGCAGGCAGAATTCAAATTATTGTTTAAGAAGTAGGTTTTTGTGGCTATCGTACAATATAGGAAAAGGAAAAAAAAAATAGCGGTAAAAAAAATCTCCCTACAGTCTAAGTATGCACTATATATGCCCATATCGTAATTGTTAAAAGAATCCATTTTACCAATCCAGATTTTAAGAAAAAATCTTTTATTCTATAAGTTATCTGTAGGTAAAATTAATAACACGACACGCCTGTGCATATTTTATTTACCGACTATGCTGGTGAAAAAGGGCATATAGTGTTAAGGGGTGCTACTTTTAAATAATAGTGAACGTAATTTGTCAGACACAGACCACTTTCATAAGCGTACTGACACACGCGCTTTCACATGCGATGGGGTTGTTATGTATGATCAAAACAAAAAAGTGTGTAAGCGATGTGGTCAGAGTTCTTTGTCGTTTTACAGAAAACAAAAACATCATCCAATGTGCTTTGAAAAGAGAACAGTTTTTTGTTTACACACATTTAATCTCTTTTAAGGATATAATATTCACTCAAATCCAAATGAGTATGTAAACCCGACTATTCGACTGCCTTTACACTTACCACGTAATCGTGCAAAAACGTCTAGGCATCAGCCCACTGCGTATAATTAGGCCCTTAGTATTTTTAAATATGATTTTGGGAATACACCGTGTTTGTGTAGTTTGAAACGACTCAATATTATGTAAAATGTTCCATTTAATTTAGTTAAAAAATATATTTAAAATTATATTGTTATCAAAATCATCTTGCTTGAATGTGTCTATGGTTCAGAGTGGCATTCATAATAAATAATTATTAATAATAGTCATACATATTGTTGGTTCATTAAATTAGTTTCATTTCTTAGAATTGGTAGCAGTGCTGTGACTATATAGGTAACATGGCTGCTGCCAAAAAGAAACAGGATGATAAGAATTTAACTATTTTACGTGAATTAATCACTCAAAATGGAAATAAAAACTGTTTCGACTGCGCTCAAAGGGGGCCAACCTACGTCAATATGACAATTGGTTCTTTTATTTGTTCTAAATGCTCGGGAATGCTGTGAGTATATATTTTAAATAATAGACTTTCCATTTATACCTTGTGAAAGTTTGACTTTCCTTTGTTATTATACTCCTGTCAGTCCTTTCATGCCGCTATGAACTTTGATTTGATGATAACATATTTTTTTAAATGTTTGATTTTAAAAACGTAAACGCCAGGGAATGGAATTTAGGCATTAAACTAGCCCCTCCCACGGAGTTTGATTTTATATTGTTTATTCAAGTGGTAAAAAATGTTTTATTTGAATTAAGTGCGATTTTAGTGTTTTCATGTAACTCTATTGTGAAGCTATTCCTAGCTTGTATTGATTCACGCCGTATCAAACGCACTTCGATTTATTAAAGCGTGTTGAGAAGTTGTATATTTCTTGGCTAGAGTCCATAATATTTTTTTCCAAGGAAACAAATTGATAACTTTTGTGTGCCTCCATTGAAAATGTATTCAATAGAGCCTTTAGAGAAATTTGACGTGATTTTGCCATACTAGAATATATTTCAATGTTATAAAAATGGTTTGCTTCCATTATCCAGTATTAGACAGTTAATAAGTATTTTGCAATTCATGAAACTCTTGCTATTAATTTAGAAAGTTTCTATGCAGCTTAGATTATTAAGGTCACCCATTTAAATCGTACCTCATCAAGGATTCAAAAGAATTTATTGTGGGTGAAACATAGAGGAATTTGTAAGAAATGACATTGGATTTGTATTACTCTCATTCTTCAAATCTAACAAAATATTTGCAATGAGAATTCATGTTTTGTTATTTAATATGGTAGTTTATCGGCATTTGTGTAGTAATATTAATAATAAACACAAATTTGTGGATTACAGATTTTTTAATGAAAAATTAAAGTGCTATACAAATATATTAACAGTGTTACTTACAAATGAGTTCTTAAACCCTTTAATCCCATTTACCATAGTTTCAGCGCTCTAGAGCTAAAAAGGTTACGCATATTGTAGACTGAGTATGATGACATTTATGCATTTCAAAAGCTTCCATAGTTAACTCTGCTTACTTTCAAATCGATATTCTGTACATTGATTTTTTTAACATCTGATCTGTATCTAAAGGCATGTGCGTCAGATGATTTCATCCTGACCTATCTGAATGAAGGGTATAGAGAGAGGGATAGCATATTAGTAGTCATTTTCTTACCCACGGAGAAGATAGGTTGACTTTGACTTGCAAAGCAATTTCACTTAATTTCCTTTTTGAAAGTAAGTCCATATGCTTCATATTAGGACCAGACATGTTTTAAATACTTAGTAAAGTGGAAACATTTCGCCCATAGGTCCAAATTTTTATCATTACAAAATCATTAGATATTATTTTCATATTGGGAGAATTTTGAATCTAGCAACTGTATTTATTTATACTTCTTGTCTTTTTATCCAAATAATTTTGATGAACACGGCCCCTGCGAATACCAAGGGACTGCTATATTTATTATAGCTTTCATCACATTTTTTTTCAATGAATCCTCATTTGAGTTAATCCCATTTGGTAAAAGTAAGATATAGCTAGTCATGTGCCGCGCGGCCATTATGGATAACAGAGGCGATGTACTGAAAAATATTTCGTATTTCGCATAATTTATCAGTGTTTTTCGTAATAATGTGTGGTTTTAACGCGATTATCAAGCTCTCAAAAAATAATTTTAAATCGTGGCGTTGTTTTTAACTTAGTTTGTGAAGTTTGACCCATGACCCATTGAATCCATGACTAGCTATATCTTACTTTTACCTCCCATTTTTATGCTCTCTATGGAGATAGAATATAACAGTTTTAATTAAACATTTATTTGAAATAAATACTAGAATATATATGAACAAAATGTATAAATTCTTACTCGCTCTCAATTTCTTTAAATCGTGGGTGATAAATGAAAGTGTATTCGAAGTGCTCTCATAGTTTTAAATAACACCTGAAATCACCATATATAGATATATCCCACTCATACTATTCTCTTTTTAGATTGTGGTATCGTTTTTTTTTATTTATAAGTTTTATTATTTTTGGTGATATGAATATAATAGGAATCTTTTGTTGTGTCAGTTCAAAATTGTTCTATTTTAGAAGATAAGTGTAGGTTTCTTTCAACATTTTAGCAAAAAAAAACAGGCAACGTTTGCTTAAGCAAAAATATTGATTATTTAAATAATTGGGAGATAATATTCACCGAAAAGGTTATTACTAATATTATATAAAGGCTTACTACAAGTAATTTATGAAATCTAAAGGATCACATAGTATGCCTTACAAAAGCACATGCGGTAAACCTTTTTTGCTCACTTGCTTGAAAAGAAACGGATCACTTGCAAACATTTTCATATTCAAAATAAATCAATATCTCACCCTTTATGTGACTTCTCAATTTTAATTGCTATTATGTTTTTGAAAATGTCTTTTAGACGTGGATTAACGCCGCCTCATCGGGTAAAATCGATCTCTATGGCTTCTTTCACTCCTGAAGAAATACAACAAATAAAAAAACAGGGTAACGACTATTGCAAATCGATTTGGTTGGCCCTGTATGAAGGTAACCTGCACGTACTGAAAGACGAAACAAAAATTAAAAGTTTTATGTATCTTAAATATGAAAAACGACAATATTACCAGGAGCCTGATATATCTCGAAAGTCTGCCGAAGTGAAGGATAAGCCTACCGTTCCAAATATAAGTCCGAAAGACAACGGTATTTGGAACAGTTCATCCACCAAATTGTCTCCCCCGCCTAAGACAGTTCCGACGCCGCAACCTCAAACGACTTATAATATATCAAAACCGCCCATGCCGTCCTCTAACTCTGCTTCTTTGAGTTTCGATGCGCCAGTTTCATGTCCAAGGTATTTAAAAAAAAAAAATCTTTACTGAACGTTGTTTCTTAGCGTTATGAGAAGTAAATGGAAACCTAGTCTTGTAACAGTTCTGATTAACCAATATTGTTACTGTAAGATTTATAGCTTCTTTTGACACTATTTCCACATTTTTTAACAAATATCAGTATACATTTTGCTCATTGTATTGACATTATCGTTTGATAAAATTGGTTATCCAAACAGGCTTTTTTTTAGACAAACTATTTTATAGATTTACTATTTTAATGTAATGCCTTCCATGAATTGATTATGAACACCCAAGAATTTGAGTACAGCTTAATTTTTTTATTTTCAGATTTCCAGTCGACTTTGCTTCTGCTGATATATTCAATTCTAGTCAAATGAACAACAATCCGATAGCTCCAGCGCCTCCGAATCAAGTTACATTTGCTAATTTTGATATGAAAAATTCCAATACTGTAACACGTGAGATTTTGATATTTTCTTTCATTAATAATATTTAAAAATTTAGAGACTACTCGCCAATAGTAGTATAAATACTTAAATCATTAAAAAAAAATCTTGCACTTGATCAAATATTTTTTAAGCTTTTACCATCATTATCGTTTTAACCCTCCAGAGATGAGAGTTTTTTTTCAATAAAACAATAAATTTTTACCCATATTGAAGTCGCAGATAACTTTTATTTCTAGAAACAAAAAAAACACAAATTCGTTGTATAGAAACCCCGCGTGACTATATGGCCATGCTCATCCTTATTGGCTCCGTGTAATATTGTTTAAGGACAGTAGTAAGGACGAACGTCACACAAAAATTCGAGGTTGAAATATAGCTAAAGGTGAAATTTTAAAAAATGTTTACAATTTGACCTCTTTAGATCAACATAATTTCAACACAAATATATTAGTAACAGTAGTGTAAATAATTAAAAGATTTGATAAAATAATAACTAACAATTTCAAAAAATCGCATGTGCTTTTGGTAGTTGTGTCCGTCTCTGCGGCTGATGACTAGTCTGTATCCTTTTTAACCAAAATTGAGTGAAGGCAACGATATTCAGTTAGAGAAAGGATAAATAGTGGGATCGATAGACAACGGTGTTAACTGTTACCACATGGTCACGTTTGTCCTTGTAGGGTTAATGGAACAAATCAAGTTGGTATTTATATTTACTAAGCAGTCATTCATTGGCGTCATAGTGATCTTAAAAACCTCATGACCTCACCAACCTAGCTCAACAAAACAAAAGAGTATTCAATTATACGGTAACGCCAAGCGTAAGACTAATGATACTAGGATCAGTGGCCAATGATGATGAAATGAATATATATAACAAAAATAATCTATTATAAAAATATGTTTTTTCAATTTCAGATGACAGATATGCTGCTTTGGCCGATTTGGATTTTGCTTTGAGACAGCAGGGTCAAACAAATGGTAATGGCAATTTTTGTTTTTCATTAAGTTAACGGGTTGTATATCTGTGAATATTTCATTATATCTTGATACAATAATAGAAGCAAAGAATACTATTGTTGGGGGCACCAATTTTTTTCATAGGTTTTGCCGTGTCTGTGGAACATGAACTATTTCATTTTCAATACCAATGCCCAGTGCTTTATCACTGAATTTCAGATATATCACCTTTTTTTATGAACCACCTCATTGTATTGTTGTTAAAAATTTTCTATGTCCAATAAATATTTATATCAAAAGATCATTTTTTCACAAATTAAAAAATATTGTATTTTGATATGAATTTATACTAATAAAACAAAAATCTTTTAAATTTGTCGAGAAGTGAAGTTTAGGCGCTGAACCCGTTATGATAGGACTTCACATGGACTTCGCAAAGTCTGCTCGCAAAGCATTAACTGGAATTTTCCAAATATCCTAAATGATAATTGTTTGAGAAGTCGTCTCTTTATTTTCATATTGGTTATTGGATCGGGTGGGAAATCTATTCCATCCGTATCGGTAAAATATGAATACCTTTTATTGATGTGGCAAAATTGTGTTTTTTTAATTTTATGTTAATGTTTATAAATTTAATCTGTTATATCAATAACAAAAACCAAATCAGCTTAATTGCGTCTTTAAAATGTCTACATGGTATTATTGTTTTTTTCTAATTAAAATACATTTCAATGACCCATATATAAAATGACCTTTAATATACATGATTAGTCGCTCTATTTACGTATTATTTTATTGATAATGTGTTAATGCAAGCTGAGTGATCCCGTTTGGACTAGTGAAATGTTTTTTTGAACACATCATACAGTTGTTCGATATCAGTTATCATTTTGAATTATTGAATCAGACAAAGGTTATATTTGTCATTTAGTTCAGTAATTGATATATATTCTATAAACTCCAAATATTTATCTCAAAAAACGGATCCTATGTAATTAATTGTTAATTTTTTTTTTCAATTTATTTATTTTGGGTATAACTGGAAATCGGACAGACTTTCAAATATTACCTAGTTAGTAGATATATTAATAAAATGAGTCATCTACACTCAATGAACAAAAAGTACATCCAATATTTTTATTGTTGGTTCCCATTTTCATAGTTTTTATTGACGATCAGTCAAGGTAGAATATTTAACTGACATAATAATATGATTCTTATTTCACTTTTAGGGTGTTCACTGTCAATACTTGGTGGAAAGGCATTATATTAATAAAAACACAATATTCCTTTGTACTTCATTCCACTTTATTTAATATGTCAGGACCGGTTTCGCTCATTACGAGCATCGTCAACTGATCCGTTGATCAGTTGACAAAGCTCGTAATGAGCGAAACCGGTCCTGACATATTAAATAAAGTGGAATGAAGTACAAAGGAATATTGTGTTTTTATTAATGATTCTTATTTGTTTTTCTAATATTTAATGAGAATAATTATGTGTGCCTCTCTTCCCAATATTTCTTAAATAATTTTTCCATATTTATTTGTTAAGCAATCCGTATTTTCTCATAAAACTTGTTCTGTTTTTTTAAAAAAAATATTCATACCATATAAAACACACTGCTTTATTTCACAGATAACACGAATACTACACCTGTCAACCCATTTGATATGAATTCTGTATCTGAAATATCAAAAAATCCTTTTTATTCAAATGCTTTGGCTGTCAACGGAAATACTCTCGGATATTCAAATCCCTTTGCTGTAAGTATTTTTTTTTAATATTTTTATGAAACGATAATAAGTAGCATTAGTAAATTTTAAGTATGCAAATTTTTCACCAAAAACCATTAAAGCAAATATGGTAACATTTTATTAACAAAACTACATTCAACTGTCACTATTTCGACAATGTTACCTATAAACGTCTTGAAAGTGTAAAAAAGTGCCAGTGGTACAAAGGCATTTATTTTAATTCTCAAAATAAAGTATTTCAGTTAAGATGAATAAATAGAATTGGTCACTGTTTAAGCCTGCCGTAAGTACCATGTCCAAATTATACAGTAAACAGTAAGTTGCAGTAGACTGGGACATTTTCAAAATTATAGCTAATGAGATCTTAACTATTTTTCTCATTGATAAATGTCACTGTCGCAGATTCTGAAGCTTTTCAATTTACTTGTATTGAAGATTTTTCCGAATTCAAATTTGTCATATTACAATGAAACATTATTATGTAAGTAAAGAATAATTTTATCAAATTTCAGATGGGGTCTGGCGTTGCACCTACAGGACCATCAAAAAACCCATTTCTGTGATTTAGTCATTGGTCTAGCAGTCAATCCAAAGTGACCTTTTCTCAAAGACTTTATCGCTTTAAGAACTAATAATTAATAATTATTAACTGTATATGCCTTCGGTAGCATATTGCTATCAATACAAATATATTTTTGAATTAATCTAGTATCACCAGAAAGTTGATTATTGTGTATTGATAGAATATTTTATTTTATGACTCTTTTGCTACACTTATAAGTGATTTTTTTTATTTTTAAGCTCCACTTTTCCTATATAAGTATTAGTCGCTCTCTTCTGATTTTATACGTATAAAAAATTCTTGGAATTGAGTAATATTTACGTAACCAATCTACCTAGCCAAATTATACATCTGAATATATTTTAAAATAGTCATAAGATACCTAATGTGTAATATTTGTCATAAAATTGTTATTATATTGTAACTTATTGTTCAAAAAATAAATAACACTTGCCGCAACAAGCAAATTATAATGTGATACTTATTAAAAAAAAAAACCTTTTTGTGCGAACCGTTGAAAAGTTTTGATTGAAATTTTTCTCTACAATTGCTGGTGTTAACCATCCAGGGAAAATTAATATGTATTGACAGATTTAAAAGTTGGTGATCGGAAAAAATAAAACTGAAACAAGTACAGTGTGAGGAATTTCACCAAACACAGGAGAAAAAGACATTAAGAGGGGTCTCTAATACTCGACTCTAGGTGTACGTATGTATTACTTCCTTTTTTTTACCATGCCTGCTTACAATAATAGCATATATAGACTATTAATAGAGTCCATCTCGACAAAAAAAAATGCGGAAACTGCTTGCTCAAGTTCTCTTTATTCTTAGAGTGTAGGGCTAGGGTAGGACTAATGGTGAGATAATCGCTCTTGCTATGTCCTGTTTTTTGAATCGGATTTTGGGAGGGAATTTAAGACCTCTATGCCTTCAAACAAAAATCCATAAATAGATTGAAAAATTAGTTTGTGAATCTCTGTACCAGGGTTCGAACAAATGATCTCCGCACCTAAAACCAACGATATTGACCACTGCACTGTGGTTATAGTATTAACTGTACATTATAACAAATTTTGAAAAACAGTTGCTTAAATATTAATTAATGAGACTTATTATTATTAACATCCAAGTTTATGTACGTTGGTGCTATTAAACATTGATTGTCAATATGCAGGTTCGTATTCATGCTGATTATGGTGGCTTGAAAATCCCCGATAGCATTATTAATTATTACTACTAAAATATTTTTTTTTCACCATGAGATTTATGCAATTGTTTGTTTGAAATTAAATTTTGCAATCTAGTCTCAAATGTTGTAGTGTGAATACACTTAGCAGGTGGCTGGCAAGAATATGGCTGTCTGTAAATTTCGGCCTCATGTTTGATTTATTAATACTAATGGTGGAAAATGTTTTTTCACAAATATAGGTACTTTCAATTAAAGAAGCAGATTGATAGGCATGTTCAACTTTATTTGGATATAACTCAAATGAGAGTCCTAGAATTGAATAAAATTCTTATCACGATAAGATACTTTTGCTTCCAGGTTCTCTTGCAAATCTATTAATTCAAACTGCATTTTTATGGGAACAGCGTCCGGGTTACACAAAAAAAAAATTTTGAAATCAATTCTAATTTATTTAAAGATTCTTAAAATCTAAGCAGCGTTTAAAACTGTTAATATTCCATGTGAAAAAAAAAAAGATACAACATTACACTCGGGGGGACAAATCAAAATGTCATTCGGGACACGCTTTGTGAACAATGTTCCCGCTAAGGTGTGCGCGCGCAAACTACCTAAATTGTGGCCGCACACACTTCTCCATCTTCCACACAGACGCACACAGAAATTTTGTAAAAAGAAGTTTGATTTACCTAAGTTTTAATAAATTTTATGTCATAATTTTGTTGTCAAAAGAAATAAATATGGGATAAAGCACAAAGCTATCGGGTTAGAATATTATACAATTTTCATAAACTCCTTTGATTCCTAGAGTTTTTAGCAGCTGAATTGATTTATCAAGCGCAGTAGTGTAGCAAGGTAGGTGCGATAGGACACACCGCCCTGGGCGGCATTTAAAAAAATAAATATAATATTTTTCGAGAAATTTTATTTATAAATGTAAAAAAAATTAAGCCACCTGTAGTTAAAACTCCTAGTTCATAGATGAAAAATATAAGTGATTTGAAAACAAAATTAGAGGGAATTTTGGGTGCGGTAGGACCCCTTCCTACACCACTGATCAAGCGTCATTGAGCAGGTAAGTGACTAGCGCACACTGAAAATTAACTGCACGAAGAAGTTAATGGTCCGCACACATTAGAAAAATTAGAGGGAACATTGTTTGTGCAGTGGCGGATTATCCTATAAGCAAATGAGGCGCGCGCTTGGGGCATCCGAATTTAAGGGACCTCAAAAATAGCCTACGTAATATAACCCATATACTTTTGGTTCAAATTATTATATATTTTGACTATTTTAATTGGAATTTTCTGACGTTTTTATGTTATCCTGAAAACAAGGCCTCTAATTTTTATTGCGCCTGGGGCCTCTCATGTCCTTAATCCGCCACTGTGTTTGTGAACCCCTGATCTAAAACGACATCCAATTAAAATGGAAATTTATTAAGATCTTAATGCCTGACTTATTAGTACTACATAGTTCGGTAAGCATATTATTAGTAAGGATTTTAGAGTTTATCTCTCACATGCCTTACATTTTATTATGATTTTGATGACTTTAACTTCTATAGTTCTAATTATTTCAATTTATAAGAGTTTTCATCTCAAAAG
The DNA here is from genome assembly GCA_031772345.1 of Himalopsyche anomala. Taxonomy (NCBI): domain Eukaryota; kingdom Metazoa; phylum Arthropoda; class Insecta; order Trichoptera; family Rhyacophilidae; genus Himalopsyche; species Himalopsyche anomala. The sequence goes on along the minus strand of CM062824.1, from coordinate 6,100,353 downwards.
GTGGCCCCTATTTTTTCGCAAACATAATGTTAAAACAAATTTAAAAAATAATAATACACTCAGGTCTCTTTTTATGCGGTTTTCAAAAATAATGAAACCTATCCCTCAATTTTATATGTACAGTGGAACCTCGATTCTACGTTTTTCAAGGGATCGTAACAAATGAACGAATAATGCGGGAAATCTTCAAATAACACAAAAAAATGTTTAATTTTCAAAAAACTTATTTATTTATTAATTAAAGAACAAATAAATGTATTTTAAACTTGTTTAATACAAACTAAGTAGCCTATTTGCAGTTTGGGACTTAAATTTTAACAAACACTCAACTAACTCCTTTTTGCTATGTTGACTCGATTTTCTCCTGATTTTTTTCCAATGTCTTTAATTATTTTCAGTTTCTTAACTAGAGTTCTAGTTTTCTTCATTTAGGTATTTTAGTTTTGACTTTTGAGTTAGAAAAATTTACGCAACCAGATGAAATGTAAGATTATTTATGAGCGAAAAAAATATTCTACAAAAATGGTCAATCGGGATAGATAGTAAGTAACTGGGACGGGACGATAATATTTAGATGATAGATTGAAGAAATCGGTAAATCAAGAAATGATTAACGTGGAATTACTAAACATTGCTATTACGGAGTGGGGTCTTGGTCGAGTAAAAAATAAACGATCCACGCATACAGACGAAGATAGTGAGAACGGAAGATCGGGGTTTCACTGAAAAAAACGCGAAACGAAATACGAGGTAAAATTATTTATGAGAAATATTCAACGAAAACGGTCAATCGGAATAATATTTTTGACGGGACCAAAATATTTGAACGATAGATCGAGGAAAACGGTAAATCGGGGAATGGTTAATGCGGGATTATTTTACATTGTTCTTATGGGTGTTTGGCCGGGACTATGAAAAATGAACGAACCATGCGGGAAAACGAACAATGCGAGAACGGTAGATCGGGGTTCCACTGTAGTCTTTTTTTGTATGCGGATTTTTGAATGTGGTCCGCAAAACCGCATAAAAAATAATATAAAATTGACATTAGTGCAAGTTGTAACCACAAATGTGCGAGTATTTAAACGGCGAACGAAATTATTTTGAAATCTGGCAGCTTGCATTCCCACCACTTTGTGCGTTAACTTAATAACAATTATAATAATTTAAGATTTCGACTGAAGGTGCTTGGTGGAATTTCAATATTAAATTTGAATCATTCAAATTATGTACACTCCCACAGATTTTGTCACTAACGACCCGGGTTTCGCCTTTCGGCATCTTCAGGCGTTCAAGCGCACGGATGACAAGTCAGTTCAAGTTCATCCGTGCGCTTGAACGCCTGAAGATGCCGAAAGGCGAAACCCGGGTCGTTAGTGACAAAATCTGTGGGAGTGTACATAATTTGAATGATTCAAATTTAACAATTATAATTGTAAGAAAACCTTTCTTTCAACATCTGGATGTAATGAACTGGTTATTTCCGATTTTTGGTACATTATAACACATTGTTTTGAAGTTATGCGGTTTTCAAAAATAATGAAACCTATCCCTCAATTTTCTATGTAGTTCAAGGCTTTTTCTATGTGGATTTTTTTATATGCGATTCTCTGTGGAACGTATCTACCGCATAAAAAAGACCAAAGTGTATATAAAATTTATCACTTTTAGTGTGTTCACTGTCAATTCTTAGTGAAAAGGCAGCACATTTAAAAAAAAAATATTTGTACTAATTCCCACTTTAATTCATTACGATCAGTACCGGTTTCATTCATGACGAGCATTATCAAATGATAAAAGAATACAATGAGCGAAACCGTTCCTGATACTAATTAGTAAAAGTGGGAATTGGTACAAATGAATATACATTTATTTGGTTTGAACGCTTTTCGGTTATTTTTGTATATGTATTGCCATTACAACATACATATAACTATAGGAAGCTATGATATTGTTTATGGTCATGTACTTGTATATTATTGTCTGTTGCGGGTACTGTCAATCATAAACTAGTACCTATACTTTACTGTCAATAATATTGTCAGATTAAACTAATTTTGTAGTAATAATTACTAATATATACTCAATGATGTGTGTCATTTTGAGTCTATATTTGACTTACTGATTCATGAGCTTTAGACGAGGTGTTTTATGAAAATGCAAAACAGAGAAGGAATATGTCGTCTGTGTATGGAGACTTCAAAATTAACTTCTATTTTTAAAATGCAAGAAGGTATTCGATTAGATGTGAAAGCTATGGCATGCACACACGTTAAGGTATGTTTTCAAATATTATTTCATTTAAAAAAGTGACACCTCGCTCACGTTATAAAAGATCTTCGACTACTAGAATTATTATCTGATTAGAAATACTATGTATATCACTCGGGGAATACTTATAAAGATTGTTGATACGTTCTATCACATTTAGCTGAAATACAATGCTATGCTAGGGTTCTAATCGGCGGAGTTTCGAAACAATATCTCTTAAAACGGATCCGCTATAGGAAGGTGGAAAAGATCACTTGGCTTTAAATGCTTGTGAGTGAAATGAAAATATCTTAAAATCCACATTTGCCTGTATAATCCTGATTCTAGTGTTATTGATAAGATACCTAAAAGTAATTTTTATTATTTAATTGTCATTTTTACTGCAGTATACAAATGCATGGAGGTGTATCACACTGCTTGCTTCTTAAAATGATTTTTTATCTCTGGAATTGTTTTTAGATACAACAAAATGACAACTTACCTTCATCAATATGCTACCACTGTGAATCGAACTTGCAAAAATTCTATGATTTCAAAGTAAAATGTGAAGAGACCGAAAAGAAACTCATCGAAGTCGCCAAGACAGAGTCGTGTAACGAAAAAGTTGAGGTTAAATATGAACCTTTGGATATAGAAATTGCTGTTGAACAAATAAAAAAAGAAATCGATAAAATTAAATCGGAAGATGAATGTTCAAACGATGGTATAGATTCAAATTTCGAGTTGCTGCCTAACGTTAATAGCGAAGCTGACAATTCTCATCAATTCGAAGAGAAGAAAGGCATCAAAAAATTTAATATTCGTCGAAGAGGAAAGAAAATAAATGAGAACATAGACAGTAGTAACAAACTAGGCAAACATCGTAAACTCGGCAAAATCAACATTTCTCACGAATTAATACAAAAAACTACTACTACCTCGAAAGAATTTTTTTTAAAAGAAAGAATCTGGAAATCGGATAAAATTTTTGATAATTTACCAAAACCTGCTAAACCTTTCCAATGCGAGTACTGCGGGCGATTCTTTAAACTGAAGTCAGTTTTAAAGAAACATTGCGTCACACATTCCAATGAGAAATTATTTGGATGTCCGATTTGTCCGAAACGCTATACGCGAGCTGAGCACAGAGTTGTACACATGCGGTCGCATACAGGTATCAGGCCGTACATTTGCGAAATATGCGCAAGGTCATTTACGAAAAATCAGGATTTATCGCGTCACATGAGAATACACAGCGATGAAAAGAAATACCCGTGTCCAAGATGCGATCGAAAATTCAAACGATCAGCAGATGTTCACACCCATATGAGGACACATACAGGTGTGAGACCGTATGCGTGTAAATCTTGCAGCAAAAGTTATACTTCGCACAGTGGTCTGAGGAAACACAATAGGACTAAATGTAAACCTTCAGAATCTGATGTAATAGTTGTATAGTTTCAGTTGATATCGTTTATGTGTAACAATAATAGCTTTCCCACCAAGATTTTTCAATTTAAAGCGGGTTCTACACAATCAGTATTAAAATATGCGTGTAGTTTTACATTACTTCTTCATTGAATCAATTGTAGACCAGTGCTACTCTAATTTTTTAAATGTACACACCGGTATATATTTTCCATTGGCTTCAGTTTGTTATCAAAGTTATTTATTGATAGTAAATATTATTTTATTGAATTGAAAAAAATCCAATTTTGACTGGATTTCAATTACCAATGTTGACAATATGCGACCTTGCTTGTTATTAGATACTTATTAGAACTTATTCCGCTGTGGTTTTATTGAAAATATTGTCACATTCATTTTATTACATTTTCTCTTAATTTTTATAGGTGAGAAAAGTATATGGTCACTGTTAAGCCATTTCAGTCCAGAAGAAAGTAAAAGTTGTAATTTCAAAAAAAAAATATTCTTGTTTAGCGGGCTGGTTAGTTAATCTGTAATTTTGTGTAAGTTTGCCAAATTTATATATAATATTTTGTACACTTCCATAAGTTATCTCACTTACGACCCAGGCATCGTCAAACATTCGAATACGCAGATAAGCTCAGTTCGAGTCCATCCGTGTAATAAAATGTCTGAAGACTAATATTAAAGTTTATATTTACTTTATGATCACGGATCATATTTCGCCGTCAGCATCCGGTAGCACTAAATGGACTATTCCAATTATGTTGGTGTAGATTGAACAAATTAACAGTTCAATCTTTCTATTGCCAGGTCCAAAAATATTGTATTGGAAACAAATTATTCATGATCAACTGTTAGTTACATTTTTATTACAGGATTGAATATATATTTTGATTTATATAAGAACACCAAATTCACTTTTATTTCTGATCCTAAATATGAGGAATTTACAACATTTTTGTTTATCAGACAATCTGATAAATTAATAAATTTGTTTAATTATTGCCTAGTCAACTACTCAGTTACCTTAATTCATGCAAACATTTTTATTGTTAACAAACATATAAAACTAAGTCAGAATCCATCAAGAGGTGGAAAGTAATTATTGATGTCTTTTGCTCACCAAATTGTATATTTATTTTTTGTGTTCAAAGACCGAATAAATCAATCATCTATATTTAGTTATTTTGCACCTTCAAAAAATTTACAATGGAATGAGACGGTTTTTTGTTAACACAATGATGTTATACTTCATATTTATCTTCTTCTTTCTTCTTTCTTCTTAAATTATCTCGCATTGGGTGATCGATTAATATATTGTATTCTCACCGGTTTCTTTAAAATTGTAAACCTAAAATTTGCTTGATTTTTTTATAAACCGCAAAAGTTGAGAATAATTTTATTTCGGCTGTAAGAGATTCTAATTTGAGAAATCTTAAATGGTTTTTAAGATAATACTGTTAATATATTTTTATAAACAAAGATAATTTGTAATTGTAATGAAATAATGTAATTTTCATATGAAATAATACATCAAAAATATTGTAAAAATAATAACTAAAATTTTGTAGAAAGTTTATATTTCTTAAAATTTTTAAATAACATGTGTTCGTCAGACATTAAAAATAATTAATTAGTATTTTTTATGTATGTCGCATCAACATAATATGTTTATCTATTCACGATGTTATATGTTGAGAACAGCCATTCTTTGAGATATATCATTAGCATTTTCTTTTTTATTTGCGATCCTTGACCCAAACTGTATAGCTCGTTTCTTAAGAAATGCTGCAGACTTTAAGCCCAAATGAAAAGCCGCTAATCGTAAAAGCATTTTATCGCCAACTCCTTGTACACATTTATCACTTGGAATGCACCTGGACAAAGAAAAAAAATATTATATTAGAAGAGAAATTTGTAAAACAAATTAAACATTTACCGGTTGCTCTATCACTAACTGGTACTCTTACAGAACAATAATTTCTTTAGAGAAAACAATTTATGATTAACAAACAAGCTAGTTGTTTAACTCTTCACGAACAATCATATTATATCTGCAGTTTCTGATTTTATGACTGCTGTTCTTTATTATATTTGACATGGGGTATATTCTCCATCTTCAATAATTTCGGACAATGAAGAAATAGTCTTTTCCAGCATCTCTATCCGCATTAGCCGATTCTCCAATGAATTTAATATTATGTAAGTAATAATAATACCTCGTTTTAAATTTGGCAAACCAGTCATTACTTGCAGAAACAAAATATTTTTGCATTATCACCAAAAAATCTAAAAAGAACGATTTTCTAAAAATGTGCAAAAGTAGAGGTCCGCCTGTATAGGTACATATTTCTATATTGAATAAATTGCGTATTATTTATGTAAAAAATTAAAAAAGTAAATCAGAAAGTTATCACATGATGAAAAAAATATTTTAACCAGATTTGTCATACAGAAAAATGTAGTCCGTTGAACCATTTTTTGAAATGTTTCCTTCCAATGTACCATTATAAATAGAACACTTTAACATAATTGGTTTCGTTTCTATTGAAGCCAAATGCATAATGAACATGTCAACACACTTAAAAGAACAAATAAGAACCAAATAGAACACTTAAATAAATAACACAATCACTTTAATAAATAAATTCCATACAAATATGTCATGACGTCACTTTGCAACACTGGCCATTTTTGCCTGGCAAATGAGAACTCTGCATCATAACTATACCAACGTTATATTGTTATTTCAAATTGCATATCATTAATCACTTGCTTTTACATTTAGGAAACACATAAATTACTTAATATCTACACATTTATTGCTGTTTTTACTAAAGACCGGCACAATTTATCAATGACAAAATTTCACTCACCATTCAAGAAATAAAAGCAAACGAAATTTTAAAATCTTTTAATAAGTGGTATCTGACTTAACATACTCTGATTCAAATGTAATTATTTAAAATTACTCTTATGTCCCGATTCTCTTCCCGATATGATGGATTCCACAATTTTAAAAAGTAGCAAAATATCATGTTTTTTGACAAACGCATACGTATATTTATTTTAAATTTAACTTTATGATAAGATCAGTACACAAATTTACTATGAATGTTTGCCGCCAACTAGAGGTCTGCACGGGAAGAAATTTGATGAAGTTACCCGGTCCGAATATGATCAATTAATACCCGGCTCGGCCCCGTGTCTTAAAACGCAACTAGTTACCCAAACCCGACCCGAAGCAATGATTTATATATGTAGGCCTAAAATTTCATTTAATATTTATATTATTAAGCCGCACAAATGAATCTAAATTTTCATCAGTCTATTTCTATGAAATGCTTTATTCTCCTTCAATAATGAAAAAGTTTGCTCGCATCTAATAAATTCAATGATTTACTTGAAAAAAATGTATTTTATTTTAATTTTGAGAAAAAACATTCGAGGGCCACAGATTGTACAACACTGATTTAGACTTAATTGTTTTGGAAACCGTAAAAAAGTAGCAGTAATAGTACAAATTAGACGATATTTTGATAAAGCAATTAGTCCTGTATGCAAAAGATTTCCTACATTACCATCAGTTCAAACTGCATCACGGCATGAAATTATAATGTCACAGATGCTGCGAACGGTCCTAGGGACTGGGTTAAGTCAATCTCAAATACCAATTAAATCATTTAAAAACAAGTAGTTTAATATATTTAAATAAACATCCAAAATAGGAATAAAAAAAAACTATTGTATTTACAAAAGTAATAATATAAATATTGAGTATGTATTTGTGAATGGATTGTCTTATTTCAATTTTTCATTGAAAAAAATCGAAATATTTTGAATGAAAAATTGAATTGTCTTGTATATATAGTTTTTTATACACTTACCTATCCCAAGGTTTTAAACTAAGTATGTAATCGACAAAAAATTCATCTAAGTATGGCATTCTTGGTTGGCGTCCGTGATGTCCAATTATTCGATCGTCTCTTGCAAGATTGCGCGAAGAAATTCTTTGCCAATCCATTTGCAATTCTTTTTCAAGGCCAGTCCATCCTCCTCGTCTAAAGGCTGTCCTGTGTCTGGTGTAGCCACCGAAAAGCTCATCAGCAGCCATTCCCGTAAGTACAACCTGATAAATATACTTTTTATTATTTATTTATTATTAAAGACAGATGCAACTTGATTTCATAAAAGAAATAACAAAACAAAAAATTATAATACCATAATTGTTACTTAGAAAGATGTGATATTGAATATATAGCATTAATTAAGTGACAAAATCTATAGTGAATGAAATGCACAATATACAAATTAACAGCTTAACGACCGTGGATGCGTATTTGCGTCTTTGAAAAACAAAGGTTGCTGGCGGGCGGACACATATATGCGTATAGGCGAAGTATCTGGAAGCTAAGAAAATTAAAAAAAAAAAATGTAAAGATATCTCCATTTGCTTACAAATTATAGTGAATTTAGTAAAATTCCAATTTTGCGAATTTTTCGCAAAATTTTATTTCGCCAGGTGAAATTTTATAAAAAAAACGTGCGGTCGTTAAGCTGTTAAAGTAAATATTTATCCTAAACTAAATGTAAAATACGCACACGGCATGTTGACGAGTAACATTCAGTTATTCCTTGAGCAGCATACCATAATGCAGATCCGAGACATTCGTCGAGTATGGTTTGATGAGGAAATACCAAATCTCCTATTACACCCATTTGCTTTTGACGGAGTTCTTTAATTGTGACATTGATTTCTAAAAGATTCCACCTTCTAAAAAAAAATATTTATTTATATATATAGATAGCAAGCACATCAATAAACCCCTTTCTCGGATCAATACATTTTGTCATTCAATCTAGTACCAATTAACTATATACAATAAGTACTGGTCATACCACTGTACTCAAATATGATACAGTTGCCCATAGATTTTGAATACTCGAGCAAACTGAATCCTGATGTTGATCCTTTTTCACTAGTATTGGAACTAAAATCTATTTGTCCTTTTATTTCACTAAAATATTATATAAAAACAATAATACTCATATTGTAGGTTTTCGAACAAGTTTGTCAACGTTATAATTTAGTCCAGAGGTGGGGAACCTTTTCTTCTCTAAAGGCCGCATTCATTTTTCTGATTCGACATAAGGCGGCAGTAAACACCGAGAAATTAGAAATCCTCAATTCGCTATACTTTTTTCCCAGATATCTTCAAACTTCGTTTTTTTTTTTTAGCTCACCGAGGAATTTGAAATCCTCAATTCGCTATACTTTTTAGAATTGACCAAAACGCCGCGGTTTCCCCACCTCTGATTTAGTCCCTTGACTATTCAAGAGTAAAAGTTTTTTCTGTTGGGGAGAAACAAGACTTTTACAAATATTGTTTGGACTCTTGGAATTCTTAGAGAATAAAAATATTTAGCGTCTATAAATTGCTTTTTGCATAAGAAAACAGATAATTTAAATCTTATAAGAACTCAGATTTATTTCTATTATGAATTAACATTAATATTGTACGCAACATGTAATGACCGAGCTGCCTTTTAAGACGAGACTAATATACATATAAAATCTTACCTGGTGGGGAAAAGCTTTTGAAGCTCTTTAAATGATTGTTTTGCTGTTACCCTGTCTGGGACATCAAAATTATCACCTTCATTTTTTTCAAATGCCACATTGAACAAATCTATGGTCTCATTTGGCGGCAAGTGCCTGTGAACTAAAGCAGCAATAATGGTGCAATCTAAGCCACCTGAAAATAGGATACCGACAGTGCAATGGTTTTCACATTTTACTAGGGTTGTTATACACTTTTTACAATATCCTGATTTAGTATTAACTCTTACTTCAATACTATTAGATAAATGTTTAATTAGCAGCTCGACCTTATCAGAAATGGATTTTTCTAATAAAATATTTTCATAAAAGATTATTGGATTATTATTTTCAGACATCTTTTCTATTTCTTTTATTGCCATTGATTCCTGAAATCAAACAATCGGGTATTATTTAAAGCAACTTTAAAACTATATTCAATAAATAAAATCTATAAAAATCTAATACTTTTTGACTCATTGAACTTGTGGTATAAATAAAATCTTCCGACTTATTTTCGCTAATAAATAAAAACCAACTCTCAAAGGTATGTTTATTGGATGACTCTTTCGATAAGCCTACCCATGGAAATGATTTAACCTCCCAATTTTTCAAATCCAGCGAGTAAATGTTTCCGCAAGGCAATTCCACCGCATTTACATAATTTCTACCTAAAATAATACAAAATTTCAGCAATGATTTCGAACATAATTTTGTATTTTTTGGTAACATTTGATATTTTAAATTATTTCTTACCCAAAACACTACTAAAAATCCATTCATTTTGCCCTTTGTAAATTAGCAGGCTATGCCTTCCTAAACGGTCTCTACAAAAATATATTTTTTTATTTATTTTATCTAAATAAACTATGGAGAATGGACCTTCTAATGATCTTAAGACTTCAATGATGCAAGTCTCTGCATCATGTGATGAATCCTAAAAAAGGTTTGACAACAGTTATTTAAATTTATGCTTGAATTACACAATTCACAGTAATTATAATACATTTTCAATCATTTAAAATTTTCATTCAGAGAGCAGAATAGATAAAGGAAAAGGTTAAAAAAGTTGATTATCACAGTACAAACACAGCAAAAACTATGCTCTTGGATCCGAATTGAAAAATAAAACAACTTAAAATATCGAATTATAGGTTTTATTGAAAAGTCTTTTAGGAAGGAAAAAATAAGGGTAAATTTGTCGTACTTCATCACACAGACTATTGCGGTGAAAAAATTCACAAACTAAGCTAAAAACCACTCCACAATTAAAAATTATTATTTGAGAGCTTGGCAATCGCCTTAAAACCACACGTTATTACGAGGGACACTGATAAATTATGCGAAATACGAAAAATATGCGGCGCCGCGCGGCCGTTTACGAAAGCTGAAGGGAAATGCTCTAAAATATTTCGTATTTCGCATAATTTATCAGTGTTCTTCGTAATAATAATGTGTGGTTTTAAGGCGATTGCCAAGCTCTCAAATAGTAATTTTTAATTGTGGAGTGGTTTTTAACTTAGTTTGTGAAGTTTTTCGCCGTAATTGTCCGTGTGATGAAGTATGACAAATTTACCAAAATAAGAATAAATACATACTGGTATGGAACTTAGTCGTAACAATAATTCTTGCGTGTCAGAATGACATTTATTCCAGCTCTGGTTGTATATATCACCATTAATAAGTAAGGCACCATTTGAAGACAAAGCCGGTTGATCTGTGGGCGTTGGTCCTTGCATCCACAATGTGCTGCCACTCATCTCTAATACATGATCGCTTCCTCGAGGTGTAACAACAACATCGGCGTGGCATTTCATATTATATTCATTCCAAATTTTACTATCAGCAGTGTAATGAAAGTATTTGACATTGCTGACATCGGGTCCTCTGGATTGTAAAAGTTTTAACAGTTTTGGATCCTAGAAGTTGCAGATATTATATTAAAAAAAATGGTTCGTCCATGAAGCATACGCAATTATTTCAAAGCTAAAAAAATATTCGTACAAAAACAAAATGAGAATGAAAACAATTATCCAGGGATGTATGCACTTTACAAAAAATACCACACATTTCGGTGCTACACAATATCTTTATTTAAGGTATTTAAGGTTATTATTTATTCGAATGACAGCATCAAAGTTCAAATATTTTGACATTTACTTCATTTCTACCACCTTGCAAAACTATGGATAAAGAATACTAGTCTATGACTATGGACTAATTTTATATGCAACTATAGACAATTTGTTTTTATTCGGTTAGGGTTGCTAAGCGTCGCGGTGTTCCGGGCTTGACCCGGTTTGATCTATTGTCCCGGCTTTTGGAATAGCCTAAAATTTCGGTTTTAAATTTACTTTCATTATTGAAATACAATTACAGCCGCCTGTGTGGTCGAGTGGTCAACATCGTTGGCTACCGCTACGGAGGGCACGGGTTCGAATCCCGGTACGGGCAGTTTTATAAATTGATTTTTCAATTAATTTATGAATTTCTGTTCAAAGGCATGGATGTATGTGATGTCTTGAATTCCCCCCTCCTACCCATCCTATCCTATGAACGGGGCGTATAGAGAGCGATTAGCTAACCACTAGTCCTGTCCTTGCCCTTTCCTTCTATTCCTACTCTCTTTGGAAAAAGAGAGGTTGAGCAACTGAGTAACAAGCAGTTCTCGTAGAAAAAATTCTGTTGAGATAAACTCCATTAGGAGTCCATATGCTCCATATTGGGAGCGGACATGGAATAAATAAAAAAATAAAAATTGAAATACTCGAGTCCTCGAAGTGACTCAGCTGCAAATAATATTTGAAAACAAACACGTGCTATAGCGTAGCCAACAATCAGATGACCACAGTGAAAGAAATTTTTACAACGAAAGCTCTGAAAAATTTATCTGGTAGAATCGATAAAAATACATCAGCAAGGTGGGAATTCGTGTTCCAGTATGGAAACTTTATTTCTCTCAACAGTATGTTGACATATTTAAAGATAAATAATCTGAGTAAAATATATAGAAAAAAAATCCTGTAAACAAATCAATATGCTTAAAAATGGTATATACTAGCATGTTCCACACTGGTTCCTTCCGGATCACCAAAGTTAAAGTCAAGTCCCGGTTTTGACCTTAAAAAAAATTGGCAGCCCTATACTCAGTTCTTATGTTATTTTTGTGTGATATTATGATACTTCCTTCTATGAAATACAAATGCTTCTAAATTTATTTTATGCATTCACAATTTGAGCAGTAAATTCTGTTTGTCCGTTAGTTGTAAATAATTTCTTGTAGTGTAGTAAAAATTTAAATATTTTCGAATGGAAGCACTGTGGTTTTTGGCAACGTTGCATTATGTATTGACAGGTAGAATGAGCAGTCTACTGTCTTCGTTCATGTTAACTTTTGGAAAAACTTGGTTATATTACGTGTTTATAAATATGACTTGATATAACTTCTGGCATTAAAGACAGTTCTTTTAATAGTTTCATTGGTTCGCAGGTATACTACACACATGCTAAAATCCTTATAATCACTCTAAAATACCCACACATATTTGACAAAAATAGGTTGTTGTCATATTATCTGTATTTTTGTATTGTGGAATATGAGTTTATTTAAGACAATGCTATTTAACCTTAGTAATAAATAACGAAAAGTGAATTATATTAAATGAATTAATCGGTATCAATGAAATTAAAAACAATGATAATGTTTACATAAAAAAGGCATGCTTATTTGGTAAACATTACATACCGCATTTGAAATTAAATAGATATTTATTTTATTTACCTCAGCTTGTCAATGGGAATTTTATTTTGATTCATATCAGATTATTCCATTGGATCTTATCCATATTGATAATTTGGAGATAAGGAATCATCAAGTTTTACTTACAGCAATCTCACACATTCTGAATTGTGATATGTTATTGCACAATGGGTAAAATTTAAGATTCAATGATTGAAAGGAAATCCACTCTTTGTCACATTATTTTCTTGTAAAATATCATAACTCACATTCTCCTAAAATCGAGTTTTGAGCAAATTGCAAAAAACTACAGGAGCACAATTTTTATATATATAAAAAATATATAAATATATATATTTTTTAGATACAATGGCAGAACTCGATAATAAAGATAGCAATGTATCCAATGAGGATGCAAATGAAAAGGACAAAGATGAAGATAAGACTGCCCTATTGGAATATATATCAGATCTAGACGTGCGTCTAAAACAAAAAGCGGAGCTTCGCCTTCAGAACCAAACGTGCGTCAGACCCCAAGACAATCACTATTCCAAATTAGATTCCGGCGTAAAAAAAAACACAACATTCGTAAAAAAAATGAAGATATTTTCAGCATCACAATTAGACTCGATAATCAAGGACTTTGCCGCTTTGAATTTGACAAAATACATATCAGAAGTGGCCTCAGCGTTGACAGAAGCAAAGTTGAAAATGTCAGACATACCGGCTGCAATTAAACTGAGTTCAATCCTGCACCAGAATTATTCAGAGTTTTCACAGAATCTTTTTGAAAATTGGCAAAAAATTCTTACATTCAAGGCTTCTGACAAAATTTCAAACGCATCCAAATTAAGAGTAGATCTACGTTTTTACGGTGAACTTATAACCTGCGGGATATTCAGCAATAAGATGGGACTTTCACTGCTTGGAAACGTTCTGACGGTGTTAATTAATATGGACAAAGAGGAACACAACAACATAAATATTCTTCTTTCATTTTGCAAACACTGCGGAGAAGATTATGCTGGTCTGGTTCCGAAGAAAATCAAAGATTTATCTAAAGTATGTATCTGAAAACATTGTTTTGAAATAAACACCATTCGATGTTACGATAATAGCTTGGAAATATTTTTAACCATTCTAAATCAGATTTATTCAATGTGGGCTACTTTCTAGCCGATAAAAAGCTAGCCTCTGATTAGTGTGCCCCCCTTTAAATCATTCATTTATTTAAATTTTTATTCATTCTATTTTGAACATGTTTTAGCAATTGAATGTGGCAATTCCAAGAAGTGAATTCCTGCTTCCTGAGAAACAAGCTGTTGTCCGAACAATTCTCAGAGAGTACTTTTTATCACTCACTCGTCATTTAGCAGCGCAGCGTCAACAGCTGCACGCTTTACATGTCGCCAATCAAAGAACACTTCACACGAGAGGTGAGCTATCACAAGAGCGCAGAGATCAGCTTGATATGCATCAGGTTAGCCGGTTTATGTCTACATATTAACACTTTGAATAACTTAACATGCACAGAAAGGGTATTAATCGGCTTTGGTGACTGATAGTTAACATAGGAAGGGTATTTTTATCCCATTTTTGTAGTCTGCTCGTAATCGTCAGGTATATTATGAATACCCAATATGTTTGTTTATATTTTTCTTTAAGTATCTTTAAAAAAAATTCCAATTAATTCTACAAAAAAGCATTTAATGATAGTATGGAATATTCAGAAAAAGAATTAAAATATTTTGGGAAAAAATCAATTGAATCATTGAAGATGATTTCTATAAAAACTTCACAAACGAGTGCTGTTTAGAAACAGCTTTATATTTGAGATAATTTGTTGTTCTCGGGACTGAAGCCCAGGTGAGTGTTTGAATCAATGGATATTAGTCACACTTATCAACGTCATCATCCATGTCCGCTCCCAATTTGGAGAATATTGCCTCCTAATGGAGGTATCTCTACAGAAGTTTTTTTTGTATGAGAACTGCTTGTTACTCAGTTTCTCAACCCCTCTGTTTTCGAAGAGTGTAGGGATAAAAAGGATAAAGTTAGCCCACTCGCTATCCCCAGTTATTTAAGGATTGGAAAGGTGGGAAGGAATTTTCAGACATCGCAAACGTCATGTCTTCAAACAGAAACCTGATTGAAAAATGCTGTTCGTACCGGGATTCAAACCCTCGAAATCCATCTCTGAATCCAAAAGGGTAGAATTCTAAATTGACTGATCAATCGTTGCATGAATTTCTGTGTGAAGACATGGGTGTCCGCAATGTCGCAAATTCCCTCCCACCTTAACTCTACCTCTTCCTATAATGTGCCATAGCGATAGCAAGTAGCTAACCACTAGCTAGTTCTATTGTAGCTTATTCTTCTGTCCCTACTCTCTTCTGAAAAAAAAGAGATTGAGTAACTAAGAAACAAGCAGTTCTCGTAAAAAAGCATTCAGTGAAGTTATCTCTATCAGGAGTCCATATACTCCATGGCTCAAAAAATTAAATATGTATATTTATTTGTCGTCATATATAGTGAGTACCACAGTTGAAAAAATGTAAAAATAACTTGGATATTTTAATAATTACTGTGACTGTTATTATTTAATATCATCATGGGTAGTATTAAATTATTGTTCATTTTACGTCGTCATTAGTGGATTCGTTTTTCTTCATTTCGAGATAATTAATTTGTATTTCAAAAAAAAATCACATTGGAATAAGTGACATTCAACAAATTCTCATCTTATTCATCACTAAAATGTAAATTAAAAATTTCAGACAAACTTCGATAGATTGTTAAGTGGCGCACAAAGTTTTGCTGATATTCTCGGTGAAGATTTAGGTGAGGCCGGAGAACCCGTCGTCAGCGGCATAGCATCGTTGCCCGGTAACGCTTCCGATAATGTAGCGGCAGGCGCAGAGTGCGATCATAAACTTCCTGCGAACGATCCTTGGCAAGATGAAGACACCCGCAGTTTTTATACCAACTTACCAGACTTGAAAGTCTTTTTTCCTAATTATCAACCGCAAAAAGAGGTAGTTACTCACTTATTAAATTGCAGTGCAAATTTTTAAAAATGATTCGCTAGAGAGCACCTAGAAAATAAGACATTATTATAAAAGATTAAATTTTCATCTGATACTATTTATTCTTGGAATATTTTACGCATGCAGGTAAGCCCTGAAGTTGTATCTGAAGAAATTTTAGACGAAGAGTTAAAAGATGAAGAGTTTAATGATGCCGAAGATCCGACTAATATTCCTGAACCAGAATTGGTTGAAGAACCGCAAACTGCTAATGTTTCCAACAAGTTAGTATATTTGCAAAGTTCATCATCATGAGTTATTTACATTTTCAATGCGTGGAAAATTATTTAATCAAACTTTTTATCATTACAGATATCATTTGGAGACGTTTTCAAGTCATATGCCGAATTGCGTTAATCGTGAAATGATAGATAATTCGGCGGCCGATTTTATTCTCTACGTTAACACTAAACACAACCGCAAGAAGTTTACGAGGGTTTTGTTCAGCGTACCACGTACTCGTTTAGATCTGTTGCCATTTTATGCTAGATTCGCTGCTATTTTGTACCCTGTGTTGCCTGATATAGGCACCGATTTGTGCCAGATGTTGAAGCAAGATTTTAAATATCATGTTCGAAAAAAAGACCAGATCAATATTGAATCAAAAGTAAGTCCATTTATATTATCAATATTTTAAACTGATAATCTTTGGCGGAATGACGCTGTAAAATCATGGTGTCATAAAACACATTTATGGAGCATATGATGCAAGAAGTCATTAAGTGACAATTTTGAGATAATCAACTTTAATGTTTTAACTACATTTTATCAGTTATATCCAAACTTAAATAATAACAGCCTTTTACCTTGTATAATTTAAAAGATTCCAAAAATCTCACAAATACTAAATACAAATAACAAATATAAGTATTCAATACCAAGTTACCGTACATAGTGACTTTTTGCAAAAATCATGTAACAACGAATGCACTGAGTGATTATTGGGGTTTTCAATTTATTTCTAAAAAATGTGTTTTTCGTCATTATGACTTATTTACTAGGTAAAGCATGACAAAATACATAGATTGTGATATCTAACTCAGTTTTGACTTCTTGCAGCCAACCGACGATATTCCACATTTTTTTAAAAATCTTATAAAATTTTTACATTACCTAAAGACTAAAGCTTTTATCATACTAGTTTAAGAATATATTTTCCCTTACACTTCTTGTTTTTCAAATAAGGTTGATGACAGACACGGGCGAATAACATTTTATACTATTTTATTTTCAGATCAAAGTTGTTAGATTTATCGGAGAGTTGGTAAAATTTGGGCTCTACTCCAAAATTGAGGCACTTTACTGTTTAAAAGTGCTACTTCACGATTTCAAACATCACCATATAGAAATGGCTTGCAATCTACTTGAGACTTGCGGCAGATACTTGTACTGCTCTCCTGATACTCATCAACGAATGGCGATATATCTTCAGCAAATGATGCGGATGAAGGTATCATTTATTTAATTTAAATATTTTAATACCGGATCAGTTCTTATTGTGACTATAGAGAATACTTATATAAGACGTGGCTTTATAATTTTTTTGATATTTTAGGCCGTTTCCGTCAACGACTCCCGCCACGTAACGCAGATAGAGAACGCATACTATTTTGTCAATCCTCCCGATTGTGCCGCTATTACCCGAGAAGAAGAACCCCCGCTTCATAGATTTATTCAAAAAATCCTTCATCAAGACTTACAAAAAAGTAATGAAGACAAAACATTGAGACTGATGCGGAAAATAGACTGGGAAAATGAAGAACTTTGCGCATCAGCCGTCCACTGGCTCGCGGCCGGATGGAAAGCTAAGCATGCGGGCCGACGCTGTCTAGCGAGATTAGTGGCAGCATTGGCGGCTTGGCAAGAAGTGATCGGGTCGCGGGTCGTCGATCAAGTTCTTGAAGATTTGAGAATTACCCTTGAGCACCCTCACCCGAGACACAACCAGCGCCGAATCGCTATGGCTCGTTATCTCGGCGAACTTTACAATTACAAGTTGGTCGACTCACGCGATATATTCAATGCCCTCTATTCGTTTATCACTTTCGGTATATCGATGGACCACGCCATTGAATCTTCTCTCGATGCACCGGATAGCGCATTTCGCATCAGACTTGTGTGTGTGCTTTTGGAGACTTGCGGAGCGTACTTTAACAGCGGCTCGAGCAAAAGAAAACTCGATTATTTCCTAATCTTCTTTCAGAATTACTATTGGTTTAAATATTCAGATCCTTACTGGACTGATGATAATCCGTTTCCTATATATGTCAAAAATATATACCAAGAATGTCTCAACAGTTTGAGACCGAAACTAGTCATTTTCAAGAGTTGGCAAGAATGTAAAGACGCCATAGAGGAATTGAAGAACACTTTGTATCCCAATTTGAATAGTGACGGCGTCGATGAGGAACAAACTTTAGAAGACATAGAGAATGACGGACTGGAAACTATAGTGGAGACAGACGACGAAGGAAACTCCGACCATCATATAGTGTCGAATAGTTCAGATGAAGACGAATTGACGGAAGCGGATGATATACCGATAATTGATCCGCAAGATACTCCTCGATCTCCGCCTCAGAAACAGGTTATGTCATTTTTGCTTACGCTTTGTTTTACGTCAGTTTATCGTGTCCTGTAGAATAGCTTTTTTTGGTCTGGTACTTACAATTGACAAGTTAAGTAATGTGTGTGTGTTTGTTTTCATCAGGTCGAAGACACTGAATTTGAATTGGCATTAGAAAAGATGCTGTCGGATAATATGACAGAAAGGCAACGAGAAGGTCGCTCGTCTCAAAGAGACATATCAGTTCCGGTGCATTGCCGTCAACAGACCAAGAAAACCTACGAGCAGCTCTTGGTTAGTGAATCTTTATGAAATTTAATATTTTACTTTGCATGAGAGTATACAATATGCCTAAATCACTACAATGTATATTTCTATTGCGAAAAAATAAATACAGCTCCAGTATAAGTTGATTGAATTTTATTTTAGCAAGGCAATGACAGTGTGGAATTCGTTTTAATGGTTCGAAAAGGAACTAAGCAGCAGTATAAATCGTTTGATGCGCCAGCAGAATTAGCCACAAATTTAAAACAGCAAGCTATTGCCGATAGACTGGAGATGGAGCGCGTGAAGAGGTAATTTTTTGATCTTATGAAACTCACTGAACAAAAATGCTGACTCACTGAGTGATTTCGGTGGGTCTGATTATATGAATTGACAAATTTTTGAAAAATTATTCATTGTTTTAAATTTATAAATATAATTTCTTTCTACTAAGGAGTTACAGTTGAAATGATCACAAGGTTATATTAACTCTCGCGGCTCGGAGACTAGAAAAATACGTCTCTGGCGATGGGGGTCATTTTTGACCCCAGTGGTTTCCTCATTATTGGCCTTATTCTTATGAATTTCAAAAAAATAAATAGTCTACGGGCTTTAAAATATCTCTCTGCATCATTCCGCATACATTTTTTTATAAAAATCCTTGGTTTTTTAATAAATAATCATATTTTAAGTTGCGCGTAAAATATACGTCGTTCCAATGCCAATGTCAATGCGCGACTGGCGCGCTTCAGTCTAGTTATCTTACCAACGATCGCTGATAAGCGGGCGCTTATCTCTTATCTTATCGTATTTATATAAACTACAAAAGGTCCAAAAAACTATGATATAAGAATACCTTAATTATAAATATTGTATCACCCATATTAAAATAGATATTTAAGAAAATGTGGGTATTGGGGTCGCATTTCTTGAGCTTAGAACCGGAAAAGTTAAATATTTTATCCTTTTGCAACATTAAATTGTTGGTATTAGTTTGTGAACCAGCCGTGATCTATCACTTTCAGGCTCACGTTAAATATAACCGAACGCCAAGAGGAAGAGGAATATTGCGGTGAAAATAACACCAGCAGTAGCGGAGGAGGAGGGGGCAGCGGAGGCGGCAGCGGGGGAAATCCGAATCGAGGGCAACATTTCCGGCACAAGTATCAACATCCAAAGGGGGCTCCGGACGTCGATCTCATTTTTGGCACAAAGAAATTGAAATGACTTTCTCCTGAGGATAATGAATTGCCAGTCAATTGTTGAAGAATCAAACGCGATGACCTGAGAAAAATGCATTTGAATAATTCTCACTCGCGCCCGCTGCGGACGCTGATGTCGGAATGTCATTGATAGTCTCTTTCGGTGTTGATATTAATTTCTCGTCCGAATCTCTCGTTCGTTCGTCAAGACGCGCGGAGAAACGAAGCGGCGGCCTGAAGGCAAAAGAAAACTGTCGCAGGTGATAAACACGCACTAAAATCTTTCTTGTTATTACGTGGTTTTATGTTTTATTTTCGTTTAACTAGCAGCCGTGAAAACTACTGAGTATCGGTATAAATTTTTAATTTTAATTTTATATTAGTGATGTACTAATTGTTATTGTCAATTTTATCATTCTGGTAACATGCATTTTTAATTTTTCTCTTTTGAATCTTAAGACTTACGCCTGTATGTTTTGAAACTGTCTAATACATTGAATGGACATAAATAAAAAATGAAGGCAATTTACATGTTGTTATTATTTATACTATACCATTTGCATTTCTAGCAAATAGACTTTTTATTGAAAACAAATATTTGAATATGAAATAAACTAAAAATAACAAAGTATTACGTTACACAAGAATTATTTGAAATGATTGATAGTTATTTCGGCTTCACGCCATCATCAGAACTAAGTTTAAGCTTAAGTTTGTTTTGCTTTATATAATGGCTTAGAAGAAATTACACTATATCATCTTACTTACTCTTACATTCTGACTTTTATTAAAAATGTATTTTTTTTAAATACATACACTCAACTCTTTTTTAGTACGATATCCAAATAACATGATCGAAAAAAAAAGAATCAATACACATTTCTACACATATTTTTTTAATTTTGTACGTTATTGCATCCTATTGTTCAAAAACAACATTGAATTGCATACCTCGTAGGGATTAACAATTTATAGAATAGTGTGTAAAATAATGTTTGAAGACTTCAGTGGAATGTATTTACACAGTTTGCAAGCCTTTACATGATTCGTATTGTGTATTATATCAATGCTATCATCACAGAGTCAAGTAGCTGCTTATCACTTGAAACGCGAATCCAAATATATAATCAAACTTATCAAGTAAGATACAAAATTCTAGTCAGCCTTGTGTGTTGTTGATTGATGTCAAATATAAATAGAGTGATGATAAAATCACAAATATCATTATAATGTATGAAATCGAAGTTTTGTCATCTTCTATAAATTAATAGTGAATAACTTATATCAATGATAGAGTCGATGAGTATATTGTTACCCTTAAGGTGTCACAGTCAATTCTTGATGAAAAGGCATTATGAAAAATAAACACTTTGTACTAATTTCACGTTATTAATTTAAAGATCATGACCGGTTTCGCCCATTGTGAGCGAATACCACGATTTTTAAGTAAATATTGTAGAATTCATACAAAGAGCGTGTTTTATTTTTTTCATAGTATATTGTCTATTTTAGTTGGCGATGGTTGCTATAGCAACAAAATATTTTATTACACCGATACTTATGTTAGAGTATTTTTGTTTGATCACTATGAGATGTAAGAGCCGAATGAATATTATGTTATAGAAAATTATGTCTTCAAAATGCTAGGAGAAAGCAAAATAAGCAAAAAAAGCTCTCGGGGTGAGATTTTGTGCTCTGAAGTTGCGATACGGTAAGTTTCATTCTCAACAGCTTAGCTTTTCTATTTTGATTTAAAAAAAAAATTGAAATATTAATATGTTGTGAGATTGACCATTTCAAAAGTAAATCTTTAACCTCTACTCCACAGCCAAATGAAAAAAGCCTTTTGTAGTATGTATTTCATCATAGAAACCGTAGTGTATGTTATAACTTATGTAGGGAAAATAGGGAACCAAATTTGAATGAATTCACACTTTTAAATTATTGTTCGTATTGATGTATTCTTTCAAATAAATGAATCTAGTTTGAATGGTTTTGTTAAAGTCTTTTGAATTCAAGTTTGTTTTATGTGATATCACATTATTCAATGTGTTCATTAGAGATAGTAATGTCATGATAAGGAGTTCATCATTTTTTTTATCATTTGCTATCATGCGATGGGAATCTACACAAGTCATGTGCGATTAGATGATGTGTGTTCCTTATGCCCTATAACCACAGAGAACACACGCCGCCTAATCGCTCATAACTGCGTTCCGGTGTAAAGCCTGCTAATATGACAAAATCAATTCATACAAAGATTTTACATGCTTTCAAATAATATTAAGATTCAAAATTTTCTAATATATTTTAAGTAATTTGTTTTTTTTCTTCCTTTGAAAGATACTATGAATTATATGATAACTGCATTCCTTAAATGGGACAGGGTCTTAAACCATCAAATCGACAATAAAAATCTCATTTTCTTTTATTGTATCATAATAATAAATCATCAAAAATAATAGGTTGTCTTGTAAGTCTACATATTTTTAATACACGCATTTTTAATACATGCTTTTTCTTTTAAAATTCCAGTATTCTTTTGATATTTAGTGACAAAAATAGTTTGATGTAGTTTGCTTTTCGGTGGAAAAAAAGTTTTTTCTTTGTTTAACCCTATACAAACATTGAAAAGTTAGATAAAAAGAAATCCAGTTTTGGTACATTATATTGTATAAATTCAAACTTGGACATAACGGAAGTATGTGTGGCTTTTGAAAAGATTTGTTCAGCAATAGGCAGTAAAATTAAAATAGTGTAAAATTTAATTTAAAAAAAATAATTTAAAAATTAGAGTTTTAGGCCTCATAAGACTATACATATATGAGGATATAAGTGATATTATCAAAGCAGATACAAAATTAACGGTGCTCAAGGTTTTTCAAGCTTCGTCAAAATATCATGAATATATTTCTTACTCATTAAATGATGTTGTCAAAATCATATTTTTTAGTTGAAGAAGTACCCTGGTGTAATTTTTAGCTTATAACAATAATGAAGTTTAGTTTTTTCGCTCTATTAAAAGTCCTGGACGACCGTCGGGTACCATCCATAGGATGTACTCGGCGGTACTGAGGGATGCTGGCATGTAATGGGAGGAAGCAAAGGAATTGGCAGGAGACATGGAGGTGCCACGTGGCGGCCATATGCTCCACATAAGGGAGCGAATATGGTCAAAGAAGGAGAAGAAGATTAAAAGTATTTTGTGAATAGGTGAATGTGATAAGTGGTGGCAGGATACTCATCTTTTATAATAGTAAGTCGAGACTCAAAAAAAAATTGGAATTATGTGATTTTGAAAATTAAAAAATTTCAGGTGGGAAATTATCAAAGATGTTAAAAGTCTCGTTTTTCTTGGAAAAGATATTATAGCAGTTACCAACGGAATTCATATCCTATTCCTCAATTTAACTTCTCAAGCTGAAATTATTTATGATGCCAAAGACGAAATATCTGGTGATGGAGTTGAAGCTTTTACCGGTAAGATTTGTTTGCTATAAAATTATTACATAACCAAAATCAGTACAAAAAGTTATTTCAATATTGAAAACAAAATACTCTAGAAATCTGGTTTGAGACATATAAAAATTATTAAATATTTTTCTTAAAGGCCACAGAACAACATACACATTCGCATTTGCGGAAAAATCAAAAGATTCCAGATTATTCATTCTCACATTTCCCGATTTTAAGGTTATATCAATTATTGGAGGTAGGTGATTGATTGTATATAAAGTAAAAATTATACTGTTAGTGTTTTGTTTGTGTCATAATATGAATACTTGAGAAGTGTTTCAGGAGTTACGAAAAAACATTATTATTTTCAATGCTGTGGTTAGGTGGCATCACAGGGGTCTGATGGGATTGTGAATTTTTTTATAAAAATATTTCTTTCAATGACACAGATTTTTACAAATGAATACAAATATGTTGATAAATTTGTCAAATGCCATTTTCAGACGATGAAGTTGAGAAATACATCGCTCTTGGATTAACAGAAACAGAGCAAATTATTGGCTTATCAGGCTTTCCTAATTTTCTGGTAACAGTCTGGTGCTGGAGAACAAAAAAAAAGATGGTGTCATGTGAGACCGGTATAAGATGCTCCAGACATATTTTCAGGTTGAATTGATGATTTTTATTGCATAAATAATATTATGCCATTTTTAATTAAGAGATTTGCTCCAAATTATCTGTTTTAAAATCATAATATTATTGTATTTTTTTTTGTTGTTTGTTGTCATAATATCAGTAACACATTAATCTTTTGACTTTAATAAAAGACTAGTACTTTTATACACCAGGTGGTAATGTCACCAGTTAACATTTTTTCAATATTCATGCTCCTACAAACACTCTCACTACACATGCGCAGATAGAGAGAAAGAGATGTTACAGACAAACAGAGAATCACATAGATAAATATGTATTGTAATTTTTTAATGCATATATACCTTTTAATATATATTTCTTTTTAAATATAATAAAAAAACTATTATCTTCTACTAAACAATACACAATCATGTCAGTATATAAAGCAGTGGTTTCCAACCTTTATGTTACTGCGCCTCCCTTTGAAAAAAAAATTATCTTCGCGCCTCCCTTTGCAATAGTCCACACCTCCCAGGTTGGAAATCGCTGATACAAAGGGTACAGCCAATTTGACACCTGACAGTTAATGTGTGCTGACTTTGGCTTGCCATTTCTCTAAGAATAGACTTACGCCAGAACAATGCTTGCAAATCGTTGAAAAATATTGAATTGTTTTGTGGCTCATTTTTGGTTGAATGGCTACATCAATAAGCAAAATCGCTGCATTTTGAGTGAAGAAAATCCTGAAGAAGAGTGAGATGCCGTCCACAAAAAGTCACTGTTTGGTTTGCTTTATGAGCTGGTGGTTCAGATTTCTTTAAAAATGATGCCGGCCGGAATGCTACAATCAATGGACAACGCTAAAGATCCATGATTATTAACATTTTTGTTCCCAAATTAAATTGCATTAATGTGGAAAGCTGTGATTTCAACAAGACAGCGCAACATGCCAAACTGTGCGCAGTACAATCAATTTATTGAATGAAACATTCAATGAGCGCATAATTTTCCGTAATGGACTTGTAAATTAGCCTCCAGGATTGTGTGGACACCTTTAAATTATTTTCTGCATATGTTAAGTGCGGGATATGTTAAGTCGTTAGTCTACGCCGATAAAATGTTTGTAAGACAACGTTCGCCGCGTTATTGCTGACATACAGCCCCAGCTGCTCCAAAACGTTTGGCTTCCAGATCACGCTTTCTCCGAGCCATCCAAGGCGCCTGTAGGCCAGAAATCATATTTAAACACTAATGGCATAAAATTATATTTTCAATAGAGCCAATGCCATGGCCAGTACGACGGTTTCTGTGTGTTTTATTTTATTTTAAAGTTTTATATCTCTAATAAATTACCCTATATAAATAATATTATATTATGTAGTCTAGTGGTCAACATCAGTGTCTAGGTCTACAGTATTCACCGGTTTGAATCCCAGTATAGATCCACATTGAAAGTGAACATGGTTAAAAAAAATCTTATTCTCTAAATCGCGTGTATCTATAATTTTTAACCATATCCGCTCTCAATGTGGAAAAATGGACTCGTAATGAAGTTTATCTCGACGTAAGTTTTTACTTATATAATAGAAATATGAATACTGAGATTCGAATCAGTGAGCACCTTAACCGAAGCTTAGAACATTGCCACTCAATCACTGACTGGAAAATAATTCTCTATATAAATACTGTAATAATAATACTATTTCCTGGAAAAAGTCTAATCTTTTTATTTATTTACTTACTGTTTTTCTTCGACTAGGTGTTAATGAAATTAGATAAATCAATAATATATTAAAACATTTTTTTTAAATGTATTTAGGTGCAGTATGACCCAAAATATATTCTGTCACAGTTCAGATAACAAGTTAACAGTTTGGGAAATCGTGCCATCTTATAAGATGTGTTTTTTATTGTCACGGAAAGTATGTACCGAAATGCCCATCGTAGCTGATATTGCTTGGACTATGGAAGGGCTTCTATATATCATTGATAAAGATGCTAATCTTTATTTGGTAATAAATAATGCATTATTTGAATATGATTTTAAAAATAATTTTCCAATTTCTTTATTGATTTGTTAGCTTCTTTTTAATATTCACTCCAATATATGACTAACAAATGTTAAATTTTATGTGCTTAGGTATCTTCTGATGGCGTCGGTATGGTTTATACAAAGGAGTGGTCTTCAAATAAAACTGGTTCTAATAAGCCATATTTAGTGTTTTATAAAAATGGCTTCATTATCTATGGACCAGAGCTAACTATAAAGGTAATTAAAGTTATAATTTTGGTTATACATACATTTATATGATGTTAGTATTACTGTTAGCGGGCCGGGCCTGCGACTGAGTGTTGAATGTTATAGTCTTTGGTTGCATTCAGTGGCGGATTAAGCACCTTGGGGGCCCTAGGCGCAATAAATTTTGGAGGCCCTGTTTTTCGAATAACATAAAAGTGTTGCAAAACTCTTCGTAGAATAATAATGAATAGTGAAAACTGAAATTAAAATATAAGGATTTATATAATTTATGCTATTTTTGAGGCCCCAAGCGCGCGCCTCTTGCGCTTATGGGATAATCCGCCACTGGTTGCATTATCCAGTGTATGGAAACTTTCATCAATTTTCTTTCTCTAGATTTATGGGTTTTCGCACAAAGGCGTGGATATCTGTGATGTCTTAACTGCCTCACACCTGTCCCGTCCTACAAATGTGGCATAGGAAGAGCGGTTAGTTAACTAGTAGTCTTGTTCTAGCCCCATCCTCCTGCCTTTACTATCTTCGAAAAAAGAGAAGTAAAGTGACTAACAAACCTTTAATTCTCTTGCATCAACCTATAATGAGATGCCTCCAGATGAAGTCTTTATGCTCGACTTTGAAAGCAGACATGGTACAAAACAGATGTTACATGAATAGATATTGAAGATGAGACTTTGAATGTCACTGCTGATGTCAGCATTTTCTCTGTATTCAACCTGTGATCATAGATGGTGTTAGATTTCACTTTTGAAATTGTATGTTCAGTCTGTACCCATTTCGTTATTATTGAATATTTGAGTAGGGAGAAAAACACCTCACCGAGCACAATTTCTTAGGTGGTTTTCTGTTATTTGCTTAGCTTAGGATCTTTGTGGACCTGAACATTTAAAATGACATAATAAACAACATTTTGAATGCATTAGTAGTTTACTAGTAGTTTTTCATAGCTGGTGCCCAGCGTGAAGTGGGCAACAAAAATCTATTAAAACTATAAACAGACTTGTTAACAAATTCACTCCCAAGTTTGTGAATTATCTAAATAATTAATTACTTGATAATATTTGTTTGTTTAATTTAAGCATATAAAAAAAATGAATAAGGATTGGATGGAAGACTGGAGTTATACACCTAAATCTCCTATCAGTAAAATAATATCAGGGGGTTTTGGGGAATCTTTAGTTTACATTACGATGGATGGTCGTGTTGTAAAGTTATCTTACGAAAATTACACTGCAGTCGCAGCAAATGTTTCATTTTGGTCAAGGTAATATTATTATTTTTAAAACAATTAATTTAAGGAACATTATTTATTCAAATTTGTTGTTATCTTTTTGCATCGATGTCAATTTTATAAATATGAAAACAGTTACTTATTTTTAATGATATGCAGGCTTGATTTATAACTTTTTTCAGGTTTATTAATTATTTTGGAATCATTAACCCGTCCGGAGATGTTATTGTTACAGTAGATTCCAACAATGTTATGTGCTTGTGGAATAGCCTCAATGGAAGATTGGTAAATAAAAATCATGCACTAAAAATGATTATGAGAATAGCAATAATATAATTTTATTCTTTTATAACATAACTTATTAAAAAATTTCAGAAATCGCAGATGCAATTTCATGACACAATATACTGTTTGGATTGTTCACCAAACGCCCCAATAATTTCAATTTGCATCGGTGGTGGAAATAAATATGGCGTCGGGTTGATAAGCGCTGATCTAAAATTGTCCTATAAATGTTCACAGTGTCTAACAGATGAAGTTTTAGACACAATTTTGTGGTCGGAAGATGGAAATTTACTAATCACAGCCATATTGTCTCTGGGTCACGTGTTTATTTTTACGGTAAATTTACAGTATAGTTTTTACATTATTGGGCAATTACGTGATGATTTTCCAAATATAAAATTTATGTTTCTTCATGTCTCCTCGTTTGCATTATTTAAAAATTCATTGTTCAATAAATTTTTGAATAATGCAATAATTTTTTAATTATATAATATGAAATCCATAGTCTTTTTCATGTGACGTCAACTAATTTTAAATGTGAAGTAGGTACATACATATAATATTGTACTGTTCTTATGGGAATGAAACTGTTCAATTATTGTTGTACATGTGCGAGTTGATTATTAAAAAAGATAGAAACATTGTTTTCGGTGTTCATTATGAAAAGAATTAATATTACCATAATATGTTTGTTAATTATAGTAGTAAATTTTTATTTTACAGGTAAAAAGGAGTGATTCACTAAAGCTTGTAAATTTTATTGATACGAAAAACATTCTACTGGATTGCCGTTTGATAAAAATTGAAGGAAACTCGTATTTGACATGTTTGATGTTTTCCAACCGCAACGCTTCAAGTATGAATACTTTATGAATAATATTTATATATTTTTTTAAATGAATATTATGGTAATAACAGAGCATTTTAATTTTAGGGAAGCATCTCTCGTGTTACGATATACTTACCGGTGATAGTCACGATGTTTCTGGAGATATAAATCAGTCTCTACAAAAAATTTTAATTTTTGAAAATACTATATTGGCTATTTCGTATTTACCAGAAAATATACATGTGCTTCAAATGCGTGCTGATGTAAGTCTGGTATGTATTTAATTTGAAGTAATAAAAAATAAACTGCATATTATTTTTTAATTTTTTAAAAATATATTTGGCAATTTATCTAATGTCAATGTGTCAAATACTTAATAACTCCAAGTAAATTGACATCACAAGCACCTATGTCTTTGGTCTCAAATTTAAATATCTAAATTTGACACTGACCTTACCGGGAATCCAACCCAGCCCGCCTGCTCGATAGAGCAAGCTCTAACTAGACCAGTGTTTTGCAGGGACCGGCACCGGTCTGTAAGAGTTTAATGGCGGTCCACGAAAAATTTCTTGTTACGAAAAATTTGCGATTCGAATTTCTTCAAACTAAATTTTGTACTGAAAGTGAGAAAAAATGTGAACTTTGCCCCTGTCTTGGTACTATGATCTGGTTTCTGACTTCACGTATTTAAAACTGAAGATGTTTTTAGAAACTTATACTCTGTCGTAAGTCTTACAAAGACTGATAGTATGTAAATATGTGTATCTGGTTGACACCAGTCCACGAAAATATTTTCCAAAAAATGTACCAATCTATGGATGTAAAAAGGATGAAGAACACTGAACTAGACCACACCGGGCGACATTATCCTTTATTATAGTCACTTTTCAGAGGTGTACTTATTAAACTATATTATATTTGCCTTGTTAGTGTGTGAGCTTGAGTAAACGTTGACCTGTGACACTGTCGCCTGGTGAATACAATGAATAAATATTTATACTGTTATCCTTGTTTTTAAATTGATGAATTTTTCTACCGCCAGGACGGTTCATTTCATGTGACCTCATTGGATATATGTGAAATGAATCACAATTTTCGAGGAATATCTATAGCAAACGGATTAAATGGCTTTCTATCTTGGGGCTTAGACGGAAAGATTATTTACAGACATTTCTCAACTGCAACTGAGATAAGTGAGTCAATTACATAAAATCGTGATTGCGGAAAAGTATCCTATAAAATTAATGAAATATATATTTTCAGAGCACAAAGTAACCGCCGCACATCGCTTCGGGGAATGTATAAAATATGCTATGATAGATCCTTCTGAAAGATATATTATCTCTCTCACTCGAAGCGGAAATCTGTCGATTCATAACATCACTGGAAATACAACGAAGATAGACCACGAAGACAATGGAGTAAAAGCAAAAATTAAAGTTGCTGTAGAGGATTCGGCCGTGCCGAGACTGTTTAATGATAATGATGGTAATGTGTCCAAATTTTTCCGTGTCGATATTTATAAAATGTCATTGAATAATTTCTAGACAGTTAAACCCTCTTTAATCCATTATATTGATTTGTTTTTTTAAAAAAATAATTGACTTCAATACGCTTATATTATCTAATACTGATATATACCCAATTTTGTTTTGTCTCTTTCATTGTAATTCTTGTTTCTTCTGAGCTATATTTCTTTAAAGATTGCTAAACTTGGTATTCAACACATTGATCGCCAAGCAAGTTTAATGTAAAATGATCCTTTGTTTTTAAGTATCAATTGTTAATAAAAATATACTGCCAATTTGATGTCATAAATCAGGAATAATTAAAGTCACCGACCAGTGAAAAAAAAGCTGTTAGGGTTTACTGGGTTAAGTTTAACAGTCATTCGAATCACAATAAATCAGAGATATTAATGATTCATATTAAATTATATTAATAATAATAAATAATGAATGTTTGCCAATTTACATTTAAAGTATGAGTTTGTAAATAGAAATATGTACTGTTGATGTACTCAATCACAAGTCCACGAGTTCCAATGTGCTCATGAAAATGATTTGGGAAATAACTATTTAGAAACGTGGATGGAAACTATGAAAGTTTTGGCTGAGAAAAAAAATTCTTCTGATTGGGCCGATCCCCACGCCCAATTGATAGACGAATATAAAGAATTTCAAGAAAGGCTGAAAGAACTCATTGATGAAAATATTAATGCGCCTACACTTCATCAACTTCCTATGGTCACTTTCAATTTAGATTCAGAAGCTCAAGATCAAATAATCAGAAAGGTAAAAAATTACACTAAACTGAACACTAGCTTTGAAATGATTAACACACTGTTTTACTGTTTTACTATATTAATGATGTAATTTATATATGTTATTATGTAATTTATATATGATGAATAATGAAGTATTTAAAAGGCATCAGAAGAGTGCAGGAATACACAAATTCAAATGGAAGAGCGCATCAAAGCTCAAGACAATGTCTCTCAATGGATAAAACAGAAATGTTGGGATTCCACAAACATAAAAGGAAAGGAATTGCATGCTATTTTCAACAAAAACTTTGTAGAAAATTATGCTCTGCTGTTACCCAATGATTATCAGCAACGACTCGTTTACAGAGTTGAAAAGCTCCGACTCATCGAATCTCAAAAGGATCAAAACCTTTTTCTACCTTGGATGACTTCATCAAACTACGCACGGTAAGCATAATATTTCACTTTGAATTCTAAAATGATCAAGAATGCATTTTATCGATTCTGCGTTTCCATAAGATCAATTCGATACAGGTTGCTTTGACGTTGGCTGATCAAAACCGTGTGCATTAACTACATCCATACAATTTTCAATATGGCTGTATATAGAATTGATCAGTGAGTTTTAACGTGGCGGCGAGAACTCCATAATTTTACTACCCGTGCTGGATGGGTCTGAAACTGTAAAAGTTATCGCACATATCAGACAGGTGATGTGCGTGGCCACATATTCACTTCAAAAAGTTTTTTAATGATATGATGTGAATAAGAGCCAAATTAAAAATAAAAACTACCCACTAGGGAATCCAATCCCGAGCCAAAATGTTGATCCCGGGATTTCGGGATTAGAATTTTTCGATCCCGGGATCCCGGGACTGGTCCCGGGATCAGTACATTTTTTTTTAAAACTAAATAATGATAATATTGGTGAAAAATAAATTAAACAATTTATTCTATATTATATAACCAGCTGTGGGCTGCCAATACCTTAGCAAAAAGCTCTCTTAATCTCAGTTATTCGGCGATGTACAGGTGAATGAGTGGATTTTTTAATAACTCGTTAAAAAATATGCGCCACAATTATTAAACGAACTTAATATGCATACATTATGTAAAAATACGCAATACAACTTAAAATAATTAATGTCGATAGCTGAAAAAAGTATCTACCAACTTCAGACTGCAAAATTGAAGAGTTCTTAAATTATCGTGGATATTCTCAATAATTTAAATAAAGTAAATGTATCTAAAAAATACAAACATAAAAAATAGAAATAACATGGAAATTTAAGTATTATTTTAAACTATGCCCGAAGTTAATACAAGATCATCAATTGTTTCGCCATTTATTATATGAGATGGAGGGAGCGTCAAATAAAATAAATTTAAAAAAAATAAAGAAAATAAATTTAAAAATTAAAGTTATTGTTCTCCTCCCTTCTTCGCACGCCACTGTTATTTATCACACTGGTCATATAAAAACTGACCGAAATAAACTTTAGTTTTAGTAACACGTATCTTATTACAAAACTAATGTACATATAAAAATAGAACAATACATCACGCAAAAATCTGATAACATTCATTAAGTTATTGAAAATAAAAATAAAAATTTAGATAAGAAAAAATATTGAAATGTGAAGCTTAACAATGAATATCGTTTTTGTTGTCTTCAAATGCATTCAACTATAATTTACTTAAGTATGCTTGGTGTCAAATTACTTTTTCTTCTGCGATAATTGTTATGGCAAAGGATTTAAAATGGGCTTTGTTTATTATGTGCATGAACATCCGTTCGACTTGAAAACCAAGACGTTTCTGTTTGATAAGTAAATCAATCCCGAAATTTTCGGTATCATATCTTCTAATCCCGGGATTGAAATATATCGAAAAATGGACAGGATCCCGGGATTGGATTCCCTACTACCCACTGTACAATAAGTGAAATGGTGTGAATTTTTCACAGTTATGACCATATTGTAATATTATTTATTCTTGTTGCATTGTTTCCTATTCAATTATTCTTCAAGAAATATGTTAATTTTAAATGAAGTGTTGGTTTTTAGAAAAAATAAGTACCACAAAAAGATATGTTCTCACAGTTAAGAAAAAGTTTCCAATCCTCAAAATTCTGCTTGAAATGAGTGATTTGGTTTTGATCAGTATGTAATTTTTCAGATCGTTGTCGACAGCAAGCATAAAAGTATACATTCAAAAGCAGCTTCAAATGAAAAACTTATCTTTTCCGAGAGAAAATCCAGATGACTTTGATGAATTTTTGTATCGTTTGCGCGGCAGTACTGCGCATTTATTCGTTACACCGCCCCCGTATTTTTATTCCCAATTACAAGTGCATACAAATTTACAAATGCAATTCCAAACCGTCGTCACTGAAGTAAATAATACAATATCGATATTTTATCCAAATTTATAAGAAAAAATAAATAATTATACTAATCAGATACTCTCCTTAGGACCTCAATTACATGCTTCAAATTTGGTTTAATGAACAATTCGATGAAATGATGACCTTCAAAGAAAAAGAAGTTTACTCGGTTGAAGAAAAAAATAAACGTTTAAAAGAAATTATATCTGGTGAGCTAGATTCTCTTCAATTAGGTGTCATATTATCATTCTATAAATAATAATCAATAAACTTTTAATATTGTTATTTCAGAATTAAATTTATTGAATGAGTTACGTTGCAATAGAGAAGTAATAAACATAGAAATAAAAGAACCAAAATGGGTACGAGAAGAAATTCCTAAAAAAATCGTTGAGGTAGAGGATGATGAGGTATTTTTTGTTCTGCAACTATTCGAAGACAATAATATTAGATAAACACCAATCCTCTGATTGGCAATTTTTGCGAACATTGACCCATTTGTACACATTTACCCACTGGTACCGACTGGCCCATACTGCTTCATTCTATTACTTAGCACTGCATCATCCCACAGTTTATTACCTGCTACCGATATCATTAACCTTTAGAGGAGTGAATAGATCTATACAGACCTTAGTTTAATTTACTGCCTTTTCTTAACATGACAATTTTGTGACTTTTTCTCAGTGAATATATGTATTTCATACTTAGAGCATATATACGCTTACAGACAGACACTCCAGTGTTGAGTTTAAAGTACTTCCATACTCATTTACAAAAAAATGGCGCCGATGTAAGTCCATACTCCTCTAAAGGTTAAATGTACGACTTTTTGGTGGCATTCATAAATTTTACATTCAATTTCAATTACAACATAGCATAGAACTTGAACTCGATATGAGTGCCAACAATACCTTGAGACAAATTTTATTTAAAAAAAATCGTAGTTCATAAATGACAAGAATTTTTTCATATTAAAGAAAACTTTCAGGTCAGTGTTTCCCCGTACATCAGCCCGAGCCAAATTGAAGTTGACACATCTGATTTGAATCCTAAGGATAATTTTTGTGAACAAGCACTAATGGAAATGATGGACGGGGCTTTAGAAAAGCTATGGCATGAAGAAATTAAGAAACCTATTCCGAAACCAATTTGTATGGTGAGGTTGCAATAATTTTAGATAAAAATTCTTTGCCTATTATTATAGGTATTTTATTTTACATTTGCACAGATTAGAATTGACAGGAGTTAAAAGCGAGTGTTGAAGGAATGGAAGTAGCGGGGGCAATAGTCAGCAGCTTTGCTCGAACAATAGCTTACTCTGAAACGCTTAGATAACGGTCGGGAGTCAAGAGAAAAAAATACGAATTAACAGAGTAGACTGCGTGAATTGCTTAATATTTTTGCTACTTTCTGCTTTAGAAAGGTTCGGGCATTAATAAAAACCTAGTCATTATAACCTATGCTATGTGTATGCATATGCTGTATACAGTAATGATTCATGTTTGTTTAGATTGAAAAAGATCCCGACGATCTAAATGAAGAAGATTTAAAAGAGATTCACGAAAGGCAAACAAAAGTAAATTTTCGAAACGAGGAACGTGAAAAATACCGTAAACTTCTGAGAGCAGAATATGCGAAGCTATCTGCTTCTCTAAACGACGGAATCGTCAAATTTAATCAGAAAGTGAATGAAATTTATATTCTAAAACTGAAAGTCGAATCAGCTATTGGACAAGAAGATTTGCGTTTGATGAGACTACGCCTCGGTAACCTTAATAGAATCGAAGCGAACGAGGTGATTAATCAACTCGAGTGAGTATTTTTTTATTGTATGGATTTTAAATGATTCATGTTGTACATTGAATATTAACATGTCTCGTATTCACATTTGACAGATTGGAGATATCTAATATGCAACTTGAGCAAGAGCGAGTCCAAAGAGAAATAAATGAGATACAATATCAATTGAGCGAGTGTCACGCGGCCTATGAAACCTTTTCTGCGCGTGACCGATTGTTAGACAAAAACTTCAAATCCAATTTCTCAGATGTTTCACCGATTGTATTGGATTTGTGTTATAAGTTGTTCAAGTAAGTTTCATGCCCACCATATCACTAGCCGTGTGCTCAGCGCCATTGTTTACTGTACAATTTATTTTATATTAACCAAAGCATTCAATAATATTGTGAAAATGAAGCAGCTTTGAAACGATACTGATCTATCAAAACATTACGATATAGGAATATACAAAAGGAAAGGATTCATGAATTATTTTTAAAAAATCTTCTTCATTCGTAGGAAACGTCCAAAGGTGCAATTGTTAAGAGCCACAATGACTGTCGGTATATTAGGAGAAATGGCACAAGCGTGCCTGACAAAAGAAAGACCCCCGCTGTTGCACCACGATTGTATGGATTACTTAAAAGCGTAAGCCCTTCTCTACGCTGTTTCATTTTACCGTTAACTATAAAAATAAAAGTAATATCGTGGAGTTGTTGTATATTTTTAGGTTGGATCAATTAGATTCAGCTCACAATATGCCACCGGTCATGGATGAATTAATATGGTCGGCTGTGTGCAAGCTCCGTAGAGTAAAAATCGATAATGAAATTAAGGTGGGTTTTAGTTATCGATATCATCATAACTTCATATTTCTAGGTATAGTGCGGTAAAAATATACATCGCAGTTGGAAATTTAATAAACATAATTTTTCAGATGCATGCGGTGTGTGCTGAAATAGCCGAAGTGGAAGTGGCCAGCGCAATATGGCAGAAAAGGAATTTGGCATTGAAAACTGCCATACAAAGAATCAGACATGACATAACGCAAAAGCATGCAAACCTAGAAAATCAAATTAGAAACGTTTCTATTCAAGTATGCGATGCTCTTTTCTTTAAATTGTATTAATCAATTATTATACAGTATAGTTTTTGTACAATTATACAAGTTATCTTGAAAATAGTAATTATAATAAACCCACTGAGGATATGATATCCTAGAATGATAAATATCTTTTATTGCTTTTATACAGTTTATAATAAGAAATGGACTGGTAGAGATAGAGACAACTGGGCATGAAGACGATTTTAAAAATGCCATTCTAATCAAGCAACGTGAAGTGGAAGAAATCAATCATCAAATTTTGGTAATTCCATTTATATTATTTGACAGTTTTGTCGATTTAGTTTATAATTTTGTTTGCGGCCAAATACAATATTAATTTATTTACTAATCAGCGGCACGAGATCATGTATACAAAAACGGTATCATTTATTAATGGCATTAGCAGTTTTCATCAGATATATTATTATAATAGGCATGTAATTAAGTGACAGGAATTGCTTACATTTTGAAAGATTTTACTGTCTCGTGTTCAGCTTCACTCTATATCAGCGATTTCCAAACTGGGAGGCGCGCCTCCCTGGGGAGGCATGGACTATTGCAAAGGGAGGCGCGAACAGTCCAACATATTTATTTACCCTTTAAAACGTGTCTTTATTACTATATGAAATAAAGTATGGGGAGGCGCGAAGATATTTTTTTCTTCAAAGGGAGGCGCAATGACAAAAAGGTCGGAAACCACTGCTCTATATTGTAAGCAAAATTATTGCATCTTTATTATGCAATCAAAAACTGTAGCCATGAGCAGTTGTGTGATTGTATAACAAGAAAAAGTTTAAGGTGTTCAGAAGAATGAATATAAACGAAATAAATTAATTATGTCAGTATGCATGTGCACCCATAGATGGTTCGATACATAAATGGAGTTTTATGTCCATATTAAACAAAATAGGTATATTAAATAACATAAATGTTGGGTTTTTTTGTCATCACAGAAAGCAGGCAATCTGAAATTAAACGCAATGAGAACCGCATCAAGTTTTAAAAAACATATTCTGTTAATGGAATGGGAGCATGCAAAATTAAAAATGAAGATCAGGCACCTCGAACAGGATCTTTATCATTTTGAACGAATAAAAGTGGGTGCAATTTCAATTTTGTCCATATTTTTTTATTGGGTTGCAGAACAGATTTATTGAAATTTTATAATTCCTACACAGGTTACCAAAGAAGTGCAAGCATACCTAAAGGACACGATAAAAAAGCATTCAGAATACCAAGATAATCTGATTGTTGAACAGCAGATAGAAGCAACGAAGTTATCTTTCAACAAGCAGCTATATGAGCAGATGAAAAATGGAGAAGAATTAGAGGTTTGAATTATTCTTTATAGTTTATTATTAAATAACTGATATGTGAAAAATATATTCATAGGGAAATAATATTCATTCATCAGTCCTGCGGCTGAGTGGTCAACATTCCTCGGGCTTGATTCATGAACACTTTCAAAAACTGATTTTTATAGCAAAAACGATAAACTGACTACTAGTCCTTCCCTAACCATCCTTCCTAACTCTTTTCGCAAGAGAGGTTAACTGACTAAATAACAACCATCCCTTGTAGAAAAAAACCTGTCGAGTGCTCCATTAAGACTCCATATGCTCAGTATTGGGAGCGGGCGTAGTGGAAAAAAAGTTATTTTCAAGTGAGGATACTATGCAATGTCGAATGAATGTTATAGAGATATTATGATAAAAATAGTAATGTATTAAACTCGACAAAGATTTTAAAATATTATCGAACCATATAAATAATCGCATCATTGTTAAGTCTACACTTAAATGGCACTTTTGCTTTAATTTTGAGTTGATCTAGAAGAGATGTGCCGTATATGAAATTGCATTATTTGCTCTGGATAAAAGATTTTTTTCCTTATAATTTCAGATGAAAATTGGTTATCTTAGTTCACAAATGAAAATTATTGATGATTTCATAAGCCGTATGAAGCTTAAAATCTCAAAAAAGCAACAACAGATCGACCCGTTGAAATATATTGAAAGAAAGAGAGCCGTAACAAAGAGGTTAATATTTTATTTTAAAAAGTAGGCTGTGGACTGTCATCATTTTCTCGTGTGTTGTTCAAAACAGTTATGTATTCTTAAATTTATATTATTTTTGTTGTAATACAGGATGGAAACGTTGGTATGGAGAAACAGGCTCGTGAACGAAGTGCAAAAACAACATACAACAATAATATTACTTCAAACAGAATTGGAACTTCAACGTCTGCGAACATATCCAACATTGTCCGTCTTGCAGACATTTCATTAAATAATTTTGAGTTCAGTTACATTTACGATATCGATAGGAAATTTACCCGATTATGCTACCCGGAAATACATATGATTAACACATAAAATCGTTAAATAAAATGCGGTGAATTAATAAACATTGTGTTTTTTGTTAAAATTGTATTTATTTTAAATTATTATATTATAATAAATACTTAAATACTATTGGTAACCTATTAATATTTATAATTATTTAAGTAAGTACCGATAATCAAAACATTAACATTCTATTGTGCATTCAATTAACATCAGACTTACAATCGTTTCAAATTACTTAGCTATTTATATTAATTATTATTTTATTGAATAAGTACATATTTTAATTTAAAAACATCATCACGCAATAAGTCTCACTTGCGTGGGTAAATACAATTACTATTGTTAACAGAAAGCAAATATATTATTTAGTTATTTTACGATACCATAATATTCCGCACAACGGCGGCTCATCACGACTACTTCAAAATTCCTCCAAGGCATTTTTAAGTGATTAAAAACGTATCCCAATCGTCTACGGTGCCCGCTATATTTTTTCACGAGATCTACTTTTGATATGCAAATCAGCGAGGGCAATCGATTACGACAGAAGCAGATTTAGGTGCCTTAACGATTTATATTCTAAAAACAATTTCTCAAGCTCATCGATTCAGGTATTCGTCTGTTATGAAGCAGAGATTGACGACCTGTGGTCTGCAATGATACTGCAGCATCACAACTGAAGCTGAGAATCCATGCATTTATTTCAAAATGTAGCAACAAACATCGCATTAATTAATTTGATATAATTAAACAAGTGTATATACTATTTCAAATTTAAAAAATGTAGCTTTGCAATCATATTTATATATTATAATTTATGAGTTGAGCCAAGGAGTGTGTTTTATTTCAAAACATTCCACTAGCGACCGTATTAAATACAAGAAACTTGTATCCTTCTTTGGTGATAAGAAATAATCTGAAATTATCAATGATTCATTTTCATATGTCAGACAACTTTCAACAATCAAAAACTGATTGGACTATCGCTATTGATTTGGGCACCACTCACTGTGTATGGAATATGAGCAATTTCCAACGTAAATATAAAAACATACACATATTTTAAGTGTGAAACGTTATTTTCACACAGTTGGTAATGATGCCGCACAATAATTATTTCCAAATAAACTCAGACATTACTAAATTATTGTACACGATTTAGCTACAATAAAAAAAATGTATTTTAAAAATATCAGATGGCCAAAATAAAGTCATATTTGACACTAACAATCGACAATTTTACATTTCAGTGGCTACAATACAATGTTTGGAATCGGTTTGACAGTATTCTAAATTTTAGGAAATCATTATTTGTTAATTGGTAATAAATATATTTTTTAAACATCATTCAATATTAAGATTTTTCATAAAGATGTATTAGACAAAATTTATGAATATGTTGATTAGGAAGAATCTGAAAACCGGTTTCTTTTTTAATTTATTTGAAATTAAAAATGAAATGTTTTCTGAGATAGGTTCTACTAAAGAACATTTTCTTTAAGTGACAATAGATAGAGGCGACTTAGAGCATCTATTTTCAGATTCTGCGCATATTTCATAGACACGCCCGATCAGATATTATCTAATGATATTTAATCAACTTAAATAATAATTATAGTATTATTGTACAGGAATGGAATAATTTATCTCAGCCTCGAGGCGGCTTTTATGCCCTAATCCGTGGAATGGTAATATTTTGTCATTATTCATACGATAATTATTCTTCAGTCTTAATTTGAAATATCATTAAGCCGAGTCTTCTAATAGAACTTACCAAATATTTTCATTATTATAAAAGTCCATAAAAATATACACAGTACAAATTATTAAAAAAATGTGGCTACTTTGAAATGATAGAAAAACAGGATCAACGATGATATGCCACTGTGGATAGTTGAGGAAATGACTAGATGCTATGCTCGTGAAAGATTCTGAAGATCTTTCATACATAATATTTTAAAGTGCAGTCCGTTCGTCATAAACGATTACAGCATCGGCGTTAAGACACTGACTTCGAGATTTGCTGAGAGCGATGATAGCCGCATCATCATTACGCATTCGGTTCTTGCGTTTTTTGCTAAAGTTGACCTGTGGTAAAAATGTGTTAGATTAATAATAACTAACAAAAAATTACTGTAGTATTGTTTATATGTGGATCGAATATTTATACAAATGCAATAATTAAATTTATTCATACCATTACAAGTGAAAATTAAGTTCATTGTTATAAAAATAGCTTACTTTAGCATAAAGTTGATACAGATCATCTTCGGTCGAAAGAGGTCTTTGCTTTGATCTTAAAAAAGCAGGTAAAGACCGGGTTTTCAGGGAATCTACACTTCCAGCGCTATTCATATCATCCAGCACTGCAACATAAGTATATATCATTATTTATTTTATAAGATTGTTGACTTTGATTCTTTTATTCTTTTTCTTAAATATAGAATATTAACAAGAGAATCAAATTCTCAATCACTCAACAATATGAACACTAGTGGAATCACTGCCGAATTGAATTGATATAGCATCACTTTTCCAATTTGCCTGCGGGCAATACTCAATAATTTAACTTCTTCGTCTGACCCAATCAGTTAGTCAGATTCCTTGGATGGATTTAAGGACATAAATCATTTTAACTGTGGGTCACAGTTTTTTTTTCTTGATCTGTGGCATGCCAAGGAGTAACCAGCATTTTAAAATTTAAGCTGAGCTCGTGACATCTGTTTAGGAATGTCCACAGTAAATAATTTTTAAGATAAAATTTAAAGTCACCTTTTTTTTATAAATCATGTGCTGGGAAATGTTAAAGAAACTGTTGAATTTCATGCATCTTATGAACATTTATTCTGAAAGAACATTTCTAAACATTATACTTAAAATCTTTAAAATAGATAATTATTTTAAATAAATATTTTACTCACTGCTGCTTGATGCATATTGTGTAGTAAATTCAGATATTGTAGGGGTATTATTAATGTATCCGTGGCTTATGATTCTTTCTTGGCTCTTTTGATGGTGATGATGATGGTTATTGTATATTTCACTCCTACTCGGAACCATATTGCTGTGACTTATGTGTCCCGCATAACTTACAGGTCTAATGCCCCTGGTCCCCTGCGCCGAAAGAAAATCATAATTAGTATTCCACATTAACTTGATGGCTGCCACAGACGAGATATCTCATAAAAAATTTCGTGCCCAACACGCCAGAGACGAGTTATCTCGTCAATAATTGCAAATTATAGCCGGCATGCTAGGTAATTACTATTAACTATCTACGGAAAATTATGGAAAATAAAGTAGAATATTTCCGATAAATGAAAAAGTCACAATCAGTGTAAGTAAATCTTTTTTTAGATAAAAAAAATACAAGTAATAATATCATTGTTCAATCGATGTCAACATAGCAGAATTAATAGCTTTTAGTTATTTTCATTGTCATGATTTGAATATGAGTTACGACCCAAATTACATCTCAAACTATTATGATATAAAGCTGATGAGAAATTAAAAACTACAAATTATATCAGACAGCAAAACATTCCAGTGAAATGATCATTTTTCAGATGAATTCTAAGGGATGCATATATATTATGTATCAGTTATTTTCTGTAAAATTATACAAATTTACAATTTTAACAACAGTAAACTTTACCAACTAGATAAATAAACACGTGTTAGCTATTCACTTAACTCTAATAAAAACATATATTTATAAATCTCAAAAACTAAATCTTTATTGTCGTGATACTCAATTTGGCTTTTTGGGATTATGAGTTTGACGACCCCTAAGTTGACCGATATCAATATAATCTCATCTTTTCGCATGAAGCAATTATTTATGAAATACCTGCAAACCAGAAGGACTTTGATACATATTCCAATTGTTGCTATCTTTACTAGCGCACTCTCTCTTGCCACAGGGGTCAACTGAAAAAATATATGAATTTAACCTTAATATAATTAGTATTTGCGCACTTATAAATTCATTTTTATAAAATTAATATTTTTACAATTTAAAATATTTACATTGTGATAAACTAAATAGAAAAATTAAATAATATCAACTGACCGTTTGGCTTCTGGTTTCGAGGCATTAGGCAACAGTAACGGATAATGAGCAATAGAACAATAACTCCGCAAACACCTCCAATTAGCCAAGCTAACCAAACACCGATGCCACTTACATCATCCTAGAAATAAATGAAAAACATTCATCATGTCACCATCGCATAGTGCAGTGATCTACAAAAAAAATAGGCAGAGAAAAGTGACAGAAGTAGGGGTACTCCCAATATATATATTTTTTAATAGTTGTTAACAGTGGCGGTTCTAGGTACTGGGCTAGGTGGGCTAAGCCCGACCTGCATTTTTCACCCAAAACTTTAGATGGCTGAATAAAAATGAACAGCAATTCGGCCGCTGAACAAAATAAATACATTTATAAGCGTAACTAACCTTTCCCAAATGAATATACTTAATATCTTTGTTTTAATTATCCTCTGTCAATATAAGACAATGTTACGTCTACCTACAATCATATTCCCGATTGTGTTTTGTATTACAATTTTAAACTGAGCCGGCACAATAACCCTATAAATACTTCACAGGGAAAAGGCAACGTCTCTCTGGCAACACCACTCAGGGGCTATAATGTGATTAGACCGTAACCACAGACAATATCATGAAATTTTTCTTTACACTGGGGCGCAATCAAGCACGATTAGATTTTTTTTATATTTGTATGTACGGAAACGTCATCAAACACAAAGGATTGTGTTTCAATCTGTCAAACTTCTGTTGAGCGCTGGGGGCTGAACTGATTCATCCCATTACACATACTTATGCATTGAAACACAAAACCAATATCGTTGTACTGTATGAAAGTGACAGGTATTGACTTTCAGTGTGACAGTTCTGTATTGCTTTTAGTAGGTACTTGTTATTTCACTTTGAAAGAGACGAATTAAAGGATTCCGTGTTATTATTCTATTATTTCTTAGTTACATTAGCATTGATTTTATTATATAATAATTTATGCATTGCAGTAGTATCGTAGTATTTGTTAATTTGCTTGTAGATTAATGTATAAGGTGAAGTAGAAATATGCTTTTCTCTAGCCCACCCAAGATTTTAGGTCAGGAACCGCCACTGGTTGTTAAGCTGTATATATTGATATTTTAAATTTAATTGAGCAGAAATCGAAAGTGGAAAGTATCTTGAAAAAGAAGTAGCTATTAATGTCATTGTACAATTACCAAATGAGGCTAATATGTGCAAACCCGGCTCGTTCTAAAATGGTTGTAAAATGAATCTTGAATTTCATTTTGTAAAACAATACACATTTTAGAAGTATTATTTTTAGTTTTACATTACTTAGGAATGATACATAGTAAGCTAATATTCATGACATAGAAGTGTAAATCCACATGAAAAATCAGTTTATGAAAGTGTGGGTGCTAGGATTCAAGCCCATTGGCACTGCAGCCGAAGAGCACAACGTTGACTGCTTGTCTACAAGCCTAGCCATTTAACTCTGCAAGAATGATATTGCTAATTGTGATAAATTGTCTGACCCGCTTGAACTTTTAGAAATGATGAAAAACGAGTTTCTGTGACAATCTGGGAAAAATTATACCAAATC
Organism: Himalopsyche anomala; assembly: GCA_031772345.1. Classification (NCBI taxonomy): domain Eukaryota; kingdom Metazoa; phylum Arthropoda; class Insecta; order Trichoptera; family Rhyacophilidae; genus Himalopsyche; species Himalopsyche anomala. The sequence continues at coordinate 6,055,991 of CM062824.1, read as the reverse complement.
GAGGATTTCAAATTCCTGGGTGGGGTAAAAAAAAAAACGAGGTTTGGAGATAATTCGGGGAAAAAGTATAGAGAATTGAGGATTTCAAATTCCTCGGTGAGCTAATCCCAATCACGGGATCCTATATGTGACCCGTGACATGATTTTTTAAAATCAAATTTGACCCACATGCGAAAAAGGTTCGCCATGCCTGGTCTAGTCCTGGTAAGAGCTTGCTCTACCGATCAGGTGGGTCCGGGTTCGATTCCTGGTAAGGTCAATGTCAAATTGGATTTTTTCAATTTTAATTTGAGATTTAAGACATGAGTGTTTGTGAAGTCAATTCTCCTCGAGTTAATCTCAGGTGATTTTCAAAAAATTCTCATCGAGTATATCTCGTATGATCTTTCAACTTCAAAATATTTGACGCATTGGCGTAAGCCGTAATGTCAAATATTTTTTTTAAATCAATAAAAAAAAAATGTCATGTGTTGAGACAAATATTTTTAATGTATTTATTATTATTAATATATTTTAACTATTTCAAATGGTTCTAAAACCACTGGCGTGGAGGGCTAGAATTATTATATAGGGCCGAATATTTGGCACTGGCAGGCAAGTGGTTAAAGTTAAATGCACATAAATATATTTCCAATGGATTCCAAATGACATTGTTAACGTTAGAAATATTAAAATGTTTCTATTGAAACATGAGTGAGCGCGAAGGTTTGAAGGTTTACCATATTTAATATTTTATGCATGTATTTTCAATCACATTCAACAACCTTTACAATCTTGTTTAAAATTGGTAGATGAAGCAGTGAAAGAAATAATGTTGATATGTTGCACAGGTCAATTCTCTAAATATTTTATTTGAAAACTAGATGCATTAATTATGGCTTATAAGGGTCATTGAGCCTTGAATATAATATATTCAATATTATTTTTAATGAAATGTCAACCTGTGGCCACATTGCAGCTGTCAATGATACTTTATCACTGTAAACGCGGAAAGCCCGCGTATCCTGGGCGTCTTCATTTTCTGAAATAAAAAAGGATTATCAGTTTACTTGTAACACAAATACGAGACATTTGATTATAAATAATAACTGTTAATTTACTGTCAAAATAAAATCGATTTTAGATGATAATGAAACATTAATATTTAGAAATATTTACCAGAGTAGATACATTGAGTTCCAGATGAGATAATCAATTAAAATATTCAGATCTAACTTAAATTAAAATTATTAATTTTATAAAAACATATTTGCAAATTTCCTATAACCTAGGCTTTATAAATAAAAAAGTCTTATCGTAGTCAACTAAATAAATACATAAATGTCAAACGTCAGTTTCTTTGACACTGTTGCCAAATAAATTATGTCAAGGATTGGCTGATATTTTTTGTGAGTTCGTGTTACTTTAACAGGACGGGTAGTGAAAAACATTGTTCTAAATATGGATAGAAAAATGTGAACAAAATTTACTGTTATACCGTATTTTATATGAATCCAAAATCAGATCGTATTAGTCAGTTCAAGTGGGAAAATATTCAATTTATTATTTTCAAATGACACTATCCGGTTTGCATAAATTTAATAGTTAAAAAGTATAATACTTATTTGTACTTATTCCAATTTTATTTCGTAAAACAGGACCAGTTTCGCTCATGACGAGCATTATTAGCTGATAAAAAAATTCAATGTTTCAGTGCTATTTATAAAAAAATTAATAATTTTAATATAGTTTTACAAACAACTGATAATGAAAAAAATTAACAAATAAAGGTACAACATATGAATAAATATCATTGAATTGACTAAAATTAAAATGTTTATTACCTTTTAAATTGAATTTATATCATCATATCATATAAGTTTGAGTTTGATTTCTGACTTAAAAAGGGTTTACCACTTCCCATAGGTCGTCCTGTGAAAGAGATTTGTAGTATTTATTTATATTTACCAAATTTTTCAACTCTAATCCAAAATATATTTTACCAATATAAAGAACAGTCAAAACATAAGAATTTATTGATTTTTATTTTTACCCAAAAATAACCACTCTATTGCAATTAAATAAGCTTGATGTTGTAAAAAAGTTATATTTAAACTCAAAGTAACTTTTACAACAGTTTTTCTGAATATTAAGTGACAAATCCTTTTATAAATCTGTACATTTTCCCAGTAGTTACTAAAAGACAGGCCAATTTGCAAATGTATTAATATTTTGTAATTTTTGTTACTTAACATGGTTTTGCCTTCATCTTCAATAATTGTTTATATACTCTTAAGTATAACACTTTTGTAACTAGAAGCCGCAAATATAGAAAAAACGTTATAGTTTTATCTTATGTGTTTGATATGTCATGCATCTTTTAAGACATTATTTTTTTGGTAGTTTGCTGTGAATTAAAAAATGAAAGAAAATCCACATTTCTCTGCGTTCCACTGGAATTCTCTTATGGACTGATGGTGGGTAGAGCCAATGTTTTATTTGCAACATTGAAATCCTCTGTTTGATGACATAACTACATTTTGTGGACCCCTTTGCTAACTTTCCACTTAAACATTTCCTGCTATTTTTTACTTTTTCTTCCTCAAAGAAGTTTGATTTTGCAACCTGTTGCAGTGTTTCGCTGATCAAATATAGGGGTAACAATGTAAAAAGTATTAATTTTCACTGAAAAGGATGGGTGTTCAATAAAAAAACACAAAATCATGTTGTTCCACATTTTTAAGTAGAAAATTTTCCAAGTTTCAGTCAATTTTAGAGTAAGAAAATAATATGAATTTTACAAATATAACTAAATAACCTTATGAATTCAGACATTTTATGCTTAATGAATATAAAAAAAGATTTTCATACCAATTTTACCCACCAGACAAGATAATAATTTCATTAGTTGTTAAAATGTATTGTACTTTTTCAGATATTTAAGCAAATTAAGTTTTATATTATATGCACGTATAAATAATATACACAGACAATTCACAAACATTTAATCGAATATGTTGATCACAAAGTGCTCAATGTCATAGCAATTGAATATCTATTAACATTATCTGCCATCACTTAGTCGCAATAGAGTAAAAATCTTACATTTTAATTTCACCCTAAAAATTAGTCAATTTACGTTATAAGTAAAAGTAACTTTTAGAGAACTACTTCATGATAAATAGTTCCAAATTAACTGTGAAAGGCAACAACAGATTGACAGAAATAAACAATTATTTTCATAAATATATTTTTTTGATTAAAATCTTAAAAGTAAAACATTGAAAGATTTTTTAGAAATCATCAAACTTAAATTTGCATTTACATTAAAGCTAAATGGGAATACACAAAATACACACTTGGGAAACAAATCAACTGATTTCATTGAATCGCATTATACTTTTAGTAGGAATTAGATACAGCACTTTGATGGGTGACTTTTAAAATGGGTTAATCATCTGTGAACTCATATGGGATTAAATAATATTTCTGAGCAAGTTTTGACGAATCAAAATCAAATGACAACAAAATGCATATTGCAAGTTCACTGAAAATGTCAAAGATTGTATTTAATATTCTGTCCACATATTTTTCCTACAGATAAATAAGTATTTTTATTTTCTTGATATGGTTCTAAAAAATGTGTGTCTATCTATCAAAAATCTATCAATTAGCCTGCTAAACTGTTATATGCTCTCTTTTGAGTGGGATCAAAACGTTTCCGTGATGATTGAAATTGTACAGTAATTAAGATGCCTTCATTCATATTTCTAAAACTATTGACACATGACTTTCCAAATGTCATTAATAAGTTCAAGGTGTTTGAAAAAGTGCCCTGGTAAGACATCGCAGGTAAAAAGAAGTGAGTGAATATGAGAGAGCACAATATCAGTTAGAGCACTTCAAGTTGCCAAGCGCCTAGTTAATGCTAGCCATGCCTTTAATTTTGTAGAGAAACACGGGATATTTCTTATGCCTGGTGAAAGGAGTCATTGAAATTAGAAAAATCTAAACTTAACTGCAAAACATACACCTTATAAAGTTTCAGTTACTTTTGTGTTAATGTATAAACATTTTAATTTAAAACTACAGTGAAAATAAAAATTCTATCAGTGCTCTAAGACAGTGGCCGCCGACTTTTCGGACCAGTAATTTCAGTTTTAGAACCAGCACTTTTTCTTTAAAAATCAGTATAAATATTTATAAAATAACGTTCCTTATAAAGATTTTTTTGTGATGGAAATAAAGCATTTTTTATTGATGTGATAATTTTTGCTGCATGATTGACCTATGATTCTTGGGTACAATAATGTTACTGCATAAACTCCGCAAACCAATAAAATTTTCTTGTGGACTACCTTTTGGCGACTGCAGCAAGATCAATTTTTCACAATTGAAATAATTGGAAACATTGTGGAATCAGATTTGAGTTATACAACACAAAGTGACAGATCAAAGCGGGCAGACAATTCAAGTCATGAAGTATCTAAAGTTGGTAGTAATCTCTTTAGAGTAGTATAATTCAATAGAATCCCGAAATATCGTATTTGCTTGCCAGGAATACATTTTTAATAGGCATAGGCTTGAGGATTATTTATATACAAATGTTAGATTACTGCTTTTTGCAATCAGTCTACAATATTTCACATTAGAAAATTAAAATAAATTATACTAAGATAACAAGTCAGCTCTGATAAAATATATTAATCAGCTTTTGATTGTTGCCTGTTAGTAATTTCAGGCTAGATTGTATGTGGCATATTTATTTTATCTTTACCAGAGGTAAAATTAGTCACCCTTTCACCTTTTTGCAGATTTACTACATTTTACATGTGATAAAAACAAGAGTATTTGATGGCTTAAACATAGGCAATATGGACAATTTTATCTGTTTTGAGGAGCTTATGAAAATAATTATAAATGCATTATTTTAAATAAGTTAGCCGGGTGCATTTTTACTATGGGAATAAAGGTAAATGAATAATTGTAAGATATTAAAAATAATTTTCTAATAAATTGACTAATTTATAGTATATAATACAACTTGGAGAGAATTAGAAGCAGCCCATACACAGTCATCAAACGCACTACAGTTCAGTCACTAGTGACAGCGATCATCTGCAATACAATTTTTCAATGGGTGTTCCACACACGAGTGGAAGCGACTGATTCAAAAATTGTGGCAAACGCCTGTTGCTAGTGGCCGCTCTCAGACTAAGAAATAAAATTGTTGAGGATTGAAAGTAATTTATTAAGTGAGTTCATATTCATCCTGAAGAAGTGAAAGAATCTGTATCAAATTTAAGTTTTTCAAAAAAATTGTGCAAACTGACCAAGTTTCTGTTTAGAAGTAAGGATTGGATGAACCCAACAACGCCGATGAACTATAGGTCTTTGATTTTGGCGACGGTCTCATTGTCTTTGTATAATTACATATCAGTTGTCTCACCATCACCCAATATGTGTATGCAGCTGCGGTTTCATAACCATCTTCCATAACGCAATAATGAACAAGTGTCCATATTTCCACAGAAATTCCATTTTTACACATTCCTCTTTCTCAATTTCTCTTACGAATGAACTCAGTTAGTGGTCACTACCGGTGGTTGACCCAGGTGTTTGCAGTCGTCTCTGATGATCAATTTATAATGAATCTGGCAAACTTTAAATTAAGAGAGCATCTTAACTGCTTAAGTTGTAAATCTTGACAATCTGAGATCACCGTGGCCTAATAGTATTGCCTGTGGCTTAAAACCTGAGGCATTTCTCAATCAAACATTAAAGTCCCAGAATGACAATTGTTTTACCAGCTTGGCGCCAGCTTAAAAAAAAATACGAAAATAGCAGACAAACTTGAGAGTAATTGTTTTCACGTTAGTACAACCATTACCAATAAGATCAAATTCAATTTGAAACGACCGACAACCAACTAAACTTGGTAATTGATTGAGAAATTTGCAAACTGCACTACTATTCATCTGATTGTGCTGCATTGCATACATATAATAGTTTACCGTAGCAATTAAGTACATTATATGGGAAGGTAAACATAAATGTGTTTATGATTTATATTTAAAGGGGCATTAATAAAAGATACTCTCTTTTGTATAAAACTTAAATTTCTTAAACAATACTGGATACCTTAATAATCACTCAATTGAATAATCAATAGATACAATGGAATCATTCAAATTATGTACACTCCCACAGATTTTGTCACTAACGACCCGGGTTTCGCCTTTCGGCATCTTCAGGCGTTCAAGCGCACGGATGAACTTGTCAGTTCAAGTTCATCCGTGCGCTTGAACGCCTGAAGATGCCGAAAGGCGAAACCCGGGTCGTTAGTGACAAAATCTGTGGGAGTGTACATAATTTGAATGATTCAAATTTAATATTGAAATTCCACCAAGCACCTTCAGTCGAAATCTTAAATTAGATACAATGGAATTTAGGCAAAAGAATATTCTTATTGACACTGCGTATATGCAATGAGAAAAATAGCACTAACCTTGTTCCAATTTGTTTGAATTGTATTATTTAAAATAAATAATGAAAGAGGATATAATAATGTAACATGGGCCGCATGTGGGATCACTATATTAAAAAAATATTCTATAAGAACGGTACCAAGACTAGAGTGTAGTAAATAGACGACTGGCAATTTTATTTACTCCCTATGAGAATGTATTGAGCAATGGTTTAGTTCAAGCGTGGGGAGCCTGTGGCCTTTTAGCTACTCTAGTGCGGCTTTCTGACCTATTCTCTAGTTCTGTAAATTTTTGGGATTTTTGATGTCAAAATCCTTGAAAGACCTTAAAAAAGGTCCCACGCTGGTAATTTTGGGAAATCCGCAAATTTCTGGGCTTTAGATGTTTGTTTCAATGTTTACTGCGGCTTTTAGAGAAGAAAAGGTTCCCCACCCCTGGTTTAGCTAGTATTATACACATTTTCATCGGATCACATGTGCAAATGTTTTTGACATATAAATAAAAGTTCATTTTTTCAACCATTTTTCACACAGATCATGATAATCGAATTTAATGTTTTGAATTCCACAGCATTTTCAAGGTAAATAAAAGAAGTAACCTATTAACAACGGTCACCACTAGGGATTCCAATCCGGATATTCGAATATTCGATATCCGGATATATTCGGCCATTTTTCAACTATTCGATGTTCGGATATTTGGGGAAATATCCGAATAGTATTTGTGATAATTTTTAAAGAAATATGTTACAAAATCTACGTTAGATCACATCACAATTTCTCCACATTTAAAGAATAATTATGAATTCTCCGGGTAGTGGTGTTTTTGCCTTCACCCTACTCGGGTGTTATCAATATATTATCATAACACTTGAGTTTGATGAATCGGCTCGAATTCGGGGCTATAAAAAACCTTCAATGCCGTAATTTGATTCATTAAATAAATACTGCAGGAGTAATCCGATGCAGCTGCAAATTTTAAATATTGTAATACAATGGAACGATGTTGAAATGCATATTTGTATGTTTTGTCCTTATAAAATACAGAAATGTGTAAATATTTAGTCTTAAATTATTATAAAATGTATACCAGTGAACAGAGAATCTTTGATCGTGCAATATCTCTTTTTGCGTGCGAGTTGTACGATTATTTAGTAAAAAATCAGAAATCGAGACACTGTCTACTAGCAAAAACAGCCAGTTATTCCTTGTTTATTAAAATATGTTTTTTTAAATCATGGTTTTAAAAATATTTTGTATATGATATATGTATTTGGATCAATTAAAAAAAATAGCAGAAAAGTTAGACGTGTCGTTTAAAACACTTCTAACAATTAAGTAAACGTCAACTTCTACTAAACGAGTATTTAGAAAGGCAGGAACAATTAAAAACTAAGTTAAAAACAAATTTAAAATATGAAACATTATTTTTAAAATATGCATTTTTGAAATTTTAATAAATGACTTTTATTACAAATGTGATCGTTTTTAATGTAGGTACTATTTAATGTAATATTTTAGTATAAACATATAATGTATGTATGTACTAAAAACTATCCGGATATCCGAATAGTTTCAATTTTACTATTCGATATTCGAATAGTTGATAATGACGGATAGTTGGAATCCCAAGTCACCACTCATTAAAATATGCCAACAATATTTTGGTATATATATGGTACCTACCCTTTTACATAGATATACATCGATTCAAAGTAGTGCACCCAAACCATACAGTTTCCATTGTAATACTGGCGCGATGGGATTTGCTAGTGTTGTTTTTGTGGATTTCTAACGATGCTGCGGTTATTTTGTTATTATTTTAAATATTTCAAAACGTGTCCACACCTTGTGCAGGCTTAGCAGTCAATGTGTTAACAAAATAAAAAATGATATCCTTAAGTGAACACCAAATGTTATCATCCGAATGGGTGTTCACACATACACATACAGCTTGAGAGTTAAAATAATAGTTATATAAATTAATTAAAACAAAAAACATTACAAATCGTTACAATCTTCAAATATTCTCCTTGTCACATTAGTCTACAGGTAAATAATAATAATTGTTACTGGAATCGATAATTCTTTTTAACACACAATGCGAATTAGATTCTTTATGTGAATTTATTAATATAAATAAAAACTATAGAACATGTCAAAATCAGTGGGTCAACATCATCCATTCTTATTAAAAAAAGTCCTAGATTCAATTGTCAATAGGTAACAATACTACATCAGAAAATATTCAAATATGTGTGTGCCAATTTAATTTATACATTGGCCCCGAAATCTGCCATTGATGCCTATAATACGATTTCATTGGTTATTTCCAATGCTTACCGGTACAATATGTAGTACATTCGTAGTGAAAACTGTGAACTACAGAAGATGAAAATTCTTTACAAACAATCAGTCTATTTTTCACGTATACATGCAAAATAGGCACAAATATAATAACGATACATACTGACGGGAATAATCAGAGGCAAATACATTATTACCGAACGCCTATATTTCGATAAGAAAAATGAACAGGGAATAAACAATAATTATTGGCAAACAAGTTTGGCTGCTTATGCCTGCTGTGTATTAGTTTTATTATTAATCGACATTAATTTTCTACAAACACGTATCTCACTTTTTGTCAGTTTTGAGGTTTACAATGTAATGATAATTCAGAATTTAAATACACACATATTCCATTAACTCGTATTCCAAAATATATTTTATTTAACCTAATAAGAAAACGTTGACAAATAATATGGTCATGTACAATGTTAAGCATGAAGGAGAGGGCGCAAGAATGGAAATATCGTTGCTGCCTGCCTTATTAACTTCATCACAGATATTGAGTACAATGCCATTACAGTGGTGACTTATAGCGATATAAAGCGATAGCGGTAGAATAAAGTACATTTATGTGTCTCCTGAAAACTTTTACTTTTTGAGATACTAGTTGATGGAAAATTACAGACGATAAGATTTTTTTAATTAAGATATTATGTTGTACTGGATTTAGAATCAAAATGAATTTTGTAACAATTCTATTTGTACTAGTTTTAAATTGACTATTGGAATAGATTGCGTTGTTGTATATAATATGAAGTTCATGAACAGTTGACAGAATTAGAATAAATTGTTTTTAAGCAAATAATAAAACGGATTTTGATCAAGTTAACCAATTGAATATTTTGAAATATATATTTCATGTTTAACGAGCAAGATTTTAATGTATTAACATATTTCTAATAAAAATATGCATTGAACTTCAATTACAATTGATTTACATTTTGTAGGTAAATTAAGTCACACGTGTTTCAAAAATTCATGAGAGCATAATTATGATCTGGAATAAAACGTTGACTAGATTCCATCACCGCTTCAATAATATAACGTTTCATTTGCGATGGCAAAAGTAAGTTCTCCACATCATTTTTATCACAGATTCTTTTAACGATTTCAGCTCTACATCGATCTTGTAAATTAACAAAATTCCTACGCATTTTACAAAGAGTCATTTGAGTTTTTGCAGCGGTAGAACTTATCATAGGGTGCAGAGGCTCCCTTATTTTGTGCAGTCCTCTGAACGCGACGCCCAAACTGACTCCGTCTTTGAAATAACTGATCGTTCCAAATATTCCGTCAAATAATATACCTATCACGGCGGGTTGGTTTTCTACGAATGGCTTGGTATAGTGGAACCAGCGGCCGGCGTGCCACACGAGCCCTCTGTGAGACAGCGCCCATCCATTCTCGTCTTCCCCGATTAAGTTCGTGAACGTTTCCGCTTGCAGACGAGCTTGCTTAGTTCCCACCCCGAACATCATACTGGTGCCAAATATTCTATGCGAAAGTTTGATTTCCCAGTAAAATCTTCCATTGTTAAGAACGCGGGTTCCTCGCACTGCAGCTGTTCCGCTGCTCCAATTAGGATGAAAATGAGCGACTCTCAATAAAGAGTCTGTGAGTTCTACTTCTGAACTGCGGTCTCGTCTATCCCAGCTCCATTCATCACCGCAGTCTAACATTGGTATTTCCATTAGTAGTGAGCCAACCTGAGAATCATACAAGCTGATGGTGAATTTTTTTTACTCATAGATATATTAACCTTTTAGCTGCCGTTGATAATTAATAGTAATTACCTAGCACGCCGGCTATAATTTGCAACTAATAATTTCATTCGTTTTTGACGAGAAAACTCATCTCTGGCGTGTTGAGCACGAATTTTTTTACGAGATATCTCGTCTGTGGCAGCTAATTTAAGCTAAAGAAAAATATGGCATCCGTTGGACATTTTCATAAAAATTCGATGATTTAATTGTTTTATAATTTTTCATTTCTTATCATCTTCATAATATAAATAAAATGTAAATTTAAAGAAATAAGTTTTATTCCAAAAATATCACAATAATTCACCAAAAGAAAGCTTTTCTTTGCTGTCCTGTGAAGTTATCTAATTAGACATGACGTCTCCAGGGTATAGATCAGTGTCCGCCAAACTTTTTTACTTCACGGAACGCTGGTGAATGGGACTTGTTCCGCGGCACACCAAATAAAAATGCTTTAAAAGGGAAATGTGGAAAATTTGTTACGTTGACCACTATGTACGAACGTGAGAAATGTTTATTTGAATATATAGATCTTGAATTCATTTAAAATCAAAGAAAATTTAAATGAATAAGCATTATTCAAAATGAACATTGTTTAAGCTTTTTCTTCCGGGGCACACCTGAGACTACTTGCGGCGCACAGTTTGGCTGACACTGGTATAGATAAACCATTATTTGGATCTAATATTGATCCTAAGTAATGGAAATAACTACTGGGGGAGATTGCTAATGAGCTTCACAGATCCAATCTATTGGCACAAACTTTTATGTATCATATTAAAAACAATAATATAGTTCAACTTGTCTGTAATCATATCAGATTTTCATTTAATATAAATAATTACCTAATCAAACTTTTTACATTAAATGTATAAAATTTGTAAAATCCCGGGATCGAGAACATCCCCAAGAACTGCAATAGTTGAAACAGAATAAAACTTGTAGGTACATTCTATTTAAAATTGTTATAGAGTAATTTTCAAAATGGAAACTTTTAACTACATTGATATTCGAGTATAGGGGGCGTCAATACATGTATATCATAACCTCCTATCATTTCCATTCGTTACTTCAGCTATGTAAGCGTTCATGACCCAGAAATGTCAAGTTTTATTTATTTACAAACCAAGGCGAAATAATAAATGAGTGTACTTACAATTGTAACAATAATGTGATTTGTATTCAATGCTGTTAAAGATGCATTTTTAACGTTGGAATTAATGACAATTTAGATAAGCATATTCATTGATACACTAACGTCATCTTGATATTTTGACTTCATTTTAAGCTTACTCCATTATTTTTATTATGCACTTTTGAGTTTGCGCATCCGTCATAATAAACGCATTCGATCAATAGTTTTACAGCTGTATAGTGCATTCATAGACCAAAGTTGTGTATTTCATAGACAATAAAAGGGATTTATTGTGCTTATATTGTTAAGTTGTTTTATCTTTGTTGTTTGAAACGGTTTTACTCGTACAGTTATATATCTAGGATCAAATGTACTTTTTCCATAAAGCAACCCCAACCCCACCTGAGTAAATTGAGCAGAGTAAATGTAGTACTGTGACCACTACGTTTATAGACCGATATGCTAAGTACCTACTTGATTTAAAGAATTTAAATAGTGAAAAAATGTATTGATTACTTGTAAACGATTATATGTACCAAAACTCAGTGGCGTAGGAAGGGGTCCCACCGCTCAGGGCGTTTCTTGAATTTACGTCCCCCCCAATATTTCGTCCACTTTTTTAAAAAAATACTTCATTTTTTTAGCTATGAGATTATACTACAGGTAGCTTAATTTTTTTTATTCATAAATATAATTTCTCTAAAAATATTGTATATTGTTATATTTTTTCAGAACGGGATTTTTTTAATGTATCAAAAAAAATATTTGTCAATTGTTTTTTTTTATTGTTTAAAGGAAAAGTGGCAAATTATTATAAGTATTCATTTTCCAAATAAGTAAACGAATTTAAAGTTGTAAGTTAATTCATAAAAAAAGATACCAGATTTTATTTGGAAAAAAAAAACATATTTAAAATTTAATTTTCTGGTTTTTCTCTTCACAAAATCGTTAGTAATTTTATCAACATCTTTTTTTATCTGACAGTTAAAGTTTTATTAAGAACATGGCTGTAGAGTTGGAGTCGTTATCGTAGTTGGAAAAAACTAATGACCCGAATGTTTATTTATTTTTTTGAGTGTACAAATTGCTAAAGTCAAAAGTCGCCACTGGTCGATCTGTTATGAATGTAAATTAAATAAGAAAGATAAATTTTTAAAAAAATTGCAAAAGTATAAGAGTAAGTAAGGCATTTCAATTTTACTTAACATCTCTGTTTAGCAGGAACAGCAACAAAAATATTAATTCTTCCTAAGCAATGTCATCATGATCTTGTTTTTAGTGTTTTACAAAGCATAATTATGCCAGGAAAAAATGGTGAATTAATTATCGCTTGCATTGATTCTTTATACGAAACAATTGTTGTTTATTACCTGTGAAGTTTTTTTCTACTTCTTAAAAACGCGACCCCCAAAAAGTTGTGTTTAATCAGTAAGTAACAAAGCACAAATTATACGAAAGAAAGCATAATATTGAAATAAAGCTTGCGTTGATTCTATATCCAACACAATTTATATTTGTTTTGTTACCTTTAAAAATTTCAAAAATGTATATATTGTCAGTGGGCGGAAAAAAATATAGTGAGTGATATTGCTTACATTGGTTCTGTTAACATAACAATCTTTATTTTCATATTACTTTCAAAATTTTCTGTTCATTTTCGAAAATGCCACCCACAGAACGGTGCCGCCCAGGGCGGTAAACCCCCTCCGCCACTGCCAAAAATTTATACTTCAAATATGTAAAATTTTTGGAATTCTTTGAATTTAGAAATCAAAATAGTGAAGAGAATACGTATTGGTGAAATACTTAAGGACAATTGGAGAATATTCCTGCTTCAATCTCATATTGTCCAAAGATTTAGCTGTGTATGCTTAGAACTTAATTCATAAGTAAAGCGGACAGTGACTGGCAAAACATATGTGCTAGGTGTTATGACGAAAGAAAATCAAACAAACATTAATAAAAAATATTTATTTTTCAGCCATCTATAATAAATTTGTATATAAATGATAAAAATTGTTTCGAGTGAAAATACCAACAAACTATAAGTTACACAATCAGAAAAATGTGTATAACCTATGTGTAATACTTGTTCTTTCTACACAAGCAATGTGAGAGTGACAAATTATGTCACTAATACTTAAATAGATTGACTTATGGTTTGCCAGTATCCCTAGAGATATGTTGTGTATAATAATCAATCGAGGTGTAAGTCTTTCTTAATTGTGTAAACAGAAATGTGCATCATGTACTTCTTGTTATCCTGGAAATTTTGAATCGTTTTATTCCTGACGTCCTCCCAAGCGTAGAGATCTCTGTAAATCGGGCGAACGAACTTCATACGGCCCTGATCGTTAACGAACTGAAGCGCGGAATCCACCTTTTCGGTCCATCGAGCCTTGATGCACAATCTCATCCATCTGAATTTTATTTCTGAGTTTTTGACTGAGTCCAAGCCGTAAGTGGTTCCTAAAGCTTTAACCATATCCAAAGAAACGTCTTCGCTGAGAAGCTCTGATAAGAATTGACGCACCTGCATAGAGTTGAGGGTTTTTATATCGCTTTTTGAAAATGTGGTATAGTTGCCCGAACAACTGGTCCATAGTTTTGCCAAAACTGTGCAGGCTTCTGACATGGTAGTATCGTACCTACAACAAACATTCGTATGTGAATCATAAAGTTATTATTATTAATAAATTAAAGAAAATTCATTTAGAATGAAGTGGGTTCTCAGTTTCTCAATTTTTACACATTTACAACCAAACCAGTTTTGATTGTAATGTTGTTTAAATGTAACGAAGATTATGATTTTTTTTTTTGAAATTAACTTTATGCATTCATTTTTTTAGTATGTATTTTAATACATTTTCGTAAGTGCATGAACTCAGAACACCGAATATTTGGACTCATCCACTGTTCCAGGCTTAAATTTAGACAAGGTCAAAAATTAATATTTTTTTAAATTTAGCATTGAGGTCTTAGGAATGAATTTTTGTGAAAACTTATGTGATTTAAATATTTTAAAATAACTGGCACATTACTTTGGTATGTGTAGAGGCATTCCTGGAGTGTGCAGCCATGCATTCCAGTCAATTCCCTTTATGGCCTTGTTGTCTTTGAAATATTCCAAAAGATTTTTCTTAAAATCGTCTGTATCGATGGACTTCTTTTGAAACGCGTTAAGATAATGACGCAGGTAGGGCTCGAAGACAGCTAAAAATAACAAAAACAAAAAATACATCGACAAGCCAGGCAATATTTAAATATTTTTTTGAATATAATACCGGGGCTTCGATCCGGAACTGAACTGAAAACCAAAAACTGTTATTTTTACCTGAATGAAAACCGGAACCGAACCGAAAAAAAATATCAGTTTATTTTTAGGTTCAGCGTGTATTCAAACACGCTGGTATTTTGGGCAAATCAATGAATTCCTGGGTTTTTGGATTTGAGCTGAACCGAAAGCCATTATTTTTGCCGGAACGAAAACCGTAACCGAACCTATATATATTTTTTTACTTGAACCGGAACGAAAAAAAATAATAGTTCGAAGCCCTGATTTATACTATTGATTGACATACACATTCCAACTTGAAATGGATTCTGCCTGGATTGTTTGTTTTAATTCTAGCACATGCTGTTTATAAATTTGAATATATATTACATAAAATTACTGGAGAATCATGCATAAAATTCTGGAACAATACTTACTCGGTCCACCTAAAAGGTTTTCAAGATATCGTAGGAATGTAGAACCTTTCTCATAGGGTACAGTTGAAAACGCATCATCAGGACTCAAGCCTTTCAAGTTCACGACCAGATTAGTCAAGGGACTGTCTTTTCCAAGATGTTCAATCTGAAATATCCAGACTTTTAAATATATATGGCTTTGTCAAATCCTAATTTTGTACAAATTGCTATTTTGTAAAAGGTATATTAATATGTGTTAAAACATGAGAAAATATATTACACATTATTTATTACTATTCTGTACACATACATGCTAGCCTAATTATAATACGAAATGAAACAGAAAACTACAACTAAATATCAATCTTATGAGGAAAAAATTTAAGAGGGGAGACCATTGAATAAAACTAGGTTATTTATTAAAAAAAAATCAAAATAATACATATTATCTATTACGATAACTTAGCACATACAGTATTAGTAGATCGCTATGACTGATTTCTGTATGAAGTCGCTTGCAGAAGTCAAAAGTTTGACCACCCATCATCTATATCAACTACTGAAATCAAAAAAGCCTCACACCATAAACAAAACACTCGCTTACCGCATCAGTCAATTCTGATAATCCCAAGATGGTAGAGAAATCTCTAAATTTTGTATCATTGACAGGTTCACCAAAGAGTCTTGAAGATATCTTTCGTTCAACGAAAACAGTGAATCCTTCATTTAGCCAAAAGTGTTCAAAGTTTCTGTTAGTCACCAAGTTTCCTGTCCAGCTGTGAGTTATTTCATGTACAATGACATCAGCCAAGGAACGATCGCCGGCCTGAAAATCAATAGCTCCTCGTAGGTGAATTCTTTATATTATCCAATGCCTGTTCTACTTTTATTCGATTTTATGATTAAAAATAATTATATTAAATTAACCATGGCTTTTGAAGGAAACCTATTACTTTTTAGCGAAGAATGAGAATCATGTAATGCTAAATGAGTAATTTTTGTGTAAATTTACTAATGCATTTTTAATATGGCAGATGTTCTTTTTAAGCAATTCTCTAAAAAATAGTAGACTAGCTATCGAGAACTTAGAACACATGCAGACTTATTGGAATGTGGACCTCAATGCAAAAAAAAGCAATGCTTCCATAGGTACAATTCAGATGCTGAGAGAGCGATATGATGCTTCAAGTGACTTACAAATGAAGCTATTTTTCCCAGGTGTAACATACATTATATTGCAATTATAAAAATACAAATCTGGTTTATTATTTTCTTTTACAGAGGCAACGAAACATTTTGCAGTTTTTGCAGTACGCAATATTCAGTTGATTCAATGACATAAGTATGAATTTTTTTGTCGCAAGTCGTGTTTGGATCAGGATAGTGCAATGCTCTATAAAGAGTAATGAATTACTCACAAGTAACGTGGGGGTGGCAAACGTGAGACACGGATTTTCCATTCCTCCGTAGGCGAAAGACGGAGGCAATACCAACAAGTCGTATATACCCCAGACGTACGGACCGCACACTTCCTCAGCTGTGGTCAACATTTTATCAGTCTCCGAGAACTCCCAAGCGCTCTCCTCAATAATTTCTTTCTCGGCCCAAATAGTTGATCTGAAGAAATTGACACATTATTTTTGCAATGAATACTGAATGATGTATTTCTGCTGAATCATGTTTATACCTTGGTCCCAGAGTTCTGGCTTCTAATGCTCCGACCGCAATGGCTAGAAGATATGACGGAATGGGAACGGGCTGATTGAAAGAGTGTCGCTTTCCGCCTGGACCGTTGATAACGTCCCCCCGCATGGCGCTCATCAGCACAGTGAATTCTTCTGGAGCAGTCACCTCTGCACTGTAAGTAAACTTTACAGCAGGGGTATCCTGGCACGGCACAATTGATCTTGCATGGATTGGCTACAAAAAAATGAACGTGTAATATTAATGTTGAATCAAGATCTGCAAACAATCTGACAATTCAACTCAATTTTTCAATATAATATTAAATCGATAACATCCACTGGTTATGCTACTAATTGTGAAAATTTTGAGGAGAATCTTTAGACTAATTCTATTACAGTGGAACCTCGATCTACCGTTCTTGCATTGTTCGTTTTCCCGCATGGTTCGTTTATTTTTCATAGTCCTGGCCAAACACCCATAGGAACAATGTAAAATAATCTCTCATGAACCGTTCTCCGATTTACCGTTTTCCTCGATCTATCGTTCAAATATTTTGATCCCGTCAAAAATATTATCCCGATTGACCGTTTTCGTTGAATATTTCTCATAAATAGTCGTACATCGCATTTCGTTTCGCGTTTTTTTTCAGTGGAACCCCGATCTTCCGTTCTCACTATTTTCTTTTTTTTGCATGGATTGTTTATTTTTTACTCGACTAAGACCAAAAAAAATATTTAATAATTCGACGTTAATCATTCCCCAATTTAACGATTTCTTCAATCTATCATCTGAATATTATCGTCCTGTCCCAATTGACCGTTTTTGTTGAATATTTCTTTTTTCGCTCATAAATAGTCTTACATCGCATCTGGTTCTTCGAATTCTAGTCAAAACGTAAATGAATAAATGAAGAAAACTAGAACTCTAGCTGAGAAACTGAAAACAATTGGAAGGCGTTAAAAAAAATATTGGTGGAAAACGAGTTTAAGGGTGTCTGTCAAAATTTAACTACCAAACTACAAATAGGCAACTTAGAATGTATTAAGCAATGAAAGAATAAATTTACACATTCTTTAATAAAAAAAAGTTTAATAGATAAATAAATTATTGGAAAATAATAGATTTTTGGGTATTATTTGAAGACTTTCCGCATTATTCGTTGATTTATTACGGTCCCTTGGAAAACGTAGAATCGGGGTTTCATTGTATTTAAAAAAAAACATCTTTTAGTGTATGACTCAGATCGGAATCAAATCTCAATCTCTTGATTTCACATCTAGGCTAAACAGAATACAATGAGTTACCTGACATTGTGAGAACATGTATGGTAGTTTCCTTCCAGCCGTTTGTTCAGGTTCTAACCACTGCAAAGCGCTCGCCTCTGGTGATGTTTGGTATTGAATCAAAATCTCCAAGCTGAAATATCAGTCAAAATAAAATAGATCCACGTACAGTATATTCCTGGTTATTCTTGTACGAATTGGATTATCCGGTTTGTGGATTACCCGTGCACAAATTTAATTTAAAAAAAAATTAAATAGTTGAATTTTTTTTAAATATTCTTACATTTTGGTTTTTATGCGTCCTTTCAAGTACATTAATGCACGAGTTTGTGTTTTTTAGGAAGGAGGGGGTGTCTGGGGTAGTTGTTCTAGTTTCAATCGATGAGTCACATTGTTTGTGCGGGAGGACACGCGTCAATTTATTTGAAGTATTGATTGATTTACTGGACAACTGGAGTTTTATCTCAACAATTGATTGTAGAAACATCTATATTTTTCTTTTAGTGTAATAGATGTAATTGGAAGAATACTGTAAATGTCATCACGGATAGTGTATTGAGTCTCAGTTGGGGATTTATGATTTATTATTTATTTTTTATTATTTATTTATTATTGATTTATGATTTATTTTTTGAATTCATTACAGTGATAATTTGTAAAGAGTTATTTTACTGTGTGTAAATATTACGAATACTAATATATTTTGAATACTAGAGAGTTACCTATCTGCTGTTATGAAAATGAATAAAGGTATTTTTATGTATGTGATTTTTTTTAAACATAATAAATTGTGGATAATAAATATTAATCACAAACTTAAATATGTAATAAGTGCTATATTTTTTAAAAAGATGTTCGTGTTACCACCCAATTTAATATATTAATAAAAATATACATCCATAGCCAATCTCAGATTGCTGGCTCGATTTGAGATTATAAAAAAATGAGTGCAATAAAAGATAATAATATATCATTGATCATATTGAAGAGATATAACAAGTAAAATAACATGCAAGAATTTCTTATAGATCTTATTGTTTACTATGTGATATGGTACATTTATTAAAAAGATAAGATAAACGTCTGTATTTTCAGACTCTATGATTTGTTCATTATGCCACATATCTGATTTAGCAGCATGATTGATGGTCAAAATGACACATAATAGTAATAAGGTTTTTATTTTATGAAATACAAGCGTTGTATTTGATAGATTCGCCAATAACAGCGGAGTATACAGGTTAAAATAACATATCAATTTGTTCATTATAATATTCAGGTTTAAAATTTACTGTAGGTAATTTTTTGAATATTTTCTACTCATTCGACATATAGCAACACTAAAACTGTTATTTCTTCTTTTTCTGGAATATGATTGAAAAAATTGGCTTATTTTGGCACACCGGTCAAATCTTCTTTACCATCCTTGATTTATATAATGGTCATTCCACATTTAAAAGAAACATTAATAGTGTGTGGTCAGCTTCATTCGCTTAAGTCATTTAAAAATTGTAATGAATTTACATTTCACATTTTGGTGAATCGGTAATCATGCTATAATGAAAAAAGTTCTTGTATTTAACAATCATTTTTTTTTTATAATTATCATTATTGAGAAATGTTATCCAAAATAAAACAGTTTTACTTTCAAAATACGATAATAATTTATCATTGATCAATTTACTGATTTGAGTCTATCTGAACTAAATAAGTTATCTTTAAAAATTAAAAATTATTCCAGTAAAAACATTGAAACATAGCTTCACATTATTAGTTATAATTAGCTTACATTATTACTTATAAAATAGTTGTTACTTGTTATATACATGGACCTTTTTTAAGTATAAGAACCCAAAAACTGATTTCTGCATTAATTTTTAAGTGTGAATACTATTTATAATTAAGGTTTTATAGCAAGTATAGTAGAAAATTCAGAAAAACTACCTTCTGAACTTCGAGAGATGCCTGTAAGGAATAAAGTAGGTATGGCTGCGTATTCTTCCAGCATTTGAGATTCCAATATATTGGAAGACCGTCAGGTACTGTAGCATATATTTGGAGAAACTAATAGATGCTCCTATGAGCTGGGAGGAGTAAAATCAACAGGAATGGTTGGATAAAAAGCTTCAAAAAATAGTAGCATACCATGAATCATTTGTTTTTGGGAGAGTTATTTTGAGCACGGATCCAAGTTCGTCAACATGTTTGCCAATTGTAAAATCCAGCGGCGTTCCACTAAGTAACGATACATTTAATATGACTAAATAACTGATATCCAAGACCTGCAAAAGCAAACGGTCATTTTATTTTTTTAATTAAAATGAACTATCTAACTTATTTAAAATCAAATTTTGTGTAATGTTAAAAAACAAATTGAATCTGCTCCCTCAGACTGCTATGTTTTCATAATTTTGGTTCAGATTTCCCACCACTCGTGTTTTCCTTGCTGCAGTTTACTGACACTAATTATTTTTTCTTCGTCACTTCATAAATTATGAATCTAATTAAGTTGTATGGCAATGTTAATTAAAAAAATATTCAATTAGTGATAAATCATCTTATTTCACCCAATAATTTGTAAAGTATGGGATTCTAAATAAGATACAGTGGAACTTCAATTCTTAGTTTATGAAGGGTAACTCAAAAAATATATATGAATGTGATAAAGATTTCAAAACAACAATAAAGGTGGAAACATACTGCCGACACCCGACGCCACGTAAGCGTGTTGGATGAGATCATACCTACATATTTGCCATTGTATTGTATGGAACAGGAACGCACTGCCAACATCCAACGCGACGCGATGGCAGTGCATTCCTGTTCCATACAATACAATGGCAAATATATAGCTATGATCTCATCCAAAACGCATACATGGCGTCGGGTGTCGGCAGTATGTTTCCGCCTTAAATGTAGGAAAACAATGAATGTTAGAACGATGGATAGTGGTTCCACTGTACCCACATTACTATTCATTAATGTTTTGATGATTTGTGCTTTTCAATTGTTGACTTTTCATCAGGGTTGTGGAGTCAGAGTCGGGAGTCGTGGAGTTGGGGATTTTTTCCTGAGTAGGAGTCGGAAAAATCTTACAACTCAAACCCATTTAAAAAAATAATTAATAATGTGTATTCAAACCATAACAGTCCAGTGTTGCCATTGCATGCTAGGCTGACGAAAGATGATCTGATAGTATACATATAATATATAAGTTAAAATGAAATGATTGAAAAATTCCTTTGGAGTCAGAGTCATTTTTTTATTTTAAGGCTGGAGTTGTCTTTTTTTACACGATTCCACAGCCATGGTTTTCATACATAATAAACACCGGTAGAGTCGATTGATGTACGTAGATATAAATAAGTAGTAATTCCATAGTTTATTATGTTCTTGGACTTGTTTTCCAATCTTAATGGAATAAGTTTTTAAAAATATATTCTGAAAGAATATTTTACTGATTTAACAACCGAGTAAGAAATGACTGATCATAGAAAATTGCACTTTTCATGATAGTGATATCAATATTTAGCTAATAAATAAAAATTATATATATCTGAGTTCTTAAATATTGAAGGCTTAATACTTACAAAGTCTTCTACGCTTTGGTCAACTGTTTCGACATTGAGGAGAGCTTTTCCAGCTAAAACTCGGCTATTGAAATTAACATCCAACGAGAGATGTAAATTTTTTATGATATGATGATCTGCAAAAAAAATGTTTATCATTTAGTTTCACGTTACCATGCGGCTGTAAGGAAGCTTTATGACCCAAGGAAAAATATCAGTACACTTATCCCTCGATTTACACGGAAGATAAGTTCCTGAGAAAAACGTGTAAATCGAAATTATATATTTTTTAATGTAAAACCGTGTAAATCGAAAAGTACACGAAAAATGCATAATTTGGTTGTTTTCTAAAATACATAAAAAAACAAAATTATTAAAAAGTATAAACATACGTATTCTTTTATTAATTTAATACAGGTAAAGCTTATAGAGTAACAAAAAAATGAAATTCAAAAGATTCATTAAAAAAATATTGCGACAGTTGGTGGAGTTTTTATCATTCATCACTATCACAAATCTCTGTGACTTGACTTGATGACTTGCTGTGAAAGTATGCTTCTTTTCAGATGAAGAAGAGGATGGTATCTTCTCTTTAATTTTTTCATAAATCCGCAATGCTTTATTTGTAATAGCATTGGTATCAATTGGCATCCGTTTTTGTGTTTGCTCCTCTATCCAAATCATTAATCCATGTTTTCCATTGCAATATCTCCGATATATGAAGCTGTGCTCGTACTCGTAGTGCCAGCTGCTACACTCTTTCTAATTGAGTTTTCATTTTTTCTAATGGTTCTTATTGTAGCTTCATTCATGCTATATAATCTAGCAACATCTATTACTCTTTCTCCGTTTTGTAAACGATCCGAAAAAATGATTTTGGTTCCTAACGAAATAACTTTTCTTTTTACTTCTTTCGACATAATAAGGCTACAAATATTATTCAAGATATAAAACACGTAATTAAAAATTATATACTCGTTTTTTACTTACGAATATGAATAATTAAAATTTTCAAGTTAACTTTTTTAAACCGTGTAAATCGAGAGATAGGTGTAATATGAAAAACAGATCAAGTTAAGAAATTCAAGTTTGCTTTGAAATGCTTAGAGTAAATTTTAATATGACGCTTATTCAATACAGTCAATCCTGTTTTTATGCGGTTTTTTAATGCGATTTCGAAGTTATGCGGTTTTTTAGAAATGCATTTTTTTTTTTAAATGTACTATATTTTATGATATATATATATTTTTTAAATATTACATCAAGAGCATGTATCGCTGTATTTTGGATAGAATAGAGAATGAATCATAAACACATTACTTTAGCACATGAATTTGGCGGAGAAAGGTTTGATACCTTTAGCGAAAATTATATAGACAAATTACTTACGGATAATGCTATAAGTGACGATGATGTCATTCATTGAACTTTAACTATTGACAAAAGCCAGAAAACTATGACGAACTGGAAGAAATTCCAGTTCCTTCACTGTGAAAATAATTCAAGAAGGTCTCCAACTTTTCAGTAAATTAAAATGATTCAAATTCTGAACGCAAATTCAAGTTTTAACGATAGTTTAAAAAAATATATATATGGGTGTAACAAACTTCATAACCAATTAATTATCGAAGAAAATCTGAATAAACTCTCATTTCATTGTTAGAAAAAAAACATAGTTTTATGAAATTGATGCGCAAATATTTCTTCCGTAAAAGAGTGATTTAGAACCACACGCTTAACCACGTGTTTTTCCTATAATCTTCCTATACTTTGCGATTTATTGTATATTTTAACTCCCTGTTTCAAAGTCATGCGGATTTTAAAATTTATGTAACGTATCCCCACTTTTTCTATGGAAGTCAAGTTTTTTTTATGCGATTTTTGGTATATTTTGACTTGCAGTTTCAAAGTTATGCGGATTTTAAAATTCATGGAACGCATCCCCACTTTCTGTATGGAAGTCATGTCTTTTTTTGTGCGATTTTTTTAATGCGATATTTCATGGAACGCATCTATCCCATAAAAACAGGATTGACTGTATAGGTATTTTTTCAATTCTTAATCATGTCAGATCTGTACCGTTGTTTGATTCGGTAAATGAAATGAAACGGTAAAAAACCACTTTTAAATCAAATATGACAAATTATGCCGCGCATTTGTTGGATTGGCCGGCGCAGCCTTTGAATTTTCCGTGCAGCTAAACTCTCGTCTTAGAGGGAATATTGTTGCAGGGTATTCCAATCTAATTGTGGTTAGGGGCACATTCGAGATTGGAAAAAGTAGAGCTAGATAAAAACCATTTTTTTTAAAAAAGGCCAAATTAATATATATTTCATGAAATAGTGACTAACAAAAACAATAGTCGCCTATATATTAGTATAAATACGAGTTTATTTTAAACTGGTCATATTTTTCACTACACTACTCTGCTTAGCTACTCTACTCTACTCTGATAAATATTCAGATGAATTATTGTAAGTGATTTCAGGTACCTAGGTTATAAAAACCGAAGAAATACTAGAATAATTAAATGAAAAAGACAGTAAAAATAAATCAGAATTAAGCGAATCATATGAGGGGATATATTTACCGGGTCTTGAATATGAAGTAGGGTCCTGAACACTTAAATTCTCCATATTGCACAAAAATAATCACAATATGGATAACGTTATCCGGCCAATCTGACAGCTCACCAGCGTAAAGTTTTTTACCTACTGAAATGATTTCTCTTCTTCTTTTTATAACAACTAGTAGTGTTGGCCACTAATTTTGTTGCTATCTACTTTTCAAATGAAATTCATACTGCGATCTACCGAATCTACCGATCTAGTGAATGCGCAATTTATTAAATGGATATTGATGAAAATGAAATTTATACCCGAAAAAGTCATTAAAATGTATTTACACACAGGGATGGGCTACCAAAATAATTACAAGGAGCTAGCTTAATCTCAAAAATATCTTAGGTGATCTGGGGGGGGGAGTGGTGATTTTTTTATTATTCTTACACAATTCAAAACAGTTTTATTGAATGACAATAAGACAATAATTAATATCACTAGATAAAAAAAAATGTATTAACCTACATTACTTTCATTGCAAGAGTGTAAAGTAAAAGAGAAAGCCTTATTTTATATTTACACTCCAATTCCATATGCCAAGCGATATACTTAAACTTTTGTAGATTAATATGTATGTACTGCGTTTTTAAAGAAAATTATAATGCATATTAATACATTATATTACGCATATATTTGATAATATTGTTTTTCTTAATTTAATAAGAGGCTCGTCGACCTGCGTCAAACTTTACAAGCGACTCGCGCGAGCTCTTGCGAGCCCCCCAGCCCACCCTGTTTACACACCACAATATACAATAGTAAAGCAAAACAAAAATGCTAAAGGGAAATTTAACCGTTTAAATATTTTTGTGCTTGATTTTTTTCTCCAAAGAAAGATTTAAAATATCTATGCATTTGTCATTCAGCGGTATCATTGCACCACATTTACATTTTGTACAAGTGTGTATATAATATCATACACTCGTCTCTCGATTTCAGTAGATAGGTTCTAAGTATCATCGCTTGTGTAAAAAAAAAATCACTTGCGAAAATGGAAGACATGTTCCAAAAATCAAAAAATCCTTAATAAATAAATACGTAAGGGCAACATAAAGTATGTTCTACTATTTGTGTACTTACGTAAACAAGCGTTTTTTTATCGATATTTTTTTAAATTTGTTGACAATGCAGTGTTATAAAAATTAGGAATATAAGGAAATTTGCAACAATAACAATGAAATAAATGTTTAAATAAGGTTATCATTTTTTTTTTTAAATTATTAAACAAGAAAATTTTCGGGCGTCACGCATACACTTCAATGAGCAGCTCAAAACATATTGCAGATGTAGCGTGTCATAATTGAATACCAAGCGGATACCGGTGTCCGGAACATATCGACTGTGGAAAGGAAAAATGACGTAACCCACAGGTTTTTTTCGATAGTCACAATGTATCAAACTTGATACACGTTCTATAAAAAGGATGCAAGCTGCAAATGCCGAATTAGTATCTAAATTTGGCTTTTAAGTTTGAAAAAGATGACCTTGTAAAATATTAAAACCAAGAAAAAACACTGAAATAAAGGTTTTTCCTAGACAATTTATTTAATTAATGTTAGATTGTGTCATTTAAACATCAGTTTAAAAGTCTGCGTGCACTTCAGGGTTGTGTATAATTCATAATTTTCATATGGCCCAAAATCATCAAAACACCTCCTGTAAAATTTGATATGTGTGGATTACGTCCTTTTTCCTTTTCACAGTCGATATCCAAGCGAACACGGATGTCCAAGACATTTAAAAAATCAAATACTTGGTATTCTAATAGAATATAAGCAATATTTTGATGAATATGTGTAGTGCTATCTAAACTGAGACAATATAGGTTTTTAAAATATCGAATTCGAGTGTACATTAGGCAAAATTATTTTTCTCAAAATCACGCAGTATCTCTGGGACATATTAATGATTTATTTGAGCGGTATTCAAACGGTTAAGTAAAGAATAGCTGTAAGCCCGTTGTTTCAAACGGAAAGATATTTTTTGCATTATAAAAAAACAAAAGTTTACTGGCGTAAACAAACAAATGTATTCTTACTTGCCGAATAAACTAAATTATTCTCCAAATGGAAAATGTTATTAGGTATATATATATGATGGGCAAATTTTCCCGCTAAGGTGTGCGCATGTGTGCGCGCACACCTCACAAGATGTGGCCGCTCACTTTTTTCCGTCCTTCGCACATACCGCACATATAAATGTTGTACAATAGTGTTACATTTTTTATTTAGCGGCTTGAAATGAAGAATTAATTTATCTAGAGTCAGTAAGTTGGTCAGAGAATAACTATCAACATATTTGCGCACATTTTTTTTATTTTACAGAAAATTTACCGCACACAAAAGTTGATGTCCGCACACACAGTAGACAAATTAGAGGGAACGTTGATGATGGGATTGGGTAAATAATTCATATTTATAATTTATACCGTTTGTTAAAATTTCATCGATTCTAAATCATTTTCAGAAAGAATATACAAAGAAAACTAACAATACTGAAAATGACCATAACCTAAATCTAAATACATTCAATCCTTTTTTTTTGCGGTAGATATATCGGATAAAATTTTTTAAAAAAGAATTGACTTCTATAGAAAAAGTGGGGAAACGTTCCATGAATTTTAAAATCCGCATAACTTTGAAACAGCGAGTTAAAATATACACAGAATTGCATAAAAAAAATTAGGAAAATAAAAACACGGCATAAAAAGTACTTAAAAATATTTTTTATTAAAAAATAAAATTGTTGATTATTGTTTCATTTGAGTAACATTTTAACCCTTCCCTTACTATGCAAAAAAGCACAAGCTCCTGAGCTGTGTATCCGTTACACATCAGGCAAACAGGAGTGAATCATGACAATTATATGTAGTACTGCTTTAGTAGTGTTATATAATTGTCATGATTCACCCCCGCTTGCCTGATGTGTAACCAGCGGTGGGCTGCCAATACGTTAACAAGGGGCTCGCTTTATATCAAAGTAATTATCGGTGTTTCGGGAAGCAGTGAGTGGAAGGCTCCGATGGAATTATATGCAATAGTTAAATAAGCAATCGATTGTTACTTAATACATTTATAATATGTAACAATATACGATTTACCGTAAACTTATCAATGTGAATGGCCAAAAATGTACTACTGTATATAATGAAGCTATCCTAGATAATATAATGATATAAGTCAGAAATTTCAGTTATGTACTAATTTGATCTGAGAATATTGTTTTCTCTTAAATTAACAAGGGGCTCGCCGGCCTTACTTAATTTTAACAAGGGGCTCGCGCGAGCCCCTCCGAGCCCCCTCCAGCCCACCCCTGAGTGTAACGGATACACAGCTCAGGAGCTTGTGCTTTTTATGCATATTAAGGGAAGGGTTAAGTAAAACTACCGTCACTGTATGACAATGTTAGGTGCATTTTGCATGTGGCTTGAAACAGTGGCGGATCCAGAAATTGTCCCAGGAGAGGGCCATTCAATTTGAAAATTAACATGATACATAAAAAAAAACATCAAACAATAGATGATTTTAAAATAGTATATCTATAAAAAAATAGTCAATACATAATTAAGTATGTATTCTATAAAATAGTATGCTAAACAAAGAAAGAGCACATTTCACTATAATGTTTTAATAAATTTGAAAAATGGATACTAAATTCTCCTTAAGGGGGGGCATGGCCTCCATGTCCTTCTGGATCCGCTAGTGATATTTGGGCTGCCAAAAGCAGTGGCGTAGCCAGACACTTGGGCTTTATGCAAATGTTACGCAAGCCCTTCCCACGCAATTCGTTATATTGATTATATAGAAATTTGGGCCCTCCTTTTTGTTAGACTCTCATACGTTGCATGACTCTGCTATGAGATGGCTACGCTGCTAGCCAAGAGACTCCCCTTTCCCGTTCAACTCTGCTATGAAACCTGGAAAATACATCTCAATCCCGGAAAGTAACTTGATAACTATCATCGTTCAATGCGCCGACGATATTAGCCAGGCCAATGAACAAGAAGAGAGTCACTGCACTGCTACAGAAAGTGCACGAGTCAATAGCCTCATCGTGCAACGACTGGCGTCTAAAACTATACTAAAAAAAAAAGTACAGCGTTCAGTGCTTACCGCAGAGCGTTTAAACAAACACAGTAAACTAAACTATTAAATAGCACATTTCACAATCAAGTTTAATAGGCGAATACCAAATTACTGAACGAGCCAATTTATATCTGGGAATAGCACAGGACTAATGGTTAAGTAATCGTTCTCGTTTGCCATTGGCGAATTTTTTTTTTCCATTTTTCTAATGTATTAAAACTTTATTGTGAAATGGACTCTTTAATTGTTTAGTTTACTATGTTTTATAGACTACATACTTAAATGAACTTTTATTTATGTATCATGTTTATTTTCAAATTGAATGGCCCCCTCCTGGGACAATTTCTGGATCCGCCACTGCCAATTATACACAATTTATTATCGAAAAGTATCAATTCACTGTAGGTATCTACTGCTATATTTTCTTTACTAGTGTCAAACTGAAGTCACATGGTTCGACAATTTGTTTTTCTGGGTATTGGTACCGACTAGTGATGTAAGCATTGTAAGCTCATTATAATATTCTATTTTCAGTAGTAAATAACATTTCCGCGTCAAAAGAATTGATTATTTAAATTAAATTAAATTATTTTGATAGAAAATACTATTATCAGAAATACCTATACCGGTTAAACGTAAGTTAAAGGTAAGTTCAACACTGTCGCGAGGAATCCCGGTGAATTCTGGGTATATACCGGTATATGTATTGGGTGCATACGGCTAAGCTTTAATCGTTGGTCTACAAGTTTTTACCAGCGGGTCGTAAGATAACCCTTCAATACTATTTTTGACGTGAATACGTCTTTAAAATTGCTTCCATAGAGAGACAATCCAAAAAAACGAATGATAACAAAATCGGGGGATACAGTTTGGTGTTGCAGCATTATATCTATTATCTCTATCCAAAATTCACCACTGGATAGCTAAAGAATCAAAGAATTTATTGCGTTATGTAAATACTGTGATACATCGCGAGGGGCGAAGGGAGAAGCTTCGCCATTTTGAGGTAATTTTGCTGCGTATCGAGATTTCTTTTTACTATAACTTTTGACTCTGAGAAGTTACGATGTTCGTTCAAGTTTAAATCGTTAGCTCTCGACAAAATCTATCGATTATAGATAAGACATTAGTGTAATATTGCGACTGTGACTATAATTAGGTGTTAAAATATAAAAAATACATCAAAAATATATAATGTTGGGCTATACGCGTCAAAAAGCTCGTAGAGATCGTATACGATTGGAAAGGGTTTCTCAAGAGCAATCGAATGGTACCATTAAAACACCATATGACCGAGTCAAGCAGTGTTGGGAACGTAAAAATAGGGCGTAATATCACATTAATTGTGTGTAAATTTTGTTATCATGTAACCCGTAATATCAATTGTTGTGTTATAGCCTTAAATGGCAACATTGTTTTTCGATACCCGATGCGATTTTTGTTTTTTCCCTCCTTGCTCTTTGGGACGCGATCCGAACACAACGTGTGTGGGGGACACTTCCGGTCCTGGAACTTGCTTCCAGAGACCTTTAGTTTTTTTCTTTTGTGATTTTTCGTCCGAGATGAAAGAACTAATATTTTTCCGTTTCGACGAAAATTAAAATTCATTTTTTTATCCGCGCGAAGCTTAGCATAAATTTTCTTAACTTTTATAAAATCGCGTGAGCAAGCTAGGTCTTATAATAGTTATTGTGTATTGTATTAATTCAAAATGTTGTCTGTTAAACATTGTATGTGGTTAAACTTCGGTGATTGTAAATTCCTAAATAAACGTTTTCGTAACAGTTGAGCGATGGGTTTTATTTTATTTCTACCTATCTGTTTTACGTCGAGTTCATTCACGCTGTTATTAGTCTTAATAACTTTTATTAGTGGGGATTTATTCTTGGGGTATAACATCGTGAACAAAAGTAGAAATTTCTCACATTAAATGAAACTCGCTCAAAAATAAATTACGAGTAATGTCAATATATTTCTCATTCCGCTCAGATCGACTCAAACATTTTGTTTTTGAAAAAAAACGAGACTGCAAGTGTGCAGGCGTCGTAGAATTGTTTATTATGACTTCTCGTAATATCGACCCACACAAAATTTTCCTCCTTTGCACATTATTTATTTGTCTCGCTGAATTTCAAAACCTCTAGTGCCTATAGTTTTGCCTCATATCTCGTGCCATAAAGTGTTCTAATTCGGATTAAAATGCCCCCCACAAAAAAAACTAGAACTCTCGCGAAGAAACTCAAAATAATTCTAGACTTTGAAAACAATCCAAGAGAAAAGCGAGTTGGCATAGCAAAACTCTAAGACTTGCACCATCCACTCTGAACTCGATTGTTGCTAGGAAAAGTGACTTCAAATACAAAGGACAAATCAATCGAAAAGTCCGGCAAATCAGCGAAGAAAAGAAAGTCTGCTAAGAAGTTTACTTTTAATGAGCTTGAGGAGATTCTTCATGCGTGGTACCAGCTAGCGCGAGCTGAAAATATACCTATTGGTGGAACCATACTCAGAGAAAAAGCTTTGCAAATATCCGAAAAAAGGTATTTCAGATTTCTCTGAATTGAACGGATGGATCAATCGGCTTAAAGATCGGCATGGTCTTGTATATAAAAAAAAACTAGCAGGCGATAGCGCTGCTGTGGACCATGACACGACCGCAGCATGGATAGCGAGATTACATGAGATCGTTGAAGAATACGAACCACGAGATATTGAGCATAAAAGACTTATTTAAAAAATGAGTGAGATTTTTTTTATAATTATTTGTAGTTTTCCCGCATTATCGGTTTTTCGCATTTTTCGTTGTGTTTTTTCGGTTCCTTGAAAAACGTAAAATCGGGGTTCCGCTGTATATCAATTATGTTACATGTACCTACCAGCCAAAAGACAATGACATGCAAATTAATGCGATCCATGGTACGAATTACTAATTTGGTAAATATTATTTTTCAATTTCTATGGTTTGTGATGTCCAATTTTTTTTTTCAATAACAAATCATTTACAGCGCTAAATCAACATTCAGCTACAAATAATGATGGGAATGGCAGCAGTAATTTTTTTGATACATTTGTCATAATTCAGTATTTTGTTTCGTTTAAATCAATCATTTTGCAATTCTAAGAGTCTTTGATACTACATAGTAGAGGTCTGCACGGGCCCGGGCCCTTACCCGGCCTCGCCCACAAGCCGGTTTCGGGCGGGTAACCGCAATTGAGATTCGAGCTCGGGCCCGGCCTGGGTAAGGAATTACTTTATTCAGAATAATATTTCAGACCATGTTCGTGTCATATTTCAGCCATGATGATTTAAATGAAAATTATTACCAGTTCTATAGAAAATCTTAAACTGTTGTAAATTTGTAAAAACGGGTTTTTTTCGGGATGAGGATTAATAAATCTGGGCTTCGGGTTGGTTTCGGGTAACAAGTATGGTATTGGGTAATCTTTCGGGCTCGGACCGCTTAATTTTGTAAAATTTCGGCCTGTGCAGACCTCTACTACATAGCCACATCAGTTATATCTACAAAAGTCAAGAATCAGTCATCTCACACTTGGTAAGCCAACAAAATCGCTCATAATTTGTGTCTGAAACATTGTATCTATACAATTGCAGAACTCTTATGAAGCCAAATACATTGGATTTATCACCTGTTTCTTGCAGTTTATTATTAGAATTTTTTAAAGATGTCTCTAAGACTTACTAATAATATCAAATATTTCCATGAATCTTTTCAGGCAACCGCAGTGACTACCACTTTATTTTGGCATGAAACAGTCGTCTGTTGTGTTATCCTCACAACATTGTTTAAGCAGACGTTCACACTACTTGGCCAATATTAATGACTCGCGTATTACACCATTTGCACCACGCCGATAAACACTAAGTTAGAAATGGCGAGAGACGAAAATTATAGTACAACCCGGGCCCAATCTAACCATCTTTGACAGTTTTCAGCAATCCGTGTCCCCAAATATTTATATTTCAGCAATGCTTTTTTTTTAAATAAAAGTACCAGAATTCACTTCTTATCAAGTTTTTCTAATTCGTATCTGTTTCAAATTATAAGCATGTGGCTTCCTGAAGAGGTATCTGAACAGATTTTTTTACGAAGACTGCTTGTTACTCAGTCTCCCAACTTCCCCTTTTCTCCCGAAGAGAAAGGACAGAAGAATAGGGTTGAGACAGGACTAGTGGTTAACTAACCGCTGTCACTTTGCTTCTTACTGTGATTCGAACCCGTGAGATCTGTTACGAAAACTAACCACGTTTACCACTGCGCTATGGACCTGACTGTTGGGAAAAGGTGTTGTAAATAAGAGAATTTACAAAACAACAATATATAAAGCATTAGACCCCCGGTTCTGGTCACAGTGTAAGTCTATGAACCTGGTATTTTTTTGAACATTACATTCAACATGGACCTAAGATAGGAATAAACATAATGCTTTATTAAATTTGAACGATTCAAATTTAATAATAAAATTCCAATTACTTCAGTTGAAATCTTAAATTATAAGAATGCTTTATATTAAAAAAATCAACAGTAATTACATCGAAATATAAATAAAATTTTATGAATATTGATTTGAAACATTAAAAATTGCAAGAAAAGGGTGCCGGAACACCATTCCACCACGTTATATGAAAAGAAAAGCACTGCATTTCAGTATACTGCGATATCTCATAACTGTAGATTCGCCAGTATTTTATATTCATGGGAATCATGAAGATACATCGCATGGAAGGCCATCCAAGATTTAATGAATATTGTGTGGGTGTTAAGACTATGTTTGGACAATCAATGTGTTACAACTCTCGAATTGATATACAGTTCGCAGTCCAACTGTTTTAAATACCCTTGTTTTTTTTTGATATAGTATAAATAATAATTATAATGTTTGATCCAAAAATGCGTGCGTCAGTACATAGTTTATGGCAAGATGAAAATGGTTATCTGTCACTGTCGCACATAGATAACGCTGTCACAGCTGAGCCATGCGATTCTAGCGCAGTATTTGACGTTTTATCAAAATTATACGGTTGTTTGTTGATAAAGTTATACATGAGAAGATTTGTTAGAATATTCAATTAAAATTCTTTTTAAGTGTGTCGCTGATGAGGTTTAATTTTTAAATATAGTGTTTTGATCAATGTGTGGTGTTTGAATATTTATTTAGAGTTAACAGTGATTAATGAATGTTGATGAATATGATATTGACAAAAGTATTTATCTCTTCAATATTACTTACACTCGGCAATTGCGTATACGGGATATCACCCGTTATTTTAAGTAAGTTCAACGATAACACAAACTTTTAATGGAACTCAAAATGTGTTTATATTTTACAAAATTTATATTCATATTTTATATCCATTTATAATCGAGCCTCGAGTAAGTGCGATAAGGTTCACTCTTTGTTTGTAATAAAATTTCATAATTTAATTGCACATATCAATGACTGGCATTCTAAAATCTGCATATTCACTGTCACTGTTTCAATACTATTTTTATAATGTGTGAGTACATTGAAAAAAAAAAAAATTTGCATGTACTTGCTGCACAGATGTTGGTAGAGTGCTGAAAGAATTTCTGTGGGTGTTTATTCCAATCATTAATATTTCAATACAAAGGTAAATATGAAATTCTTAAGTTAAAATTGATTAATATGCAACAATCCTACGCAAGTCAGCATCACATAAACATGACTCTTTTAAACAAAATTTGTCCTCACAATTAGAAAAATTCCTCCTCTTTATCGCACATTAAATCTACTATAAGACATTATATCATTGTATCTATCGTCTTAAACACAAGGTTCGCATTATGCTATTAATTTATATGGTTATTTGGGATTTTGTTAGTGTGTTTGTTATCTAGTAAAAAAATAAATAAAAAACCAATTTGATTTTTTTTATTATTATTCATTCAGTGCTCAGCACAGATCTATTTTTCGTTATTATTGGTTGCTTACTGCATTTTAGTGTAACATTAAAAACATTGAGATTAATATACTTACTTCTAGTTCAATCAGCAGTGAATGTATTAAAACAGCATACATGACATCAATAATTTTGTGTTATGATAAATGTGTTAAACCCATTTATTGTTTTTTTCTTCTAGTTCCTGGTGATGGGGGTAGCCAATTGGAAGCCACTTTAAATAAGACGACAGTTGTTCATTATTTGTGCCAAAAAACGACAGCAGACTATTTTAATATTTGGCTTAATAAAGAACTGTTGGTACCCTTAGTGATCGATTGCTGGATAGATAATTTGAAATTGTACTATAACAATGTATCCAGGAAGACGGAAAATCCTCCCGGTGTCACAATAAGAATTCCTGGGTGGGGTAATCCAGAAACTGTGGAGTGGCTTGATCCATCTCACGCATCGGCGGGTGCATATTTCAAAGATATTGCGAATGTTCTCGTCAGCATTGGTTACATCAGAAATGTATCAATCAGAGGTGCACCGTATGATTTCAGAAAAGCTCCAAGTGAGTATGACTAAGGACAGAAATCATGTTTGCTTTAAATGGTATACAAGTGTTGATGCTGTTTACCTTGTACTTATTTAATATTTATAACACTGAACGAATGTTGTTGTTTATCGTTCTCTTGTAAATAATAATCTTAAAAAAAGTGTCTCTTCTCATACAATGATTACAAATAGAACCTTGGTTACTAAAAGCTTACGTTTAAATCAAATTTTTGCTTTCACAACTTAGGATTTAATAAAGGAAAATTATATATTTTACCCCAAAATACTGCTGCACGTAAATTGTACTTTACTAAAAAGCAGACGCGATTCCCGGTAAATTGCTCGAATGCAATTGCTCGAATGGAAATTGCTCGAATAACAAGATCCTCGAATAACCAATTGCTCGAATGTCAAATGCTCGAATTACAAATTCCTCGAAAATTTTAATTTTTCCACTTTTACAAATCATACACAATACATTTTCTTTAAGAATATTATTAACTTATTGACGCAGCTATAAATTAAAAAATAATAATAACCGTCATATTGGATATTTACTCGATAATTTATATTATGCCAGTTACCACCGCTATCAAAAAGACGTTACACCCGTTATCTATAAACATTTTTATTATGAGTGATTTTGGGCTCTCTTTGTAAAAGTAGACAATACTGATTTTCTATATTACTGAATTAAGATCAACTTACATAGGTAGTATTTCTTAAATGTCTATCTAAAAAATAATAATTCTAGAGGCAATGATAAATAGTACAGCAATAATATACAATTTGATACAAAGTTCGGCTTATAAACTAAGAGTACATACTATGTAATAAAATGGCAAGTGATCAACTACTATGTAATAAACACTTAACTGTATTAAAACCGTTTAAATAACCAAGCAATTCGAGCAATTGATATTCGAGCAATTGCAAGTCGAGCAACTTGCATTTCGAGCAATTTGTAATTCGAGGAATTCCACATTCGAGCAATTACATTCGAGCAATTGCATTCGAGCAATTTACCGGCTCCCAGCGGACGCAAATCGATTTTGGCACTTTGTTGTTGAAAAATCATTTAACCATACTGTTTTGTTTTATCTTATTTTTATAGTCCTCCCAAACGAAAAAAAATATTAAATATTGCTTCCTCATTGGTTCTTTGAAGGGCCCTTAAAAAATGATAAATTGAGGTACGGAGATGCATAATATAAACAACTACAAACTAGTTATCAAAACAAAAGATAAGCGACACGAAATTTATACTTTATTGCTTTGTTTTCTAAACATCTCGGCTTGAATTTTTGATTTGACGGCTCGTAAGATATTTTACGTGCATTGAAATTTATGATAAGAAAATGAAAAATAATTAGTCAATATTTTTAATTAATTATATTAATGTAATTGTTATCACATTGCTCTATATCATTCTGGGCACACAAAAATAAAAATTACAGCGTACATCCAAGCAAAGTTGAAGAAATCGATTTAATAATAATGTCTTAGGCTAGCGTTTCCCAAACTTTTGACATATGTGTACCCCTTCTATAATTTTCGTAACACCGAGTACCCCTCGTCAAAAAAATGCATATATTTTATTAACAATCAAAATATATTATCTGCTTGTTGCACCAGGCACATCCAAAGCCTGGTGCAGCGCGTACCCCCACCAAACTATTCATTTACCCCAGGGGGTACGCGTACCACACTTTGGTTGACACTGTCTTAGGCCATTTTCAACATGAAAGAAAATGGGTTTCACGGGATTGGTTTTGATTACCAGCAACTTTGGTTGATGGGCACTGGTATTTTTGTTTCCAATTTCTTATTTGAAAATTTTAATTGCAACTCGTATTTTGTTATTTTTATATACATATGTACATTAACTGTGTTTTTTTAGATGAAAATGACGAGTATTTCATAAATTTAAAAGCGTTAGTGGAAGAGACATACGCTCAAAACAATAATAGTAAGGTTACAATCTTGACCCACAGCATGGGAGGCCCAATGGGGCTTTATTTTCTTCAACTGCAAGCTAAAAAATGGAAAGATACATTCATTCAAAGGATGGTCACCCTTGCAGCTCCCTGGGGTGGTGCAGTAAAAGCTATAAAAGTGTTTGCTATCGGTAATGATATGAATTAGATTACAATGTATCTGATATAAAAAAATGTTATTATTTCTCATAACTGAGAATAGAAACAGCAGTGTGCCCATGACTGACTGCGCTGATTCTGAGTCTCTTTTGGCAGGTGACGATTTAGGTTCTTATGTGTTACGTGAAAGTATCTTGCGGCAACAACAGATAACGTCTCCTTCTCTTTCATGGCTGTTACCGTCTCCACTCTTTTGGAAAGAATCTGAGATTCTTGTGCAGACAGATAAATTCAACTTCACCATCAAGGATTTGCCAAAATTTTTCAGGTATTTTTATTTAATACTAGGCAAAAAATAGCTTTCATTTATTAACTTGTATTTGGAATGATTATTCTCAAAATCTTTTTTTTCAGTGATATTGATTACAGCACTGGTTGGGAAATGCGCAAAGATACCATTAAGTATTCAATGGATTTCACTCCACCCGGAGTAGAACTTCATTGTCTATATGGAACTGATGTACCCACTGTTGAAAGGTAATTTTATTAAGAAAGATGCGGAGATTACATTTATAAATTTATACAAAAAACTGTTTAGTAAATACTAATACTGCTTCCTTATCAAAAAGTTTTTTTGATGAGACTGCTCATCTATCTGCATTTGTAACATTTCTAAATTACAATTTAGGCAACTTTGCATATTCATTGTTGTGATTATGTAATTGTGTTAACCATTGTCATTTTTTGTGTCTATTTTTAAAGAAATTTTACATATGGGTCCATTATAAGTAAAATGAGCCAGATGGTATTTTAGAAAAAAATATGTTAGATGCGTTGTAATATTCTACACGTCCCCTTTGATGAGTATCAACGTACCCGTACGTTGAAGTAGCTTGTCATTTATTATCTATTGCCATTGAATTTTTGTTATTTCTTCAGATATGGATACTAGACACATCCACCAGTGACTTTTGGCCACCACATTATTTTTATTTTGTATAGCAAATGAAGATTTTTTTTTAAAAAAGGGTAAAATTTGTAAACAAATTGGTAGCCATATAATATTGAGCGTAACATTCTATTTGGGATCGAATCCTTTCTGGAATCGACGTCTGTAGAGCGGCACATGTAGACAGATGAGAGCAAGTAATAGCTTTTAGAAAAATATTCAAAAGTAATAATGAACTAGTTTACTTTACATTTTTAACTGAGTTTTATAATTTAAAAAAAATATTTACTGAAATAATAACTAATATTCTTCCCAGATTGGTCCGTATCCAAAAAAAAGGTTTTTATATTTTTGTGTGTGGCAATACTACAAATAATCAAAATATAAGAAAAAATCTAATTTAGTAAAAATTAACTCACCACTCAAAGGGTTAAAGTATCGTAAAAGAGAAGTAACCTCAGTTAATACACAATAACAGTGTAGTGTTATCTCCGTAAAATAAAAATATGCAATCTACTAAAACACCAAGTAAAAACGTGATTGTAATTACAAGTTGAAGAAAAAAGTTTTACCATTTCACTAATTGGCTGACTTCACCTCTCGAGGACTCATATTATAAATTATTAAAAAACTTACTAGTTTTATTTAATTTAAGGCTGGTTTATAAACCTGGAACTTGGCTCGATGGTTATCCTACCCTGGCAAACGGCGACGGAGATGGAACTGTTAACATTCGTTCATTGGAAGGTTGTCTGCATTGGTCTAAAGAAAAAACTAAGAAATGGGGATTATTTGGTCCTGAAATCAGAGCCGTTGCTCACTTACCGATCCCTAAAGCCGATCATCTTGGTATTTTGAGTGATTCCCGTATGCTAGATTATTTAAAAAAAATATTTGCTCAATAGAAATCTATAGATTTTTGGTTTAATTCATGTGCTATATCTCTTGATTTGTCTTCCAAAATAATAATTAATAGACTTAAATTGTTTTCATAAGATATTTGGAAAACTTTAAAATGTTTGGGAATCAATTTTTATGCATAATTTCGCATTGAAACAAAATAATTTTCATTGCTTCTATATAAAAACATAAAGTTGTCAGATGAATTTAGTTATACTTTGATATTTGCGTATAAATAATCATTTTAAATAACCACATCAAATTAAGAACAGTTTATTCTATTTTATTTTCTCTTCTCCGCTGCTTTCTTTAAAATAGGCGGTTGAGCGATTGATTACCATTACTTGTAAAAGACTAGCTGTTTAAATACTCCATATGCAAATATTTCTTTTATATTATTTATTATATATTAACTACTTAAGATTCTCCTTTTGTGATATTTTCTGCATATTTTATAAGAATTTTTTTGTTTGTACAGAATCATTTCTTTTTATTTCTTTTGTGCTGCACAGTAAATATTAAAATGAAACTATTTTTTTTTTTGTGAATAAATGTTGGATTTATAGTATTTTTTAAAAGCTCAATCAATTCAAGAGCATTTAAAAAATTCACGTTGTGTATAGATTTCATAAACATGATCCCCCCAAAACACTTCAATAATCACCGTTTTTATGTGGAATCTCACTATATTATATGATCAATGTAAAATTTGTTGTTTATTGCCTGCATATACATGTTATTTTAAGTAATTACACTGAACAAAATTTTAAATTGTATAATGTTTTAACTTCAATAACAGATTTTTTTATAAAGAATTTGAAAAATCAATGAATGTTTTTAGTTTTATTATAAAAGCGATTTATTGATATATGCATTTTATTCAATCTGAGATATTTCAAGCTTGTAATTTCAATCATTAAATTAAAATTGAAGTGTCACAATGGCATAACTAATATTAAATGAAACAAAAAGGTATACAGTATGCTAAATTGGAAGTATATACTAACAAATAAAAGTGAATTCATTACCGATTGGTAACATATTATGAAATAATTTTGATGTCGTTTTATGTTTTGATGTCTTCTTATTTTTATCTTTTAAGTCCAAACATTGTATTGTGTATATACATGAAGAGAAAATAGGTTGTTAATTAATTTTAAATGTCACTACGAAAAAAAAAATATTGGATAAACTACGGATGAAAATATCAGTGTCTATTATGATAATCTCATTTTTTTATATTCCTTTTTAACCATTTATAATTTATTCACAACTACTTTGATCGATACCCATTATAATACCCATAGTCGCCCGCTTTGGTCTAGTTGGTAAGAGCTTGCTCTACCGATCAGGTGGGTCCGGGTTCGATTCCCGGTAAGGTCAAAATTGGATTTTTTCAATTTTAATTTGAGAACTAAGACATGGGTGTTTGTGAAGTCAATTCTCCTTGAGTTAATCTCATGTGACTTTCAAAAATTCTCATCGAGTATATCTCGTATGATCTTTCAACTTAAAAAATATTTGACGCATTGGCGTAAGCTGTAATGTCGATTATTTTTTTTAATAAATAAAAATTAAATAATAGGCAAATTACTTAAATTTTCTATCTGAATTCAATACAATCAAATTAATGAAGAGTGTTTGTATGTATTCACCGATTACCTTGTAGATATGTCATATTGAAAATTAGTTAAAAGTATAATTTTTCATATTCATATTTTCTATATTCAAATCTCATAATTGCAAAAAATCTTTTTCAAAAAATCAATTTTAATTTGCAAAGCACGTCATGACTTTATAATGAACACAAAATAACTTTTTTTTTTTTTTTGTGAATAACGAATTGGGTGTGTACAGTGTTATTTAATATTATTGATTTCATTTATATTATGTTATTATTTTTTATTTATACGCATGACAATTTTCAATATTTCACTTATCGGGATACGATATTGTTAAGTTTTAAGGATGAGGAAATAAAGATCTGAAAAAAATTAACATAGGGTTTTATGTTATTTAATATATTATCTTTACACAAATAAATAATACAATGAAAATCATGTAAGCGAGATCTATGAATATTTTTTTTAGTAAAGTACAGTACATTCATAAAATGACATAACAGTGAGGTGTAGTAAAAAATAGGAAATAACAATAAATTCCATGATAACACTCGCGCATTTACAAATGAAATTTAATGTAAAAATGAGGTTAACGATCGATTATTTTGATATTGAAAGATAACTTAAAAATGTTTTCATCATAAAAAGTGAACTGCATGCCTCATTTTGTACCCAATTATTGGGTGGTTACAATAGCACAAAGGTTAGACTAATAAATTAAGCAAAAAAATGTTTTCGATGTATGCAATAAATATTTAATGATTTTTTAAATATAATGAGTTAAATATATACAAAACTCTTAATTCAATTGAAATACATTTTAAAATACTTACTACGAATAACGAACAGAAAATACGAATCACTTGGAAATACATTTTCTGGCCTATTCACATTATAAGTGATATTTATTTTCTACTACTAACATTCTTTCATAAGCGAGGCTGACAAATTTGCATTGTATCCTAACAGTGAACATTTAGTTTCTCATTTAACACTGGCTGCACTCATTTTTTAACATTTTTAATCATTTACAGATTTTTTAAAGTTACATTTTAATTTATTTATAAAAATTATTATTATACGAAACATTCTCAAGGCATTTAAGGAGGGGAACTATTCTGCAAATCCATTAGTACTGCAGAATAAGCAAAACTTTTACTTCACAATTATACTCCATATTTTTTCCATAGTTTACTTGAAACGTTTGTTTGAAAGAAAAAACATCTATACTCGTACAATTTCAGTGTTAAGTTATGATGGAATTATATTGCGACAGTAGTGGATATCTAAATTTAATAGAATGAACTTCAAAACGCAGGCTTTTTGGCGATAGAGTAAAGTTTACACAGACACCTCAGAATAAAAAGTCAGTTCCAAAACTGCCAGGAAGAGTTTTTCACTATTCAATAACATTATTATAATAAATTGTTTGGAGTATTAAAACTATGTAACATGCACAAATATCAAGGAATCTGTATAAAACTGAAAAGCTGACATTGCAGAAATAGTCGTAAGTTAATCTCAGCGCTGGACTTTCAAATGGGTAGACATGCAAGTTTATGTGCCAATTGTAATACAACAAAAATTCCAACACCAACCAAACATGTTATAAAAAATAGTATTCGGAAGGATTGATGCTTAAACACTATAAATTTGAATTATACTTGTTGAAGAATGTAGCAAATATCCATATAATTATTTAAAGATACAATTAAAAAATATTTTAATAAATAATATTCATTTATTAAAAAAAAATGTTAAGTCATTATCGTCGAAAGGCCTGCATTATGAAATCATCAGATTGGAAAATTTGTCAAGTAAGAGAAAATCACTACTTAAAAACTATAAAATGAATCATATTTCATACGAAATGTAATATTCTTCAATAATAAACTCGTCAGCTAAAACAGTTGAGTTCTTATAAAGAGTTATTTGGTTAATAAAATGCTGTATAAATGTAAGAATCATTATAGTCAATATTATAAAATCACTAGACTATACATAAACAACAGATATATAAACATTCTTATACAAAGCTTAACATTAAGAAACAAAATATGGGTACAGTCTTATATTATAAGTAATAAAATTGTAACATTTATAGTTAGTACATGCTAGCGTTATAAGTATTTCATGGTGACAATTAAAATCAACACAAGCACATTTGAGTAAATTATATAGATTTTTGTAAACTTTCAAAGCAAAATCATAAAATTTCGAAACATGTAATGAAATTTGGTTTAACATTATATTTTTTAATTAGTGCACAAGTGTCGACTTACATTTATCTTGCAAATTATAGGAAATGAAATCTAGTATGTCGAAATATAAATAAAATGCTTTCAGAACATTCACCACGCTGAGGTACATTAAATAATATCATTTTTGGTTATAACTAAATTAATACAGCTGTAATATTATCATGTTCCTGATATTCATTCACAGCTATGGTTTTCATAAGAAATTAGTCTTATATAGATCATAATTTTTTTGGGTGACCCATTGTATATCATTAATTCTAGATAAACCGACAGTTTTATGGTTTCAAATAATTATTTTGCTCGATCTTAAATTTTTCGAATACCAAATTTAAAAAAAAAGCAATAATTGACAAGTTTTGATATTTCTAACATTTAACTACACTATTAAATATCGAATGAATTTCTGTTTTTATTTAGTATGAAAGAATATTATACGTGAAAATCAAACAACTATTTATAGTATAAAGATAACTGACTAAGCTAAGGATGATCAAAGTTTGCAGGAAATCCCTCAATAATAGTTAACAGCAGACATTACATCGCATACACAATTGATCCCAAAAGTCCCAGATTAGAAAGGTTTTAAAGCCAGTTTCAGCATTTGGTGGTTATAAACGTGAAGAATATTTATACTGTTTATGTAGTCTTCTGGATATTGTTAAGATAAAATATAAATTCCTAAAATTTTTGGTTTAATATTTCACTTTTACTATGTTATGGTGATCGATTAAAATAATTAACACAATGGTTTTGTTTTAAAAAAAGAATGAGATCGGTAAAATTGACGATTCATATAAAGATTGGGACTTCAGTGAGTGAACATTTTTTTTTTCTTTTAAAGTATTCCATCGACACCATAAACAAAAAAAAAAAAAACATTTCTTGTTCTAGCCTGATAAGATACTTTGTGCGTAATGAGATAAGACAGATCTCCGCGGTCGAGTGGTCAGTCGTTCGCTTCAATTGCACTGCCCACGGGTTCGAATCCCAGTACGGGATTGATTAACAGATTTCTCCTCGAAAACAAAGATGTCCGTGATGTCTAAGATTCCCTCCCATCTTTTGATCTTTAAAATGGGACACATCGACAATGATTAGTTAACCACTAGTTCGGTTCTAGCCTTATCCTAACTCTCTTCGAAAGAAAGTTTGATCAACAAGCAATTATGGTAGAAGAAACATTTGTTTGAGATATGTTATATTAGGAATCTATATTCTTCAAATTGGGAGCAGATATGGTTTAAAAAAAAAATGAAAATGTATTAAGATGTTGAAACGAAAAGGTGCTGGTTTTGGGTTAAATTTTGTGACAATCAACCGAGGAAAAATAAACAATCGATCGATTGAAGAATGATTGATGCAATAAAAAATTGTATCCACTGTATTAATAATTTAGGGATTGAGAAAAATAAATGATCGATATGCGTAAAACCATAAAACAAGGTTCTAGTGTAATATTTTAGAGACTTTTTGGCTGGAAGACCTAGTTATGTAAATTATTAAAAGCAAAAAATAATGTGTAAAATAAAGTACCGTATTTGTTAAAAAATCTGCACAGAAAACATGAATATTTTCAATCAATGTGTCTACATTCTAGTTTAAATCTAACTTAATAAATTATGACAATTTAATACCATTGAGTAGAAAGGTGCAAAAATAAAAAAATCCATATTTTGCATGGAATGTGTTCCAAGTACTAACTACCATCTGCAAAATGCAAAGAGACTCTTGGCTGCAGATGATATAGTAAAAAAAATATAATCAATCAAAAGATGTCTGTGCCTCTATGTATACGGCTTTTAAATGAGAAGGGTGCAGTGTTTTTTTTTTACACCTATTTTTATTTAATTGATTTTTTCAGTATTGTTCTATATGAGGCGTAATACGGTGCCTGCGCCGTATTTTTCAACTAAATGAATATATGTTTTAAGCACAAACAGTTTTTATCATCTTCCTATACA
This sequence comes from Himalopsyche anomala, assembly GCA_031772345.1. NCBI lineage: Eukaryota > Metazoa > Arthropoda > Insecta > Trichoptera > Rhyacophilidae > Himalopsyche > Himalopsyche anomala. Next base: position 6,011,074 of record CM062824.1, on the reverse strand, counting down.
TTTGATTTATGACAGCATTTTTCTTCTCAACGGTATTCAATTATTACATTTCCATAAAAACGAGTGCTCTAATTATTGGGCGTACCATCACCAGTTTTATAAAACATTTTTTATAATAATTTCAGAATATACATATATATATTTTATGTTACAAAACCCTAAGAGTTCAGCATTTTTAATTAAAACACATTGAATGCTTTGCCTAGATTATTTTGATTTACATATCATTTTTTTTTGTGAAAATTTCCGACAATCGGCAGACGTGCGAGCGGATTCTTCAAACTGTCATGGCAGTCGTTCCTTTGGTTTATTTTTTACTGGCTTTGAAACGAGTCTAGTGATTTTTATGAGAAACACTGCAACTGTCTTTTAAATATATACAATAAATCAATGGTGTCTTACGCATATACATGAAAACCTTAAGAAGAAAGGAATGAAACATCTAATAATACGAGAAATCTAAAATCTGACAAACACAATCAAATAAGAATGCTTATGCTATCTGATGGAACTCAACGCGGAATAATCGCATTTGTAAAAAGCATAAGCGCCAACCAGTAATGTCGCCGTGGCGAAAATCGCACGATACTGTGGCGGAACGATTCCAAACAGTGGGGCTTCATTAATGAACCTTCGTAACTCTTGAAGTTTCACACTCCACAGAGGTCTTCCACCGGGTCCCACCCGCCTCGCCACTTGCCGCCTCTTTGCTCTTTCTTCGTCGTCTTTACGCTCTTGCTCCCTAAATAAATAAAAAAAGATTTATGATCAGTATTCAGAAAAATAGTAATGTGATTTCAAATACATAAAAAGTGTTTATAGAGATACGCAATGCTAAGGATCTAAAACACAGTTTTGGTGTGCCTATGAAGGTGCCATGGGACCCCTATTACAATACTGATGAAATGTATCAAGTTTCAATAGATTTTGTAAATAATCACAAATGGTAAAAGTGTATGGATTATGTTGTATATTCTTTTATTGTTGATTTATATCACTGTACTGGCAGAAAGTGGTAAATAACAAAATAATAGTTCTTTGTAAACAGCAAATGAAAAATTTAAGCTTTTAGGATAAAGCCTTTAGATAGATACTTTGTGCGTAATGAGATAAGACAGATCTCCGCGGTCGAGTGGTCAGTCGTTCGCTTCAATTGCACTGCCCACGGGTTCGAATCCCAGTACGGGATTGATTAACAGATTTCTCCTCGAAAACAAAGATGTCCGTGATGTCTAAGATAATTTTAGGATAAAACCTTTAGTTTCAATATTTTATGTTTCATACATTATAATATCAAAATATAGACAGATTTATGCCGATCTGACACAAATAAAGTTATGAATTCATAGGCAGGACTAATTGACTGCCTTTAAAATAAATATTACAATTGGTAAATTCCAAACTGGTACAATAAATGCAACAAATGAGTTATTACAGACTCCTATATTTTAAAACAAATTTTAGCATGTCAGATGAATAATATGAGAAATAAGTAAAAATAAAAATATGACCTTATACAATTCAGTTTATAGAAAATATATGGCAAGCTCAATACTACAACTAGGCGACTGATTTGATCATTGTTGGTAAAATGAAATTCAAATTGTATGTGACTAATATACATTTAAGCTATAATCATTGTTTGCATGTTATAAAAATGGGTTTTTTTAATATTATATGAAGTTGGTATGATTATTAGTATGTTGGTAAAATGTATCTGGAGATTCCTATATCTACTAAAAATAAATAATATTACTCACTCTCTCAGTTCAAACAAAATAACTTCTTTCTCCATATCCTCAGGTGGGTGGTCATCGTACAGTTCTAAAGCCTTTTCAAGAATGTCTTCAAATGGCAGATCTTCAGGAAGCTAGACATATCATGTTTTATTATTATATAATTATGATTTTCCTATTTAATTATTATAGTTCAGATTTTCCTTCCTAAGTCAGAGATGTTTTCATGTTAAATATGTCAAAATTAATTAAGTGTGTAAATAAAAATGTATCTTAGCGGCCATACAATGTTTTGGTTTTCTGTAAATGTTTAAACTACACAGTAGAAACTTACTTTTGATAGAAAGCAATGCAGCGTAGCCAAGTCACAATCGAGATCAAATATGTCCGGAGATCTATGCAGAACAATAGCCGCCGTCACATATATGGGAAACATTGGCGGTGCACACAAAAAGTAATCGTATAGCCTCACGACGTCAGTGTATCGATTGAGACTGTGGCCGAACCACGTGAGATACCACGGTAGAGCAAACATTGTACCCACAGTTGATCTAAAATTGTAATAATAATCAATATAATCTTTGTTTCTATCAATTAATGGCAGAATTTAATGATAATGTTAAAAATAAAACACATAGTGAAATAATTAATAATCACCTCTTCAAGAAATCGGCTAATTGTTCATGTACCATTCTTATAATAGGATGGAGATAGTTAAGTCGGTGTTGAGTGGGCTTCATGGTTTCTTGCATAAATGGCTCTAAGGGTGCCGATTCTCCACGAGATAAGCGACACAAAAGAGGAAATGATGCTTTGTCACCGCATACTAATAATAGAGTTATGGCTACATCGTGATACCCCTGAAAATAAAATAATTGAGCATAAATGCATTGAACATAATAAATAAAAGAAAATTATTCTATAAGATGAACGTGTACAATATGGTGACAATGAATTTATTAGCTACATATAAACTAACCTTTCTTATGAAACATGAAATAAATTATAAGTAAAAACGAAAAATTAATGATATATTTTTTTTATGGAGTTTTATTTCTTTTCTCATAAATAATGTTAAAATAAACATAAACAGCTAAATTTGAATCGTTCAAATTATGTACATTCACACAAGTTTTGTCACTAACGACCCGGGTTTCACGAAAATTTAATATTGAAATTCCACCAAGCACCTTCAGTTGAAATCTTAAATTATAAACAACTAACTTATAAGTCTAGAGTCAAATTATGTAATACGTTTTTAGCGGTTTTCAAACTGGTATGTGAAAGATTTGAAAGGTGACAAGAACCAAAGTGAAGTAAAGGGTTGTCTTATCTGATCCTTAAAACGCATCAGTAAGATTTTTGTTACTTCAGTTTTAAAAATTCTACACATATTTCATATGAAGTTCCACCTACCATCATCAGTTGATATCTTAAATTTGGTCACAATATGTAAAAGTTACACAATACCCAATCTATATTCAAATTAATTTGATCAGAACCGTAGATATATCAGTAAAATTTATCTTACTGTAATGTAAACATGTTGTAAGTTTAAGAAAAATGGGCGTAAAGGATCTAAAGACATACCTGGTAGTATTTTAAATGTGGATATTTCATTATAACTCGAAGAATAAGTACAGTTAGTTGATCTTGAAGAGCTACCCTTTGGTTATAAGGAATTCCAGGAGGAAACCTTTTAAGAGATCTATTTACATCCAAAACGACTTGATTATATTCTGAATGGTCAGAAAGTGATGCCAAAGTGGGTGCTTCAGATTTTTCATCTTCTCTGACTCCGACTAGTAACGGCCAGACGTGTCGCCTGATAGCATCTTTGTGAAATAAAAATTAAGAATAAGTATTAGAATAGACATTTTGTATGCACATAGATTTGTATAATAATGTTTATGTATAGTGATTAGCATGTCCGGATTTATATGTTGTAAGGCCTTGGGCTATTTCACATGTGGGGCCCGCAAACCCAAATGTTAAAAGAAGAGAAAAACGGAATGGAAGTGTTAATTGAATTGAAATTGTCTGAATTTACAATCAAATCATGAAATTTTATAAAATAATATTTCTTTTATAAAAATTTATTCGCAAAAATTGGCTGGTAAAAAATGTATACATTTCAGTTGGAGTCCCCAGGATTTTGAGGCCTTAAGCTTAATTTCTTTTAGCATATAGGTAAGTCTGGCTCTGGTGATTAAGATAATCGCTGACATAATTTTTTTAGTATTTTTTATTTAAAACGTTTGAAGAGACCAAATATTTATACATTTCATTCCTATAAAATACAGATAGCCTTTTCTACATTTAAAATTCTTATTGATGGCAGCTTTGATGATTTTATAGGGCAGGCATGCACAACCTTTTTCTTTTAATGGGTGACATAAAAAAAAATATTGGGTTCGGCTGCAAGAAAAAATGGAATTTAAAGTCACCATATATAAAAAAATGTTTTTGATGGGAAATATTTATACACGTTATTTATAAATTAAAAGTTAATGCGATCTTTGCCTAATTATTTATAATTAGACTTAACATTATTTAGTAATATAGTCATACACATTCGATCAATCAATATTTAAAAGAATCATTTATTGAAAATTGTATATAAAATAAAATTTGTTGGGGGGGGCTACGGGGCGAATATGCCCAAGTACTTAATAAAAGTGGGGTCTTCTTTAAATCATAATTACCCCAGTAGGAAATAATTTTTCAAAATTTGTGAATATATTCAGCTATCCTTTTTATATTATAGTATAACAAAAATAATGAAATAATATTCTTTTTTTATCAGTACTTTGAGTTCTATTGCAGCATGTTTTACATTTTCCGAATTTTTGTTAAAAAAAAAATAGCGACAATAAGTTAATTTTCAAGTAGAAAAATAGTAGCATCTTGTAAAGCATATTTACCTTTTTTGATTACTTAGACAACAGCATGAATCGTTTGTAGATTTTTTTAATAATATACTTAAATTTTAATTGTGTTTGTACATGAATGATGATAAGTAATTATCTACTAAAAAATAATTGATTTTTGTTTCCCCACTGAGCTGGTAGATATTCGCAAATTACTTCATTTACTTTAAATTGATATTGTCTGTTTGATTGATCTGTTTTTGACATTTGTATAAAAAAAGCCTATAGTGACTCATTCTTCCATTTTAATTGATATTGAGTGAAATATATATTTTAAAACAATATAAATACATTGAATATAGCCTAAATTTATATTTACATACCATTTATAAGACCTCCTTTACTTTTTGCATGACATTTCCATTCTTCAACTGTTATGTGTGGGTTTCTCAATGCAGCTTCTAGTAGCTTCTGTTTTCGAGTGTTTTCGATGTTTTCATTTGCTAAAAGAGAAAGCTTTGCAATATGACAACCATTTTGTTATACATTATAATATCTTATCTGTCTTTACTGAAAAAGTATTACTGATACAATTGCATATTTCATCAGTTTAATATACGGAACAGTTCTAAATTCAAATCGGTTTGGAAACGAACTATACCTTGATCAAACTTTAAATCTGATGGGGCCGCGATATCATCAATATTTTTTCTATCAGCCGCTTCTCGAAACCCAGAATCACAATCGGATTTGCCATTTAATTCATCCGATAGATCAAAAGAGTTTTCGTCATGGTCTGTTTCCATGTTGATATCAATTAGACATTCGAATATAAATAAAGTTGACAGCGATTTGTAAAACCGACTAAAATAATGACATTACTTTGACAGCTGGATAGTACTAGTGTTGTGGCAATAAAAAATGTCTATGACATTATATCATAAAAAATGTATCTCACTCAGAATCAGAGATGCAAAAACCCGGGGAATTTTGAAACGGCGGGAAAAGGACTAGAAATTAGTCCGGAAAATTTATTTAATAAATTATATTTGTCATAGTTTTTATAATATAATGAAGGCAACGTGCAGTGTCCACAAATAAATATGTGCATTTCGCTGTGTCCTAAAAACAGGCCCGTTTCCAATTACTTTGTTTCGGATTCAAGTATACCTAGATTTCACTGGTCATAAACTAACAGTTCTCCATAACATCATAACATTCATTTCATATGATTCATATTTACCTCTAATTTGTAAATAAAATAAGTAATACATGTCTCGCTTTTAAAATAATTGTAACCGAATGCTAAAAATTATCAGTTTCATATTAAAATAATGTTTTTCAATATTACCAAATCTCAATTTTTTCAAGTGCTTGAAAGAATTGAATTAAATTACATTTGAACCACTTTTGCTTATGTTTTCAATTATTCCTTTGGGTCTATCCAGTACCGGCGCGAGGTTACTTGGCGCCCTAGGCAACGGTTATTGGCGCACCCCCTTTTTAACAAACTGTGGAATATTTTTTTTATATGCATGCCCACTTTCAATGTGAATCATATGGCCTCCTAATGGGGGTATTTCAAAAGAAGTTTTTTTACGAGAACTGTTTGCTAGTCAGTCGCTCAACCTACCTTTTTCGAAGTATATAGAATACGATACATAATTATAACGAACAGATACAAGTATAAACTATTATTTGTTATTAGAATATAAAAAATATTTTGATTACTCAATTTATGCGCCCCTTAATGATTTGCGCCCAAGGCGATTGCCTTTTTGGCCTGTATGGTAGCGCCGGCCCTGGGTCTAACTTAATTTTGTTATAAGTAGTATCTGTTATATTACTGAATTCTAGCCATCTCTCTACGCCCAGTAGCAATAGATGGAGAATTTGAATCGATGTTTACAAATTTAAAATAAATATCCTTACGATAGAGTAAGTGATGTAATTAGAAAATTTGGGCCCGTATGTGAAAGTTATCAAAAAGCCATATTTAAAAAAATATTTTAAATTATGAAACATGATCATTCGTCCCGTTTTTAGGTAGTCTTGTTGTCTCTCCAAGCAGAGCTTAAAATGGCCCGTTTTCTAAAGGACAGAAACCTAATTAACAATTTAAAATCGCGATAAATCAAATAATCAGCCGACTACATTATAATCACGATTTAGAAGTATTTGATGAGTATTACTTTTATTCTAACTACATTAAGTACACTACAAAAAGTGACGGAATAGAACACTAGGAATCTTTCGTATTCTTGAATAGATAAAAACTATGAAGAAATATTCGTTTTCTTGAATAGTGTGTATTCAAAAAATCTCACTAAACATAGTGAGATTAAAATGGTAAAAGTGAGGTAAAACATTAACTAAAAATAAGTCGATGTCTCGTTTTGAGGAAACAATGAATGCTCTCGTAGCGATAATTATAGCGTAACTAACGCCTTGAAGTCGATGTTCGAGAACACATAAAAAGGGCAATTTTTATTGTTATTTTAATATTTTTAATTCGATTGATTAATATCTTATCTGGACATGGAATGCGCTTTCGACCGTTGCATTTTTCAGTGCCTGGCGTTAAACAAGGAAGTACCAAAAATAGCTTAGGGATTGTTTTCGGGCATTGTCTTAATGTGACCCTCAGTATTTTTTTTTATTTTTTATTAATTGATTTTATAAATCATTTTTTTTCGAATACGCACATAATAATATAATTTATTTTTTGGGATATAATAATGATAATTTAATATCCAATCAATAATCTCGTGTACATTAGCGATACATTAACTTGAATTGAATATTTTGCTTTATATTGAGATTGAAATTGCATAAAATAAAGATCATTCAGCCAATGTTTTAGTTCAATGACTGTAGGTGAAGATCTACACAGTTATGGAAACGCCTTATCACCGAGCTTTTGGAAATTGATGTTCTTGTGGTACATTTCAACTAATTAAGATTTCCAACTTCACCAATTTTCAAACTCATGCTGCAATCGGAGACGTGCTAAGCAAATGGTTAAAGAAGTGCACAGTTTTCGAGCAGAAAAGTTCGGAGGCAAACATATTGTTACAAAAACTTTACTGATATTAAAATTAAATAAATATTATATAATGTTTCAATAATTGTACTATTGCATGAATTGTTTTTTTTATTTTGATTATAAGGTTTTAGTGTACAATGGATTTTTATGTGGGCACGGTACCACACACATTATGTATAACGAACATACATATTTTAGTAAAGTGGCTCGTGAAAAAAAAAAGGCAAGTGTGTATAAACTGAGCATAAAGGCTAAGACTGTATTCTATAGTGGTTATTATCTGTTTTTTTAATTTCACCCGTGGGAAACTTAAATTAGCAAGGTATGTATAATTAATTGTAGATAATAAGCGTTTTTATTAATATTCTGGACAAATTTATTGGATTTTTAATGTGTTAATTTAGCGAACAATGAATACAAATGTACTAGAGTTTTACTTATATATCCTATGACAATATATTTTTTAATTTTTCATAAAACTCGGTAACTATGGTATTGGTTTTTCCTGAATAAGATTTGCAAAAAAAACCTCTGTCGAGTTTTCGGGAGTATAACGCTAAACGTATGATGAGACGAAGGTAACGCAGCGCAGGACGGCACAGAATTGGTTGATGAAGGCATGCGAAGCAGATAGCTGCGTCACGCAAGTGAAATACACAAATGACACAATAGTATGATCCACAATAATTATTTTAATGTTTTTGAGTACTCCACATGAGTCGTGTCGTATAAAAAAATTCGGTTCGCACTAATGCGATTAGTTTTTCGGTCATTTTCGCGCCGAAATCAAAAAAATACGCTTAAGCCACAGAAAACACACATAAGTACACTTCTTCATGTAATACAAAATTTGTGCTGCCCTGCGCTGCGTCGCTTACGTCTCAGGTTGTTCCTATACTGTAATATAGACAGTATCGGATATAAATAAAACAAATATATGAGCGTGCGTCATTTATATCAGCAGCTGTGTTCAATCCTTGTAAAGAAGAGAATTAAGAGCAAACCGATAAATGTTCTCAAAAAATCTCTAACGTCGTCGCTATGAAACAAGTAATCTGAATATTTTTTAAATCTCAAATTCGTGTCTAATCGAGGCGTGATAAGAAACTTCTTCAATATTTAAGATGTTTTTTCCATTTTCCATTGAGGTATACTGTGGACTTAAAGTGTAGTTTCTCTGTTCGTGTGTTTTACAAAATGAGATATATAAATATATTAGTGTTAAGCTGTTTCAATACACAAAGCTAATCAGCAAATTTTTTTGAGAGATACACAATGGATAATAGTTATTACTAGAGTTCAGATGCGAAACTATTTATAATATTATAATTTCTTGTCAGGTATGGAAATAATTGGAGAAGAGCAGCGACCAGCGCTGGACATCATCGGGAAGGTCATCAGCTCCATACAACTATTCGACTTACGACCATTTCGACTTACGTGATAGGTGGTGGAACGGAACTCTGTCGTAAGTCGAGAACTGACTGTACTTTAATATACTTCCCGAAGCACGGTTGCACAAGAAAGTGTTAGCTGTTCACTTGGGAATGGTTTGAAAAATATAAAGTCCAATGCGGGCTGCTTGGAACACGCACCTGTACACGGTTAAAACAAAATACTTTTTGTCCAACGCTTGGATTATATTACTGCTGCTTTACTGTAGCGAATCATGACACTGACGATGACTCCAGGAGCAATGTACTGAAAATTGAGAATATATGCAATATATAGGGGGTGGCTTGACTTCGTGAGGAATTCTGAGATAAAAAAAATTAACCAGTCAGCGCCCTTATTAACTTTGCCTTGAGCTGGGTAACGTTCTTTGGATGTATCCAGAGACCTTCAACCCTGATTTCCTCTTCTTCCGATAGATTTGAGTCCGGCGTCCTGTGCTACTGCCAGGTAATCAAACTACTTGGAGAAACTGAAACATGCTGGTATTTCATGGTAGCAATCGGGGTGTGATTGGAAATTGTGGGTACGCTGTGCTGTGTCCAATATGAAGATATAATTATAACCAATCAACCAATAATTTTAACATGCTGTAGATCGACAACCAATGCATATACATATTGTATTTAAAGTATTTTTTTGTAATTAATTTACTATTAGAAACCATATTTTTTATTTCAAACTACTTCCATCAACTGCAGTGAATCTTCACTGGAAGGAGGTATCGGAAAGTTCGAAATCTTTCGATTCCTCTGGCTTGCTCGTTTTAAAAAATTAGGCGACATACATATTTCGATAAATAATTTATATATGAAATAAACAAAATTTTGCTCTCGGAAATAGTTTAATAGGGAAAATTTAAACTAATAATCGCATTAGAAGTGGTTACTTTCGTGATATGACTCACAAAACTAATTGCAAGTATTTTTCAATTTATCGATTCAGAGGTATTTCAATGTTGGTATCGTATGTCTGCCTAGGTTTAGTCTTTTTGATTCGTCAATTTGATGTCATTATTAAGTTGCGATAATTCTGTTTTTTCGTGGATACATGTCGTACTTTAATTAATGAAAAGTTTGGACTGCGACGAGGCAGGGCAGGCGGCAGTGACCGCCGGGGATGGCGCGAGTTCCAATACTTCTTGCTTAAAAGAGCGGCGAAAGCAATCGCTGATTCAGTATCAACGAGAAAGCTTTGCTACTGACTTCTCTCAGTTTGTTCTGTTATACTTTCTTCATTCAAGAGTTCTCGTTATAAGTCTACAATGGACAACAGGTGGGTTTGTTTTTGTCATTCTATTTGTTATTATTTGTGTGTGCAATGCAGAGAAAGTTCACTTTTTGATATGAGATTAGGCTCGTTATTTAATTTGAAAATATTAAAGAAATAAATAAAAGTATTATTTATGGATAAAAACTTAACTATTTAAAGTGTAGACAAAATGTTCACGTCTGTCCTTAGTGCATATAATATGTTTGATAGCATAATTATTACTAATTGCGTGAAATTAGCCATGAAATGTGTTTTAATTAAACACGCTATGATTTGTAACTGGAGTGTACCATTCAATTTTTAGAATCGATAGCCATATTTATCGTCGTAATAAAATCATATTTTCCATTCTATTTTTCATATTCTACAAAATTATTTTCATTTTTCTTCAATAAATAAAACGAGCTTCAATATTTTGCCTTACAAAAATTCAGCTTTGGCCGTTGCTTTATGTAAATCCATTAATTGATTTTAATAAAAATTATCGATTTGTAATTTTTTATAAGTAATCGAACATGCTTTTAACAATACTTACATATAAATTACATTTTAAAAATAATTAATTATGTATTTATTATACATAGTTTACAGTAAGTGGTGAATGTTTTTTATTATTTAATAAAAAGAATATTACAACACTGCATTGGTAGTTGAATACTATGTACAATATATAGAGTTTTCCTGATTTCACCTTTTCCTAATCACGACAATCAAATCAAAGTGGGAAATTTTGAAATCCATTCTTATGATAAAAAAAAACAATAAATAGTCAGAAAATTAGTAAATAATATTTTTGCAGAAAATTGTATTTATAATATATATTAGAATAAAATAGATGTTTGCCATGATTATTCATTCATTCAGTGCAATTGTTTTTATTAGAAACTGTTATAAAATAATAAAAATTCAAATGGTGTTGGAATAAAAATCATATATTATCATTTTTAGCTGTGGGCAAAAATACTGTTTAAAAAATAATTCTCGCATAATTAACTAAGCCAACGGTTATAAATCATAATAAAGTGTGATGAAAAAATAATTTGTGAGTAACGAGAATCCATATATACATATAATGTTTCGTCACTTTTTTGGTAAAAGTTTTTGGCAAACTGGCAGATTGATAGTTCTGAGTGAGCAGCAAATGAAAAATGTCACATTTTAAGTCTCTAAAATCAATATTTCATGCTGCGTAGATAATTAAAATATGAAAATATACATGCGTTAATGCTGATCTGACCAAATACGTATTTAAAATTGATAGACATGGACAATGCCCGCCTTTAATTGCTGGTTATTGTGTTTGTTTTTTGGCAAATTGATATAATCAATGAATGCATCAACTGAGTTATTCCAGTCAAAGAATATCTTTGTATATTTAACTCATTTTTATCAGTTTTGTTACTTACCAACTTCTGACAAAAAGGTGACGATTTATTTAGTAAATCTTCGTTGAATGAATTTGTAATTATTTTTGTTAAATAATTTAAAAACTCTTTTTAGTTATTTATTGAATACAGATAAATTCTCAATGTATAATACAATACTGTATTAGTTTTATATTCATCATTTATTCTACCTGTCAATATTACTACATGCTGTTTATATAATATAATAAATCAATACAATTTAAAAATATTTAATCGTTAAGCAAATAAATTTGTTCACTATTTTACCAACGCAATTATTCTGTAATATTACGTTTCATGATATATTATCTTTATATACGTAAATAATTTAACCTCTCAAAGTTTAAAACCAGTATGGCAATAGTATTTCCGCTGGGAAGAGCTTTAAAATTATTATTTTTTCCATGTCCGCTCCCAATATGGAGCATATGGACTCCTAATGGAGTTTATCTCAACAGAAATGTTTCTACGAGAACTGCTTGTTACTCAGTTGCTCAACCTCTCTTTTTCCAAAGAGAGTAGGAATAGAAGGAAAGGGCAAGGACAGGACTAGTAGTTAGCTAATCGCTCTCTATACGCCCCGTTCATAGGATAGGATGGGTGGGAGGGGGGAATTCAAGACATCACATACATCCATGCCTTTGAACAGAAATTCATAAATCGATTGAAAAATCGATTTATAAAACTGCCCATACCGGGATTCGAACCCGTGCCCTCCGTAGCGGTAGCCAACGATGTTGACGACTCGACCACACAATAATGCTTTAAAATTATTTAACAATATTGCTTCAAATAAAATTATTTTATCGAATATCAATATATTCAGTGCGGACGTTGGTGACTTCATACAATAACTTTTTCTTAAATAATACTCTTTGAAACATACTTTTTATTAGTTTTTTTATGGTTGACTTAGAAGTCAGTTTTCTCGTAGTTTTATATTATATAACCGCTGTAATTATAAGAATATTGATTAGTTATATATCAAACTCTGCACGATCAGTGATCACTTTCCATTATAAGTAATCATAATAAACATGCACATATAAATTACGTTAAAATCGTAAAAACTGTAGGGTATGTCGCACTAATTAATATGTGATAAAATCGGACATGCTGTTTATGTTTCTCGGATATTTGATTTATTGTAGAATTAATAACGATTTCAATTTATTTTAAGCATGTCTTTTAATATAATAAATCGTAAGTAATCGTTTATTTTCATCAAACTTTCGTTTGTCGACGAATTAGAGTGGTAATACTAGACATTAAAAATTATGTATATATATATATAGTAAGTTAGTCTTATAAGGTTAAAATAGTATTCATTTCGTTACTACAGTCACCTAATCCAGTGGTTTCCAACCTTTATGTTACTGCGCCTCCCTTTGAAGAAAAAACATCTTTGCCCCCCATCCTTTATTTCATACATAAAGATACGTTTTAAGGGGTAAATAAATATTTTGGACTGTTTGCGCGTCCCTTTACAATAGTCCACGCCTCCCAGGTTGAAAATCGCTGACCTAACCTATCAAAAACTAACCCTCGGATAAATAGAATTCATTTATTAAAAATAGTTATTTGAAAACATTTGGTTAACTTTCTTATTTTTTATATTTATGACTTATCTCTAACAATGGTAAAGATTTAAATTATATAACAGTAAACAGAAACCACCGCTGCGCTGCGTAGGCAAAAAAAATGACTTATTTGCAAAATGAACAGCTTAAAAAATTGACTCAGATTATATAGTCATATAAAGCAGAAAAAAAGGAAATTTCTATTTTTGGATACATTTAAAAGAAAAAGTTTGACGGTGTCTTATATTATTGCACTTTCTTCGACATTTTTTTTACCTGAAGTTTTTATAACCCAGCTTTGTAAAAAATAAATTTATAAATACAGTGTGACTGTAAAAAAATGTAAATCTTAACACGAGTTCTTATAGAAGTGAAATTATTTTTAATCAATCGGTCAGTGCATTCGGTGAAACTTTTTGCCACGATTTTTACCGATCTAGAACTCTTTTTGAATTCTAAACACCGTTGTAATGAACTTGTTACAGAATAAATCTTTTTGTGCTGCCGGCAAAGCTAAGCTTTAAAATGCGCATTTAATTATATATTTCAATCGAAATCGCCATGAGAAAATGGTCAAGCGAGCATTTGAATATAAATTACAGCACTTGGATGTGATTCGATTTGGTGTAGAGATAGTTATTTTTTCTAAATATATTTACATATTGCATACATCGGCTGTTTGCTGACTTGATGTATGTGTCTAAAGAAGATGTACGATGAATATGTTATACGACTGTGAGAAATATAAGATGAATCGGATCAGAAAAATATCGATATGTATTTAAGATAATAACTATATAACTACACCACAATATCGTCTCACCATACTTTCACAGTCAACTTTCATATTACTATTATCTAACAAGAAAACACGTCCAAAAGAACAATAAAAACACATAAACGTCGTACACATTGTTAAAGAGTCAAATCAAGAACAAAAATATTTTATCCAATAAATAAAATGTAGCGCATGTTTACATTTGATTGTTTGCATTTGGAAATATATAAATAGTTATTAATTTATATAAGGCAATTTACGATTGACTCATTTTTCATATTTTAATGGGCTGTCCGCTTGCAATTACTTTCTGGAATTATTTAGTTTATTACCATTGTTTCGGAAGCGTATCTGCAGTTATTTCCCGGTATATCATTTTTTAAGACTGGTGAACTAAACGAAAAATTGGAGAAAACAATAAATGCAGAATATGGGGAATTTTTTTTCTCAATATTTAAGAATTTACTTTTTAGTTTATTTAAAATATCTGTAAAAAAATAACCGACTCAACCATAAGTTATAAAAATGATTTTCAATCATTCACGCTTTTTTATTTGCATCGAATTTGACATGCAAGGATTTTGCAAGCGATTTTTTTGGAATTCATACTATGTAATCCGGACAAAAACGGTCAATACAGAAAAAAACGATTAACTAGATACAATTTTGAACAATCAATGCGGGGAAACGATGAATATGTAATTTTGTATCATAATTTTTCGGTCAACTGAACAAAAAGTGCGAAAAAACGGCAAATCTAGTAACGATAGATAGAAATTTTACTGTATAAAAAAATACATAAAATATATCGTATATTATCTATATTTATCGATACATTTCTCAGTTATTATATTAACTTAATACTTTTCAAAGGTTCTGATTTGTTTCTTTTGATACGCAATAAAATTTTAAAAAACCTACATTAATCTGTTCGATCTGTAATTCAACCTTCTGTTATGATAAATTATTTAATTCAATACATGAATGATAATGCATCTTTTCAATTGTTTGATGTATTACATAATAATTTATTTGGTATTTTACGATAAATCGTCATTTGCTTAAGAGCTTATTATCAAAAAAAATATCGATATGGCTTGTTACGATTGGTAAAAAAATCGTTTATGATCTACGAAGACAAACTTAGAAGAAATAATAAAAACAATCGTGGAGGCGTTTCATTTAAACAAAACTATTGTACTCTTCATTTTGCACTTGTCTTAAAATTTAACTTAACATGGTAAAATTCGTTGATACACTGGCAGAAAGCTTCAGGTCGGCTGCTTTGAGATATGAATGCAGATAGATAGATTTCAAAACACTTTATGTTCTGAAAAAAACAAGTTAAACCGTATTCTATGTATTTTTATGTAATTTTAAGAATATTCTGCATCAAGTACCTTAATTCCTTTCCAACTTATCCGTGGCAAAAAATTAAAAATAACTAAAAACTTTTAAATATTATTTGGATATAATTCGAAAAACATTATCGAATTTCGAAGTGGTTAAAATGATAAGTAATGGTTATAGTTCATACAAATAATATAAATGTTAAAACATCATGACTATCAAAAATGACGATAGTCTCAAAACAATGTTTTTTGATTTAACGTTTTCTGCCAGTATACCGATATATTTATGTTCAGTGGCGAATTATTCTATAAGCGCATGAGGCGCGCGCTTGGGGCTTCCGAATCTTAGGGGCCTCGAAAATGGGTTAAATAATAAAACCAATTTACTCTTTGATCAGATTTTTATATATATTTACTGTTTTACTTGAAATTTGTTGATGTTCTTATGTAATTAGAAACAACAGGTCCTCTAAATTTTATTGCGCCTGAGGCCTCTTGTATGTTTAATCCGCCACTGTTTATGTTATTGTCTAGTTACGCGCAACAGTATGTACAGAGAGGCTTCCTCGTGAAACTGTTGGGTCATTTAACACGCCGCGCGTTGTCTCGCGAGGGCTCGCTATGCCGCAATGTATACTCAGCATTATAAAATCATCTTTTTTAAATTCCGAACAAAATTTAAAGGTTATGAAAAAATACGTGACGATAATTCATTTAAATGAAAAATTGGCTTACATGTCAGAGTGTGAGTGGAAAAATTTGAATAGAGGCAGTTTTTTTGAATTCCGGGATACTCAATTTAATGTGACCATTGGAGCGATGAAAGCAAGTAGAGTGTAAAAGACGTGACCGCAAATAATCACTTTCACAATAATTCAGAAGCTTTGAACGCTTTCAAGAAAATGTCTATCGACACCAAATAGAACATATTTTCTTACCGGCTTTTACCTTTTTTGATAGCCGTACATTACGAATTTAATGATATGACAAATTGCATGAACACAATAATAAATTCGGTAGCAATCGATAACAAGTTTTGCAACCGGAAAATGCCGCCTCACTGCTGCAGCTGCAATGTCATTTTTATATAACTTATTTTTCTATTGTGTTTAAGCAATCGATGTATTTTTACAAACCTTGCACGATTTATTTTGTTCTGCAAATTTTCCGGACAGTATTTTTTGTCATGACAAAGGATATTGATTGAATTACTATTCTTTACTTTAATTTATCACGACAAAAAAGAGAAAAAAACGATTATATACATTAATGTTTTCTGTATTACAGTTACATACCAACATCCAGTAATGTGTCGTATATTGTCTTGGAGGGTAACAAACTGTTTCAATAAAATATATGTTATAAATAAACACGAAAATTAAAATAATAAGAAGAGTTCAATTTTTTTTTTTACAATAGCGTAAATATGCAATACCTAATAAAATGCCATTAAATTTGAATTTGAATCGTTCACATTATGTATATTCACATAAATTTTGTCACTAACAACCCGGACTTCGCCTTTCGGCATGCTTTAGGCGTTCAAGTGTACGGATAGACTGGAACTGACGTTTAGTAAATAAATGTATCATTAGTAAAGTTAATCAATGTCGCCATCAATAGATTTGAACTTAGTGATACATTTATTTCTTATATAGACACGATACATTTATTTATTCAACGTAAGTTCAAGTCCATCCGTGATCTTGAACGGTGGGCTGCCAAAACCTTAACAAGGGACTTTCTTAATTCAAAGACATTCTCGGTGTTCTGGGGAAGGAGTGATTTTCTTATCACAATTGATTGTTACTTAATACACTTATATTATGTAACAATATGCAATTTACCGTAAACTTATCAATCTAATGGCTAAAAATGTAATACTGTGTATGCTGAAGCTCTCGTAGATAATATAATACATACGCCAGGAATTGCAGTTATATATTAATTTCATCTGAGAATATGGTTTTATCTTTAATTAACAAGGGGCTTGTGCGAGTCGCTCGGAGCCCCCTCCAGCCCACCCCTGACTGAAGATGCTGAAAGGCGAAACTCGGATCGTTAGTGACAACGCTTGTGTGAATATACATAATTTTAACGATTCAAATTTAATGTTGAAGTTCCACCGAGCACCTTCAGTCGAAATCTTAAATTAAAAGAATGAAATTAAATTAAAAAAAAAAAAACATAATCGTTAGATGTCATCTGATTGGTGTAATAATAGACAATATTATTTTCAATTGATATTAAATATCACCTCGAACAATTAAAGTGTGTAGATATTTTGTATGCAATTATTTCGGAATAAATCTGTACAAAAACGTTAGTCAATAAAAAGCGCTTCATTTAGAAATATTTTCTCAGTTTCTTCGTTTGCGTAGGAATTGATCTAAATAATAACTATTATCACTTATTACGTATTCAATAGAATAACCATTATTGTGTAATTTTCTGTACGGAATGCCTTGTAGAATGGGGAAGCAGAATCCGATGCTTGTAATGAATAATGACTGATTCGATAATAATGGTAGTAAACAATTCGACTAGTTTATTTTACTTTCTTTCGATCGAGTTTTAAAATGAGTTCAGCCTTGCAGTAAGACGTGATCGCGTTTTGCGTGTCTTGTTGGATAAAAAACAAAGTTTCGCACAAAATGAAAATATAAAGTCTGAATTTTTTCACATTCATTATCTGTATTACAATTTAAATGGTTTTATTATCACTATTATGCATTTCTTTAAAAATATATTGAAATTTTATAACCATGGCAACACAATGCAATCATTTCCGATTTACGAGTGTTTTAATTATTTGGTGTCAAATGCTGTCTTATTTTTTAAATTTGCAGTCAAAATTTAAACGGCACAATATTATTACTATATTTTATATGTTTTGTTTATTTTTTAATTACAGATAAATGTAGAATAAATAAAAATATACCAACGATCTATAAGATTCAATTGCGTTTGACAGTAATTAATTAATGGTACAAATGGCAATACAATTTTTTTAGTTTAAAGAGGTGTCACTTAAAATGACATTTTTTTTGTTAAGTCTCGTTATTATTATTTTTATCGATTTTATGGCAATATTGAGATGCTCTTGACAAATGTTTCGTTCACGGGCAATAAATTTTTATGGATGTATCTCAGGCAAAACGATGTTTAAAAGCAGCGCACTAATTTTAAAACAATTCAAATAAAACATAACGTTTGTAGCATACAATTTCTCCATGGATAGACAGAATAACTATACCTTATATCAATCAAAAAAATACTGAATTTCTACTTTATTTCTTGCGTTTTTATTGAGAGCTGATATATTATCGTGTCACTTATAATGGTTGAGATCATTTATCAATGAATAAAAGAATGATAGTTTAACATTAAGACAGCCATCAAAAGAAAGTTTCTAAAATTGCTAGCTTAGAATTTCGTTATTGGATTACATTTGCCAGTTGTTGGAATCTACTTTCATTATTTATCTGACGTTGGTTTAGGACTTAATCTTGACTCACTCATCAAAGTATTTAAACTTATGCTTTAATCTGCTTATTCACGCCACATACGAATTAACATTATGCTTGAAGTGGATTTGTATGCATACATCAACTAGAGGTAAAAAAAACTTTCATTTTCCATTATACTTATATACTTAGTAAGTATTTCCTCAGACAACAGCTGCTTTTATATTTATATATATAAAAAAAACTGTTTCACTTAATTTTTATTACGATTCCATTCATGTGATCACAGGTATGACGAAAGCGATCGTAAAAATATGACGCTTGAGTTGCGCACTGTTGGTAGATGAATATTTAAAGTACCTACTGGAAATCTTTATAAATTTACCCAAAAATAGTTGCAGAGGTTCTTTTCTGATAATAGTTTAAGATTTTTATGTAAATATACGTTTTTTTAGAACGAGTAACACATTAAAAATAAAATTAAACTGGTAAATTAAAAAGTAATTTGTTTACCTTGGTAAATTGTTGCAAAACGATACTTTTTCATTGTGTTTTTTATAGATCGATGCAATTATCAATATTGACTTTTAGTAAAATACTTAACATTTAAAACTACTGTCATTGAAAATAACAATAGCTTAGAATGGATATAATTAAACACGTTTTGACAATGCTTAGGTAGCGTAACCAATCATGGTTTTTAGGAATAAAAACAGGTACTGTGAGACAGCCCTCAAGAGGTGAATTTAATAGTGTATTGTTTAATGGCATTCTATAATAATTTAGCAGAAAACAATATTGACCCTATTTTAATGAAACCAAATTCTTATATTTTATTTGGGTAATTTTATTTAATTTATGTAAGAATTTTTAAAATGTTATTATTATGTCAGCTGCGTGGTCGAGTGTCAACATCGTTGACTTAGAACAGGGAAGGTACGGAGAGTTTTTTAGGTTGATTTTTCAATCGATTTATGGATTTATGTCCGTAGGCATGTATGTATGTGATGTCTTGAATTCCCTCTCAATCATCATATCCTAAAACGGGCGTAGCGAGAGCGATTAGCTTAACCACTAGTCCTGCTCTAGTCTTATCCTTCTATCCCTACTTTCTTTGAAAAAGAGTGGTTGAGCAACTGAGTAACAAGCAGTTCGTGTAGAAAACATCTGTTGAGATACCTCCATTAGGAAGCCATATGCTCGACATTGGAAGCGGACATGGAAAAAAATGATAAATTACGTGCTTGAATATGTATCAAATTGAACTCAAAATTATAATATAATGCAGTCTGTTAATTAGATTTCAAAATGGATCCAGATTCATTGCTGCGCGATAAAATAAAAATACAGACGCCCTTAGGCAGTTAAGTTGTGTAAAAAGGAAATACCAAGTATTATTGTGTATTGAGTGAATCATTAACAATCTAATTCTACCACTCTAAAATTTGCTCTTAATATTATTTTTTTATGTGTATATATATCACCGTTCATTTTTCATTTTATTTGATTTAGTTATATGCGCACTGAGTTTTTTTTAACAATTAGCTAACAATGTGTCGACATACTAAATAAAACCGGCAATTTACACCTGTTTTACTTATTGCAAAATGTCATTGATTTTTATCATAATCATTTTATTCTAATACAGCTATGTGGGGTAACTACTGTCGTCCCGTGACATCGAGAAAATTAGACATTGCCCAAGAGCTCTGCATGCTTACAGGGTTGACAATTTTACAACATCATATGTATGAAGAGTTAATTAAGAATCATAAGAAATATGTATGCATGTTGTATTGTTAAATATACATATTTTTAAATTACAATTAATATCTATATCTTTACATGGGAAGCAACACCTTACGAAATAACCGAAACACTGGACCGTGACTGGACATTGAATATTGTTTTAAAAAAATATCTAAAAATAACAGCGGCATCAATTTGCCTAGTTGCGTTTGGAAAAAAATAGTGTTAACATTATTGTATTAAGCTGGTTCTTTGCCACCTTTTAGTTCGATTATTATTAATATTAAAGGTTCATCGATAAAAGAAAGAAATGCTGACATTACTCTATAATAATTTCCGAATTTCTTACGCCCTGTTAGAATAAAGGAAATCATTATATTTGAACAGTAGAATTTCTCTCTTTAAAAAATGGACATGTTTTTATTATTTTAATTCAAAGCCTCTAAAAAGTCTAAAAGTATGTAACTATTTCCCTTACAAATTTACTTTCTTATAAGCGGTTTAAAATTTTCTGACCACATTCTCCTTTCGACGCTGCATCTTTTTTGTCATTGTTTGATAATTCACCAATTGACAATGCTTACGTTAAAGAATTTAACTTGAAAAAGTTTAAATTGTTATTACTGTGTGCGCGAAAAAAGCAGCGGAATGCTGGGTGCTTTTATTTGCAAATCAATTTTCGAAGTGAACAAATTGTGTCTTTGATATATATACTCAAGTGAAAAAATATGCAGAAAAACAATATTTTTAATGCGCGATACGATAGAAAGTGATAGTGTAGTTATGTAATGTTATAAATACTTTATTACAGCCACAAAATTAATATAATTTTAGTTCAGATAGTAAAAAAAATATTCGGCATGGAGAAAAAACTTATTTTAAAAGTTTTTCTGAAAGAATATTTAGAGCTGTACTTTTTGAATAAAAAAAATATTTGACTTTGTTAACATTATAATATGCTTAATGTTTTTTTACGGAATTAATAAAATTACAATAACTTGGATATTTGTAGAAAAAAATGTGTTTTGTTTTTATTTTACATTTATTGAAAACTATTCATCTCAGAACACATTTTAAGGCTACAATAATAAAATTACGATCAAGTAATTGCCGAACAAAATCAAAATACATTTTTAACAAATCAAATATTTATGAATTCGTATGGAACGTATAGATGATAGATTAATAAGAAAAAATACTGAATGTTTTATCAATCAAATAATCTATCTTTTTGAATTATAAATAAGCATTGTATAGATAAAACCGTAAAAGTTTAATCGATTTTAAAGTGAACACACGCAATATAATCTTAAAAATGTATCCTGAAAGTACGTATAAAAATATAATTACTAAGGAGTATTTGTGATTAGGAAATTTAATTCACATATCAATATATTATTTCATATATTTCTGGAGATTTAACAGTATTCTTTTAGCCGTGTAAATTTCGATTATAGGATAATTAAGGAAACTTCCTATGAACATGTTATTAAATTGATCAATACTGTCTTTTATTACTACTTATTATGTGAGCACGTTCTTTTTGTTAGTTCCAATTAATACTTCATTAGATCCACAAGCTTGTGAGCTTAGGTTAAAATATGTTTCCCATTGAAATATTTATAAGATTTATCAATCGTATTATCTAATATATTTCGATCCAGAGAATGGTTTTTCCTCAATTTCATAAAAAATCAGAAAGAAAGCTTTATTAATATCTATTTACAAATGACGTAAAGAAAGCATGGAGTCTTCGGCTTAAGATGCAAAACACGTATCTACTTTTGAGAGAAATGTCTAGAAGAGAAATCTAATGCAATGCATTTCATTAGAAACTTTTAAATTGATTTATTACTTCAAACTTAATTGTAAAAAATATTGAAATACGTTGATTCATTGACTTTCATTTCCCTCCTAAGCAATTTTCTCGAACTTATTTTGCACTATAATATTATAATGCACAGAAATCAATGATTTTATTCAGTATCAGATAGAAAACTACACCAGCGCAAATATTACTTGAAATAAGGCGTTTTGTGGGACGAATAATTAAATTTAACTTTGCTGTCAATCTGTCACTAATTTGTAAAAAATCATTATCGATGGCGGATCAATAGAATTGAACAAAATATTTGAAAAACACAATCGATAAGCATGTATGTATTTTTATGTACAATTTTCAACTGACATGTTGCATCAGACTATTAAGTGATATGGCTCAAAAGATAACAATTATAATAGTCGAGATGTTTTTAAATAGAAAAACTCGTGTAATAAATATAAAATGTTACATACTAATCGAAATACATCGTGGTTTTTTTAAATATCGTCACTTATCTGGCAGAAGTTGGTAAGTAATAGATTGATAGTTCAGAGTACACAACAAATGAAACAATCAGCTTGTAGGATACAGCCTCTATCTAGCCTCGATATTTTATCTTTCATGTATAATTATAGTATCAAAATATCATTAATCCAATTGCCTGCTTTTAAATCTGCATTAATAATAACTGCCTATACAAATTAATGCTTTTTTTCGCAAACTGATGTAATCAATACATCAACTGAGTTATTCCAGACAAGGAATTTATATCAACGAATCTATTTGTTTACTTAATTATTTTTTGTCAGTTTTGTTATTTACCAAGGTGACGATATATTTTGATACTCATGAATATGTTTTTAGAATATTTGATATTAAATTTGGATATAATAAGCAGGAATCAACAATAAATAGCTATTAACGATCTGTGATAGTACTCTTATTTAACTGTGTCACAATTCTTATTGTACCTGATCTAGTTGTGCGTGGAATGGTTTATTCTTATACTCCCTATACGGTTACGTACGTAATAAATATGTGTGCAGTATTTTCTTTTGCGTTTGATAATAAAAATGTTGAATTCGCCGGCAAACTGTCACGCCTTGCACGTAGTACCTGCCATGTTATGCTCCTATAGGACACAGTATAATGTGGATAAGTAAGAACTTACTAAGCCAGGTGGTAACCGGTACTTATTCTTAAGTTTATTAGGTTAGCGGTAGCATATACGATTGTATTGAAGTGTTATGGTTTTATGTGCACGATTCGCAAGATTTCTATTCAAGTGCATGGTAGTTTTAATAAATAATAATCTCACTTAGAGAATTATTTGAAAACGTTAGTTAGGTCTATTTCGTAAATTGTTGGATCAGAGAGATTTATATGTGCAACTGACGATCGACAAATCTTAAGCCATACATTCAGTGGCGGTTCTAGGTACTGGGCTAGGTGGGCTAAGCCCGACCTGCATTTTCCACCCAAAACATTAGATGGCTGAATAAAAATCAACAGCAATTCGGCCGCTGAACAAAATAAATACATTTATAAGCGTAACTTACCTTTCCCAAATGAATATAATATCTTTGTTTTAATTTTCCTCTGTCAATATAAGACAATGTTACGTCTACCTACAATCATATTCTCGATTGTGTTTTGTATTACAATTTTAAACTGAGTAGGCATAAAAAAACAATAACCCTATAAATACTTCACAGGGAACAGGAACGTTACGTCACTGGCAACACCACTCAGGGGCTAGCGCCCATTAAGTCCGTAACCACAGACAATATCATGACATATTTCTTTACACTGGGGCGCAATCAAGCACGATTAGATTTTTTTTGTATTTGAATGTACGGAAACGTCATCAAATACAAAGGATAGTGTTTCAATCTGTCAAGTTTCTGTTGATCGTTGGGGGCTGATCTGATTCAGCCCATTACGCATACTTATGCATTGAAACACAAAACCAATATCGTTGTATTGTATGAAAGTGACAGGTATTGACTTTCAGTGACAGCAAGTGACAGTTCTATACTGCTTTTAGTAGGTACTTGTTATTTCACTTTGAAAGAGACGAATTTAAGGATTCCGTGTTATTATTCTATTATTTCTTAGTTACATTAGCATTGATTTTATTATATAAAAATTTATGCATTGCAGTAGTATCGTAATATTTGTTAATTTGCTTGTAGATTAATGTATAAAGTGAAGTGGAAATATGCTTTTCTCTAGCCCACCCAAGAGTTCAGGTCAGGAACCGCCACTGCATACATTAAATATTTATATGTATATATATATATCAATATTTATTTCTCAACAATGACTAGAAAATGAAACCAAACTTCAAAATCAAAAGGAGAAGGAGAGAAGATAATAATAAGGGTGGTATTTTAAACTCTGGCTAGAGGTGGCACATTGCCTAGAAATATCACTACTTCAAACGATATTTTATCTATGGAGTGACGGATTAAGCAATTGGGAGGCCCCAAGCGCAATCAAATTTGTACGACCTCTTTTTCAAGTTAATAAAACCGAGTTAAAAATAATATTTGGGTTTTATAGATTAGTTTTTATTTTGAGGCTTTTAGATTGGAAGCCAATAAGCCACAGTATCTATGTGTGTAACGGATAGTCAATTATTACTGTTGAAAACAAATTTATACTATACAAGAAGCGAAAATTCTAAAAGTGATTTGTCACAAATTTTGAAAAATGCCGTTTAATATCAGTTATATCTGTATAATATAATAAAATCTATGAATGAAAATCACAAATGGTGTTCAAAAAATGTTTTTTTAGTATAAAAATTAATTCATAAAGTTGAAACATTCAAGCAAACCGTGATTTCTCCAACACTTAAATCATCATTTCCCAAGCTCTGTATTTGTGTGACAAATCACTTTTTGAATGTTTACTTCTCACAAATCGATTTTTAAATCTATATCTTAGTAGTACAAAAACACATCTATCTAACTATATTCATTTCATCTATCCATGCATGCTCGTTGAAGCGCTTAATTCCGGAAACGCAAATATATTTACAATAAGAAAAACTAGGAGACGGTGTTTCCTGTCTTGTTCGGAAGATAACGTGATCATCGACCATGGCTTGGCGTAATTATAGATATATATGGTATTTCTGGTACGTTTTCACGATAGTACAGTGTCAATGAGTAAATAGAGCTTTTAAATGCATTAAAAATAAGGATACGTTAGAATTATTATATCGACTGTGGAAAGGAAAAAGGACGTAACCCACAGTTTTTTCAAAACAGGTTTTTTTCAATAATCACAATGTATCAAACCTAATACACGTTCTATCAAAAGGATGCAAGCTGCAAATGCCGAATTAGTATCTAAAGTTAGCTTTTAAGTTTGAAAAGGTGACATTGTAAAAAGTTAAAACCAAGAAAATAGACTGAAATAAAGATTTTTCCCAGACAATTTCTTTAATTAATATTAGATTATGTCAATTTATAAATTTAGATACTAATTTATCATTTTTAGCTTACAGCCTTTTGATAAAACATGTATCATGCTGTATACATTGTGATTATTAAAAAAAGCTGTTTTAGAAAAACCGTTTTACGGTTACGTCGTTTTTCCTTTCCACAGTCGAATTATGTAAGCTGTAACATTATATATTCCAATTGATCGTATATTTATAAGAGTTTAGTTAAAAAATAATCATAACAGCTTACATGCGATGTATTAATAATACTTCGTCAACGTCTTATGATTTGTGATTATTAGCTGGATCTATGTTTTCATTTACGCAATACAATTCCGATGATTGGGCCAGGGCGTATGCCGTTCTTGGAATAATTCCTCTCATATTAACATTATGCCAATCGCTCGCAGCCCCAGGACATGAACAGTATACCTGTTTTTCAAACAATTTCACTTTCGTTTCGTAATGTTTTTTGACACGCATGCTGCAGCGGCTGGGTTTCGAAACGGGCTCGGTGATCTGTGCCAGTTAATTTTATTCATATCACCTATGCCATAAACATGTACATGTTCTTGTGTATCCACTATCTTAATAATCAAATTATATAATGCTGTGCTTGACAGCACTGCCACAATTATGTCAATGATATTTCGTGGAAAATCACATAACCAATTGCTATTCATTCGTACACCAATGAACGGAATGAACTTTAACTCGTAGAATTGTACTAAACATATAAATTGGAGGTGAATAATATAAAGGTTATCTATTATAAAAAAAACATTTTCCACTTCATCAAACGTCTTGCTGTACATGTATGCTCTACTTCCTAGTCGAAATATTCGCTATTTTAATAAATTTATAAATTTCCATTTAAATGCGTGATATTTCTACCCTTACCTACGTTTACAAACTAAAAAATACAGTGCAAATATCAGTTAAACAATCAACAAATAAATCATTGATTATCTAAAATTCTATTCTTATAAGTCACAAAAGAATAGTTGAGTTGTCAAACCAAACTAAGTTTACATCTTATCTTGAAATACTATGAAAAATTGATAAAGTCTTTTGCAGATAAGAAAATATTGTTGATGCTATTAATACTAATCTAAATAAAATATTTTCGTTTTCAGGACTCCATATTTGCTCCTGTTTGCATGCGTGTTTATATCCATCGCATCATGCCAGGATGACACCCAACAAAATCGGCCGCAAGCATTCGTATTAAACGCACAGGTAAATAACTTTTCTTTATTTGAGGAATTATATTAATTTGAACGCTTACATAATTTCAAATCCGTCTGCGCAACAGTACTCGGCGTAGAAGTATCTACGCAACGTAGGCGTAGCGAGTGGACGAAGAAATATATACTGTCATTTTCTAAGCACGTCAAAATAATATATTTATGTTCTCTAATTGAATTTAATCTATGATTTTTTTATGTAATATGTAAATTCACTTCTTGCAATTATAATGTTTACATAACTATAATAGAAAGATGTTTATTTTCTAGTAAATTGTAATTACGTAAAGAATAAAAATACATTTTTAACTATGTCCGCTTCCGATGTGGAGCAGACTCTTCAGAGAACATATTTAAGCAGAAGTTTTTCTACGAGAACTTAATCAGCAGTTCAAACTATTTTTTTCGACTAGAGTGAGAAAAGAAGGATAGATCTAAGGCAGGACTAGTGGTTAAATAATCGCTCTCGCCTCTAGCTTCTCCCCGTTTTTAAAGATCGGATGGATGGGAAGAATTTAAACATTTATGCTTCGGGCACAATTCCAGAAATCCATTGAAAAATCAATCTGTAACGCTTACAAAAGTTAATCAATTCGAATGTGATTTAAAAGTTTCATCAAGCATCTCCACTCTTCAATCTTCATTCGAAAATATTAATCCTAGTTCATAAATTTAAATATGTTATATGAAAGTATTGAAACGTAAGATATCAAACGTGAAACCTGCCCGATTGGTTTGTAATTTTTTATCGACGAGTTTCAACAATGATAAAAACCAAACTGTTTTGACTTAAAATTGCAGGAAGCGCGAAATATCAGGCCAAGAGCTTATCAAAGCGTTAATCCCGCACCAAACCAATTGAATGGCCTCGCTGGCAGTGGTTTTAGGGGGCAGCTGGGTTCAGATGACAGTGCTCATGCTCCCGCCCAGCAATTGTTGCGTCGACCAAATTTCCCACAGGACGCTGATGCTTTTCAAAATATTCCCATCCGCCCACAACAGCAACTTAGAAGGCCTGCATCTCAACACGCTCAGGTACGAATAGACAAACTAAAATCCTTTATCCAAAATAATTAGCTATGCGAAATTTTAAGAAGATTGACAGAAATCCTAGTGCGGGGAATCCTAACCTATTTTACTAGAACTCCCGTCCTAAGATAGTTTCACTCTAAATAAAAAAGTAAATTAAAAAATATATGCTGATATAAAATGAAATTTTGTATTTTTTAAAATACGGCTGCACTTCCCTCCTTAGAACTCTACAACTATCTCCCTGTGGGGATTTCCCTGCCTTGTAATAAGAAACTGGTAAAAATATTAATATGAATGTCCCGTTTTTTGTCCATGTTCATCTTTTTGGTATTCTTACCGTTTAGAACAGCTGTCAACGTTTGGAATCTCCGAATTGAAGGAGTCGTACAATATTTTTTAATAGGTTTTTGGATTTTTATCTAAAAATATATAATTCTGCTTGTTTTCATTCCTTATAATCAATCCTTATCGGATACTGAAAACACGGTGTAACTGACTGATATTAGGATGTTTATTAGTGCATATGCGCCACATTGAGAACGAACATGGTTAAAAATATATATAATATACCTACAACTTGTTATTAAATACATTAATAAAATAAGTTATCAGTCTTCAAATATACCAATTGTGTTTGCATCGATGTCCGAATTTAACCAATTGTGAAAATGAAGTATTTAGTTTATAAAAATCTCGATTATTTTAAAATATAGGACCAAAAAGACTTAAGACTCGAAGAAGAAGAAGATGAGTTGGAGAAAGAAGAGCCCGATCGTCTCTCTCAATTACTGCCTAATTCCAAATTCGATTGCGTTGGTCGTTCCGGTTATTATGCTGACGAAGGTCTCGCCTGTGAGGTGTTCCACTATTGCCAAGACAACACGAAACACTCTTGGATTTGCCCCGATGGCTTTACTTTCCACCAGGTGAATAATTTTTTAATACTTAATAATATTTAAAGCGAAATCACAACTTATGTTAAAAGAATATATTATATTTTAACCATAATTTGTGCTGACAAAGTAGGTGAATAATAATAAATGCTCTATGGAAATTTATTGTCTGTAATAATTTCTTTGTCTCTATATAGGATAATTTATTCCATACAATTCAAACAACTTGTTTGGAAACAATGGAGCGTGTTTTAAAGTGATTATGTAGATATGCATTGATGACATTGTTGATTTTATGTTAAATATTAGCAATAAGTGTGCAATTTACCACTATTAGTGGTCCAAATGGAAACAACTGTGATTACGAAACATTGAATTTCATATGTCATTATATTAAATTCAACGAACCAACCCATACGAATGTAAAAACTAACTCATTTTTTTTTTAAATTCTATTATACTGTTCTGTTTTTCAGGTGCATCTGATTTGCATGCCTCCGTCAGGAGACAATATTTGCCAAAAATCTTCTCAGTATCACTTTGTAAATGACTACTTGTATAAGGCGTTGAACGCAGAAGAGGCTCAAAATAAACCAAACGTAACTCTGAGATACTCTGACAGATTTTACCCATCCGAGGTGTACCATGATGGACGGTACGACGAAGAAGATGAAGAAGAACCCGAAAGAGTACGTATACATATTGTGAAAAAAAAAATCAAAATTAAATTAAATAACATTAAATTAAATAAAAGCCCAAAATTTTTCGGAATCAATCTTGATCATGACGAGGATGTGAAATGTGTAGGAACTACAAATTATATTCCATTTATGTTTTTCCATCGAGAATTGACCTAGATTTTCTTTGTATATTATATAAAAATAAAAATTCTTGAAAAAAATATATGAAACATAACTTTTTGTCCGTGACTTTCACTGTAACAATATTTTTACAGGTCTTAATACTCACTATTCTCACTATGAATGTATTAGTTTCAATCAAAAATACAATATGTTTTTACCGTTATTTGAACTAAGTGTATCGTACATGAAGCATTTATATTCTATCTCTGATTCTACAGGTTCAGGCAGCAGCCCCTAGACGCGCACCAGCTCGTCCTGCACCTGCTCAAACAGCCACACAGGCTCCATCGCGTCGTCCTCAAGTATTCCGGTCTCCGGAGGAAGTAGACATTCCACTTTTGCAGCGCAGACCTTCTCACGTACCCCAGCCCTTCCATCCTTCTAATAACCACGATTTCGAATATGAAAAGAAGTAATTTGTTTTATTTGAGGAAAATTGTTAAGTAGCTTTATTTTTTAGGTATAGATAGGTAATAAATAATAACTCAACACCAAATTTTTGATTAGTTTTGTCTATGGTTTATTTGAAACATGATAAAATGATTTTGTTCAAGTGAAAATATAAGATGCTCATTTCTTATTAGGTACAGTAATATAAAAACAACACACACAAGATACATATATATTTTTAAAAAAAATCGCAGATGTATTGTTATGATGTCACTACAAACAATAATAATAAGTATATGTACGTACCTTCGAGTATATTTTTAAAATGATTATATGTTCTCGTTACTGACCATAAAATATTATTTCTTTAAAATTTATATAGACTATCGTCTACCATTTTCTATAAATAATAATTGCCATTCAAAATACGTATCTAGATTATGTAGGTACCTATGTTAATAACATTTATTATTGGTAAACGTAATTTAACGCAGTCAAGAGTGCGATATATGTACATAAGTAAATATACCTAGGTACTTATAAAACATGTCCAGGATTATGTATGTGGCATGTATTATTTTACTAAACACTCTTATTTATTCTTATTTTAATGAATATTATAAAAATTGAATATTTTTATTATTTTTTGTTCAACATAGAAGAATTGATTAAAATTGATCGAATGACTGTTCTATTTATATTATAATACGTATTTTTTATGACTTTAACCAAAACATGTGTTTGAAATTCAAACGAATTTGATAAAAAAAAATACGTAAGTAGTCTGTTTTTACGATAAATTGTTAATAAAAAAATCTTTAAAACAAAATAATTGTTTTATTTATATATATATCTTTGTGTTATTGAATTTTGTACAGCATGATTGGTGTGTAGTTAAAAACAAGGCTTAACCGATGTGTTTCGTTATGTTGAAAGACTGATTAGTTTGGGGATCCAGAAACACAGTAGCGGTTGTACGTACTTGATTAGGTATAATCAGCTCGCCCTGAAATTTTCAGCCAAAATGTGTAAAAAATAATCTTAAGGTTTATTAAAAAAAACAAACAGTAAGTAATTCGGCTGATGTATTAATTTTCAAAAATCCATTGTAAACGTACAACTTAACTAACCTATCAAAAATTCATGCAATATCTTTACTCTGATTCTCCTCTATCTTTAAAAGGCCAATTCTCTAATCATTCTTGAATTCTCTTGTGCATGCACATTACGAATAATAAGCAAAGCCAGGCTAATTTATAACTGTGGTGGTATTAGTTCTCATTCGTAGGCATTACAGGTGACACTGGTGGTTGATTCAGTAACCTCGAGCTGCAATTAAGTGGGGATATGCTTATCTGATCAGTTAACATATTTTTTTTGATCTATGTTTTTTTATATAATTATTATTTTAATCTTTTGCCTCTTCAACACTTTTTTTTACACAATGCTGTTTTCAAGATGCGTTTATAAGTATTTGCTTAAATTTATTAACATTGAAAACGAGCTGGGCTTAAAGTAATCCATATATGTAAACACTAATAATGAATAATTAACAAGCGACGTGATGTCATTCAGAGCAATATCTCAACTAAATTCTCTTTTTTGTTCGCACAAAAGAAGAACCAAAACCAAACTGCGTAAATTTATTTTGTATTAAAATTGAAATAGAAATGGGTGGGCTAAAATAAAATATACATGAACCAGCTACAAAGCTTTCAAAATATGCACATCTACTCAAAATTACATGCTATGATAATTTGAATGTGCTGTGGTTTCCTCCTTTTTATACATTGCATTCCAAATTTAAATTCATTAGCCGTTTTATAAATCAAAATAAATAAATAAAAAAAAGTATTAATTATCGAGATTGTTACTCAGAAAAATCTCTTGTTTTCTTCACATAGAAGAATAACCAAACTAGGTGCGTTAGATAAATTCGATAGTGTTTTGTATTAAAATTGAAACCGAGCTGGGTAAGCTGGATGAAATAAAAATACATGGAACCAGTAACAAAGATTACAAATGAATATTTACTCAAACTAATATGATATGTTGATATGAATTCGCTGTGATTTATTATTTTTTATACATTAATTACAATGAATTTTAAGCAATTGAATTCATTAACCGTTTTATCAATCGAGAATGAATTTAAATTTTAATCGTTCAAATTATGTACATTCACACAGATTTTGTCACTATATACCCGGGTTTTGCCTTTCGGCATCTTCAGGCGTTCAAGTGCACGAATGAATTTGAACTGATAGTTAAAATGGAAATTCCACCAAGCACCTTCAGTCAAGAAAGATTTTATTAAGAATGTCAAAAATAAATGAAAGAATAATTGCCTTTGAGACTTCTCAGAAAAGTCGTTAGTCTGAGTATTTATTTTAATAAAAAAATAAAATAGTAAAATAAAATAAAAAGTCCAAATATATATTGACAATCAACCTTATCTAATCATTTTCAAATTAAGACTATTGACCAAATATAAAAATACTAATCTTTCAATTATTATACCGACTAAGAATAATGTTTAAACTGAAAAAATGTTAAATTTGTTCTGGCCGTAAACGTAAAATTGAAATAATTAAATATCATCGTATAAAATTATTGTCTACGATTAATACATAGAAATTTATGTTAGTATAATACTGTCTATGGTATAATACTCGTAGAAAAATATTCTATCGAGCTGTCATCTCGCCGATGGAAAAAATATCAAGTTGAAAAGACAAAATTGATGAATGAACAATTAAAAAAAAAGTGATTATATTTACTGCACTTCTTAAATTAGGTATTTTTTATCAAAACATCGTAAATTTATTGTATTTCCAGTAGTATGAGTAGACATAGAGATATAATGTATACTTTTACCAAATACACAGTAAAATATCAATTATTTAAAGCTATATACATTGTATAGTCAAAATAATATGTATATCTTAGATATTTGTTTATATTTATGCATTTATGTTTATCTGATTTGTTTTGATAAATCATTACATTTTTTTATTTTTAGGACTGGTTGACAAACGCAGTGGTCTTGTCAATGGCTGTAAACCAAAGTGCCTGATGATCCATAGTCAAAAATATCGTCAAACAAATAATTAATTTAACAAAGTTATTAAAACTTTGTTCAAATTTTTTCAGTCAAAGATTTGTTTACATTGTAGAAACAAAAATGAATAATTTAGAGTACAAATTGTATCATGAGTCTTTTATGCAAAATAACAATGGAACGTCAGCTCTGGATGCTTTTGTTTCGATAGTTCCTAATTTTTTCTCGTCATGTATTGCAAAGTATGTCGTTATTATTTTAGGTTACAACAATCAATTTTATAATTTATGCTTAGAATTTAGTTTTATTACAATTCCTGCTATACTTGTTACCACAATTTTAGCGGAATATAGATTAGCATGGCTATTGCTATCCATGATTGCATTTAGCTTTTTACACAGAAAATATTTTAACTTGGAATCATTCAATATGAAGGTCGACAGAAGAAGAAAATGGCAATGTATTTCTTACGTAAGGGCATTGATCAGTTTAGTGACGGCCATATGTATCCTAGCTGTGGATTTTAACATATTTCCACGATATCTTGCAAAGACTGAGAGATATGGATTTAGTTTTATGGATGCAGGGGTCGGTCTTTTTGTATTTAGTAATGCATTAGTACCTCAAAAGTTTTCGAGGCACAGTTTGATGAACTCTTTAGAGTTAAATGCTAAACCCGTCGGAATACTACTGGTACTAGGATTATCCCGAGCATTTCTCGTTCATAAAATTAATTATCAGCAACACGTTTCAGAATACGGTGTACATTGGAATTTCTTTATAACTCTGGCTCTGACAAAATTGATAGTGACTGTTGTTTTATGCATTTTTAAAGAAAACAATTCTTTGATTAGCGGGTTAATTTTACTGTTCACTCACGAGTTGCTTCTTCAGAATGGACTTAGTGATTGGGTATTCAGTGATGCTAACCGGAACTCTTTCATCGCAGCTAACAGAGAAGGAATAGTATCATGTATTGGTTACATTTCATTGTATCTTATATCTTGTTATGTAGGTCAAGTGATCAGGGATAAATATAAACACAATACAGAAGGCGACGTTATTAAAACATTGATGTGCATCATTTTAATATCTTGGATAGGTGTTTACGTGAGTAGTAAGTTTTTGCATGTATCACGCTGCTTAGCGAATGCAGGATATTGCTGTTTTGTCATAGCGATCAGTACAACTGTTCTAACGATGTTTTTTGTTTGCGAAGTCAATGAAATATTTTATTATAAAGGTGACAAAAGAAAATCAGACAAAAAGATTGACTGCGCATTGCCTGTAATGTACGATGCCATCAACAAAAATGGATTATTATTTTTTTTGATAAGTAACATGACAACGGGACTGATTAACTTGTCATTTAACACATTACTATTGGATCCATTCCACGGTTTGCTTATTATATATAGTTACATGGTTTTTGTTGTATTCTTGATAGTTGGGTTTCAAAAAAAATATAATGCGATGATGTAATTTGTAAATAATTTATTTAAATAAAGATACATTTTGTGTATAGAAGAGTTGAAATAAACAGACTTAAATTATTAATTATGTGTGTGTAATTCTTTCCTGAAATAAATAAACACCAAATGTTCAGTAATTTAGTTGACAATAATTAACGATGTTGGAGTTATAAACGAGACAAATAAATTGTAAATAATAACTTTGGGTGTTTTTAATTATTAATTATATTGTAATAACATCTAAAATTAAAATAATGCAAAACTAAACCAATTCCATTGACTGAAAGTTGAATAGATCCGCATTAAAAACAGTATTCTGATACGTGAAAACATACTGCTATCATATAAAACATTAAATCTCATTAGCAAGCCATGTTTTCGAAGATGAAACATAAATCTAATATTCTCAATTGTGTAAAATAAAAAATACTGTAGAAATAACCTTATAGGTTTGCGCATGATAAAGATAGTAGAGTATATCAGAAATTAGATTTGGACCAACGTTCCCTCTAAGCTGCGGCTGCAGCACTTGGCGCACTCATTTCGGGTACAAGATAGTTATTCAATTAATATTTGATCGGTCCGCGCCTTTGAAATTTCCGTGTAGCTAACCAATGTCTTAGAGGGAGCATTGATTGGGACTATTGTACAATTCACACAATATCTATTGTAAAATTAAAACATGATCTAATGGTAACAAGCACTGGTTATGAGAGAATATATTGCAACATCTATATATTAAATGGCAGCAATGGTAGTATAAATTTAATATACTTAGTTTATAAAGAATGAGCCAAGTAAGAAATGTTCATTCACTACATTATAGTAGATTTATCACATTGTATAAATAAATAAATCGTCCAGGCTCTTTGTTGATTTGGACTTGAAATACTGTGCTTATGAATTGGGATAAAAATAATTTTATCACATTGTGACGTTCAGTATTATTTTCAATATTATGATTATAGCAATAAATAATTATATAAATGATGGAGTAGGTAAAATGAACAAACATTTATTGAACATTGCAAACAGTTTCCCCTTCAGGCTCGGCAACCTGAAATCGGTTTTCAGTCCACGGAATGTAACATATCTTAACGCTTTGAGAGCTACTGGAATTTCGTTTTTTCGGTTTTAACCATTTCCTTACGGTGCTAAAAATCCCGCACGCTCCGGTGATATGTATTTACTACAACTTATGAAGAAGTGATTTAAAAATCGGAAAAATTAAAGTTTTGATGAATATTGATTTTATTAATCATATTTCAAGTAGAAGTGTAACAATATTTGTAATGTTGCGCTGAAAATTGTCTGAAAACGAGAAAAAAGCATCGCAAATATCCGACAGTAGCGCCGCGCCACACATGACATCTTACATGTTATTAAACAAAATGCCCGCTGCAACAACGTTTCATACCAGACAAGGTCAAACACGTGCATACAGTACACACACATCGAGGTGCACCGGCAAACATCTCTGTATTGGTGCAAATTATTTATTTCCTTCACTCCAGAATTATACATAGCAAAATTTTTATATAATTTGTAATTATATTACAGAGGAATACATAAATTCTGAGCACCGTATCTATTATATTTCTTATTGATATTGACATTATTTGAGTCAAATTGTAGAAAATACATATTGCAGAGAGGGAAAAGTTAATGAATAAAATAATGCGCCCAACTTGAACACATTAATTAAAAGACAAGTGAATTTTTTTGTTTTGAAAAACATTTGTTGACATTTGGGCAGGCCAATCATTTTATGACACCAGTAGTTGTCAAGTATTTTTCTATTTAAAAATATCACTGACCATCTAACTGGTAACTCTAAAAGCTCTGGCTGCTAACTTGTAGGCACTCAAAAAAAACATTAAATTTATCAGTTGATAGCTTTTTCGAATCAAATCAAATACGATGAAAAATGATCACAACTCAAATTTGAATATATTTATGGTAATCAATTTTTTTGAACGAAATCAGTTAACTACTGCTCTTACAAAATGAAAGAAAAATCGGCATTGTTTTTGCACCCATCACTGGGAGTGATGGGTTTTCGATCCGTGTGCACAGCATATCAACCGGGCTCTTAGGTTAAAGAAAACTTGTTATAAAATAAAAAGGAAATACATGACACTACAACTGACGCCAATGTCTCCTAGGTCAAGAAGCTTCCATGAAAATTGAATGACAGATCAATATAAGCAGCACATGAATTTTAATCAACTCACCGACTGCAAACATATCAACTGTTTATACCAGGGGTGGGGAACCTTTTCTTCACTAAAGGCCGCATTCATTTTTCTGATTCGACAAGGCCGCAGTAAACATTGACTAGGGAATCTTTGGCTGGAAACAGGAATTTACGGACAGAATGTCGGGAATTTTCGAATTTACATTAATTTACAGAATTGGCCAGAATGCAGCACCAGAGTAGCCAAAAGGCCTCAGGTTCCCCACGTCTAGTTTATACGGTAAAAAATTTAAGTGGAATATTTCTTTTAAGTAAAAAACACCTGGTTGGTCCTGCTACCGCCATTTCTATAAAATTGGCACTGCTAAATTAATGTTAAAAATCTTGGGTGTGGGAACATCCGCGTCAAATTGTTAAATTCATTAAGATAAATGAGTCAACATATGTGATGGTATCAAATTTATAAAAGATGTGAACTCATTTAAGGTTTATTATATGTAAGATCTATAAATAATTGATTATAAACACTACAGAAAAGTTAAAAAAAACAAACTATCTTGACACTTTTTAAATACATAATGAAATTTAATAAAACTAGACTCATTAATTTAGTTTGTACATATTTATAAAATCCACTGCTACAGACTGATGAAAATAAAATGATAATTTACTATTTATAAAAAATCTAAATAAATACTATTGAATTGTGTAAAATTTCAATGTTTTGTTTGCACGCAAGTTTTGTTAGTGCCAAAGAGTACAATGCGAAACAACGCTACACTACATTGCACAGCAAAATTTTATTATGGAGAATAGCAAAACTATAATTGTAGGATTTAAAAAGAAATTGATAGAACAAACTGTTTATGAGCAACTTTGGACTCTAGTTGTGCTGAATCCTCGAGACCATATATCTTTGTGAAAGCACTTTTTTAACTATGAAATTTGTCAATGCAAAGTACAAATTTTCCTCAACAGATAAGTCTATCAAATTTACTTTGATTGGCAACTACTAGGAGTGAAATAAAATTGATATAGTGACTTTAAGTCCAAGTCTAAAATAATATTAATAATATAACCAAATATTCGCAGACTTCTTGTAAAATGATCACTTCTGGTGAAGTGATCATATGGCAATTTATATTCTACAACACGCTGTCACTACTGTCAATTTGACTTTTAATTTGAGACAAAGCCGTCAATCATGCTCATGTGACATTGTTATTTAAGAGGATCTCTATATTTGGGTAGCCACATTTTCTCAACTTTAGCCCTACTTTTATACAGTGATTATAACACAGCGAAACCAATTAACAATGAAAGTGATTGTGCACCTTCGCTGAAGATGTGCCATGGCCGTTAAATAAAATGAGCATGATACTGTGTCTTGTCTGCTTCATTAAAGCGAGCGTGGCAAACTCAAAGGCTATCACGGACCAAAAAATAAGGTATGGGCTCATGTAGGCAGCAAAAAAAAAAAACTTAAAAAGTAGTCGATGTTGATTTGTTTCGAAAACTACAATACAAAAAAGGACAGTGAAAAAATTACTGTTTATCCTAGAACTGTATTTTTTTATCATTATTAAAACGTTTGTTACAAATTCATTCATATTCATTGTGGGTTTTTAAAAAACGAAAGTTAAAGACTTTTACCTATGTTTCAAATTTTACATTGTTAACTCTTACACTTGCATAATGATAAATATTTATATCATTACAATGGCACATTGATGAGGGAACGCACTAATATAATATGTGAAAATAGATTGGTTAAGCATAATATACAATCTAATATTATTTAAGTACACTGTTAAGCTAAGACTAATAAAACTATAGACGGATAGGTTTTCATCACATTAATAAAAATTATTGTACTAGCTTGTACTAATTCCAATCGTAGTGATTAGAAACATAAAATGGAAGAAATTTCAGTCTGAATAAAAATACTGTCACAGTGAAAGAAGACGGGTTGAAATAATTATCTGCAACTTACTAGTTAGAGACTACGACATCAGTTTATTAATTTTCGGAAGAAGCCAGTTGCTGGCATTGCAAGTCTATCGTTTTTAAAAGTATGAGTGTACTGAATTAAACATGAAGAATTATAAATAATAAAATGTTTACTTTAACACATAATGTCATGATCTTTTATGAAGTTTGATTGGTGATAGTTATATAAACTGAACTTGCAAGCAACAGATTTTAGAATTATAAACTCAATGCATTATTTGTTAAATTAATTAAAGATAATTGATGACGATGTAAAGATTGACCGAGCTAAAAATTAATTAATTCTTAGCAGAAGATTAGGAAATAATTAAAAGTCATCTAATAAATAATATTATTTCAAGAGGCACAAGTCTTGCTGTCGCAACTAATTGCATTCAATACGAATTTATCAGTGTTGTCATATTATTAATCCATTAATAATCATTAGTTATATATCTGGGAATAATTTCCGCAGGAATTCTTTCAAAAACTACACTAATCACTCTAACAAAGCTATTCAGATTATAAATCTACTTTGTCATCTAGATTAGGCCAGCAAAGCAAACGAAGCGTTGAATATCTCATTATCTCATGTCGAGCGTTTAAAGAAGCGTGGCGAATTCATTGTAGGAATCAAATTGAGTCCTCCAAAGCGGGCTCCCTTCGTTGGCCTCATCTCGATGAATAATCTTTAGATTAGCACCTGAAGGATTGGTTCATAATAAACGATTATTATACTTTTGAGCGAGGAATCTTTTTCCTGCAAAACATTACATAAAAAGTTGCCATAAAGAACTTATACATGATCAGTAAAATCAAGTAAACGATTGTTGAACACAGCACGAGTAGATACATTTTTAGCTGGTCAAACCTGCGAGGAGACCATAGTATCGAATACTCAAGTTTCTTTCCGGATCCATCTGAAATACAAAGTATTGAGTATTTAAATATATTATGTCAGTTGTACTTAATTTAAATACATACCTGCGAATGAAGCATATCTAATCTAATCCTGTGTCAAACAACTGATATTTTAAGATATCATAAAGTTAAATAAAATACACAAATATAGCACTAGAGTGAACGAATAATACTTGTTACAGATAAAGGTGACATTGATAACCATCTACCTCAAAAAATCAGAAAAACCATATTATCGTGAAACATGGTAAATGTGATTGAAAAGCTGATACTAAAATAGTAAATCAACAGTGCATATTGGTAAATAACCAATAGGTTGTCTTCACATCCCACAGAGGATTGACTAATTTAACTATTAATTTTACACTCCATAGTAAAGGAGTGTATTTTTGTTTTGTATTTAAGCCACGTCAGCGACATTTTGATTATGAGTTCAAATCCTTAAATGAGCACATTTCATAAATTTATTTATAGATTGGTGTTTAAAGGCCACGATTTATGTGATGTTAAGATTCCTTCGCAACCGTTCGAATAAAATATACAAGACAGGCGATGAGTGAATAGCCATTTACTAATCATTTCCATCCCATTGTTCTACTTAATATCTATATCAGCGGTCACCAAACTATGGCCCCTGATTTTTAATATACAATATTTTAAATCTTCAAACTATTGACTTTTTGAAAATTCTAATAGGATTTCATTAAGAATATTTTCGAATAATTAAATGATTCAAAACTTCTGTTGAGATGCCCCATAAGACATCCATATGCTACACATTGAGAGCGGACACGGTTCAAAAAAAGTATAATAAATTCGATTCATACACACCTATTGTTGCTATCGAGTATCCCATGTTCGGAACACCCATTCTATACGAACATGTTGGAACGACAAACTCGTGGTACGTATCTTTTTGAAAGTCAACTTTTAATACGTAGTCATTGTCTTGAGGGGTGATTGGAATGACTTTGCTGACAAACATAGCGTCTAGTGTCGTCTCTAAATGCAATGCTGTATGTTTATGAGCAGAGAATATCACTGATGGGCGAAGTCGGGTTATGACCTGTGTAAATAATGGATTCATTATACCAACCGTTGAGTGAGTGAATTGAAAGAACAATTTTGTATACTATAAAATTACAGAGACCCATAAATACTGCAGATGTTCTAAGCCAGCGGTCGTCAAAGTGGTGGTATGGAAGAGAATTTCGGTGGTCCACAGAGGAATTAGAAATTTTTTACATTTTTTAATCCACAGCAAAATGCCAAACAAAACTTACTGACTTACACAAATGAATGATGCAAGATGCATGAAATTATCTCAGTCTCGTAAGACAAAGCTGAATATTTTTTTTCCAAAAATATTTAACCCTCCAGAGACGAGAGTTTTTTTCTGATAAAAAACATATTTATTAACAGCTTAACGACCGCGGACGCGTATTTGAGTCTTTGAAAAATAAAGGTTGCTGGCCGGTGGACGCATATATGCGTATAGATGAAGTATCTGGAAGCTAAGAAAATTAAATTTGGTAAAGATATTTCAATTGGTTTATAAATTATAGTGAATTTAGTAAAATTACAATTTTTGCGAATTTTTCGTAAAATTGCCCAGCCGCCAGGTGAAATTCTATAAAAAAACGTGTGGTCGTTAAGCTGTTAAGCCATATTGAAGTCATGGATAACTTTTATTACAAACTAAAATTAAAAAAAAAAAAAACTCTTTGTATAGAAACCCTGCATGACTGGTCATGCTCTTCCTTTCATTACCGTGTAATATTGTGTACGGACAGTAGTAAGGACGAAGTCACCGTATGAGCACGCAAACATTCGGGGTTGAAATATAGCTAGATGTGAAATTTTTAAAAATGTTTACAATTTGACCTCTTTAGATCAACATAACTTCAATACAAATATATAACCAAAAAAACTGTAAATAATTTGATGTTTTGATAAAAAAATAACTAACAGTTTCAAAAAGTAAATTAAAAAAAACAGAAATTCAAAAAATCGCATGTGCTTTTGGTGGCCGTTTCTGTCCCCACGGCTGATGACTAACTG
Organism: Himalopsyche anomala; assembly: GCA_031772345.1. NCBI lineage: Eukaryota > Metazoa > Arthropoda > Insecta > Trichoptera > Rhyacophilidae > Himalopsyche > Himalopsyche anomala. Next base: position 5,968,964 of record CM062824.1, on the reverse strand, counting down.
AAGTCTGTACCGTTCTTAACCAAATATGAGCGAAAGCAACGATATTCAGGTAGAAAAAGAATGAATAGTGGGATCAATAGACAATGGTGCTTACTGTGACCATATAGTCACGCTCGTCCTTGGAGAGTTAATAGTTTAAAAGAATTTCTGCAAGATTAAAAATGATGAATTTAGTGGTCTATAATCTCCTAAAGTTTGCCGATCGCTGTTTTAATGTTTAATTAATACTGAATTCATCCGAAAAAGAAGGTATGGACATTACTATGATATAAGTTAAAAATGAAAAGATGAGAAAAAATGTGTTTTCTATTAACAAAGACGTGGGTGGAATTATTTTTACCCTCGAGAAGAAGAAGAGAAGATTGTCCATAAATAGGATTCTTCAAGTGTTGGGAAAGAAGCTAAATCTCAAAGAGAAAACTTTAAATGAGGGTTATGACAAAAATGTTAATGCAAAATAATACTTAAGATTTCAGTGCAAAAAATCATCAGCCAAATAGTTATGTTAGAATATTTTGAAATCGAGACAATCAATACAGTCAATAGACTATTTTTGATTTTTCATTCATGTTTTATTTAATTTTTAAAAAGTATCATAGTTAATAACTGTTTACTCAGATGCTAAAAATAGTTTCTGAACATTTAAAAATTCTTCTTCTTTGACCATCGAAATTTTAGTGCCAAGATATTGTATGTTCGGTTTTGCATGTTTTGAGAACATCAAATTTAAAAAAAGATTTACATGATAAATATGACATGGACATTAGGCTTTCCAATCTCGGGATCCCACCCAATTTCGTGACCCCAAAATCCTGGGATCGCGATCGCACCAATCCCGAGATTTCAGGATTGAGAAAGTTTTTAGCAAATCCATAAATTTACAGGATTTTGAATAGCTAAAAATACAAAAACGAGTCACAGTGATATTTTGGGCAAATCGGTAAATTCCTGGGTTTTGAGATTTTGAAATTCTTGGAAGAGCTAAAAAAAAAACCAAAAGTTTTCTTAATTTATACATGATTTCATGTTGAGTGCCCAATCCCGGGTTTACAAAAAGGCTCTGGGATTGGATACCCTAATGGACATATTATAATGTATTTGAATGATACAATATATTTCCAATTGCTCTTTTTGAATGTAAAATAATTTTACAGCAAAATATATAATGCAGTAGAAAATTATGTATATGTAAACTTAATTTCGACAAAAACTGGACTTTTTTGCACTAAGGCGTTGATATTCACTCCCTATGTGGAGCATATAGCCATCAAGCGGCGTCTATTCCAAATACTGCAGTGATGAATTTATTATGATGAAATAAAAAATGACATTGGTCAAGAGAAGCATAATATTTTTATAAATATAGTGAATTCCCACATTCTATATGTCGAGCATAAATATGTAACTACATCACTTACATTCTCCGTGAATCTTCCGGGTGAAAGGAGTAGAGGCATGTGTGACACCACAATTGATGTCTTGTTATGAGACACTATGTGATCGCTTGGAAGTTTGGGTAATGCCTGCATGATATTGTTTACTTTGTAAATGTTTACACTCTTGACATTGATTAAATCTGATTGAATAAAGGCCCCGTAAAATTGCTTCACTTTTCCTGGATAAATGGGTTCATTCTCGCCACCGATATCATTGTCTCCAGGAATCCATACATGCTGCAACACACAAGAATGCTTATGAATTCCAATTTCTAATTCCATATTTTGGCAAAGCAAGCAGTCATAATAATTCTTTTGTAAAAAACTTTACCTTGATGGGATATTCAGTATTGAAGATAACTGATAATCTTTTGAGATACGAGTGAAACTCATCGCTGGTTGCAATGGTGCCTTCATCCATAATGTCTCCCAGAAATAAGACAACATCAGGATTAAAATGTGATACAGCTTGTGCGTAAGTTTTAGCAAGATATCTGAAAACAAGAAGAAAGTTTAATCAGTAAAAATTTAGCAGAAAAAAACTGTCAAAAATAATCCCACAAATTTTGCGGATCAGTTTCGGTGTGTTATTACCATGAATTACGATTTATTAATTTTAATGGATAATATTTAAGAAGATGCTTGACCACTCGCTAAATGTATCATATTCAGTGTGTTTATTTTTATGTCTATGATGGGAGGACTTATGAGTGTAAGTCGATTTTTGGTCATTTAAAAATAAATGCGTAAAAATGATTGAAACATAAGCAAACTTCAGTGGAAAAAAAGCCTGTGAATGACCTATAAAAATTGATGAAAAATAAAACAATTGAAGGATAATGATGTGTAATAAAAAGCATTATAAATTTTTACAACATAATATTGTCATCTTTTGTAAAATATAACTTCAAATGAAATAAGTTTGCGCAAGTTTTGAATTACCCATGGTGTTTATTGTCGAAAGAAAATATCATAAAATAAATTACGAATTTACTTGAATAGTTTCCTTTCTAAGTAATGGTTTTTCATTTGAGTTCATTCATGTGAGTAAATCTTTAAAATATTTTGGTAGCCGTAATAACTACATAATTTGAACCTACAACATCTGAACGAAAATATCAAAAGAATGTTATTTATCTGGATTTCACTTGTTATGACTTCCTTCGATTATATAACAGCTATTTGTTAACACTACAATAAATAAAAATCAGCCAAAAGATTGGAAAAAAAATAAAAAAAATCATAAAATTTACTACAGTGAAAATTTTATGTCTCGCATCTCAGGATGTAAGAATGCGTAAAACCAATATAATAAGTATTTAAATAGCGAATACAACAATTCTGTGTCTGGTATGAAGATGTTAAGCATAAATGTTCCGTCGATTTTAGAGGTCTTACTTACTACATAATAATAAAACTTCTGATTAATTTAAAGGTTATTTAAGATAATGAAATAACCTTTTCATCATACATCAACCGTCAAATACTTAAGAAGAAATAAATCTTTCAGGATCAATTTAACTAAGTCGGTCATATCTAATCCATTTAAGGAACATAATATTATATATACTCGTGTATCTTACAAGATAGAATGCTTTAATTTATTAGTTATTGAAATTCAAAATATTGAAAAATAATTTCTTCTGTATTTTCTATATTACTAGTCGTATGAAAACAATACTTAACTGTTTTGTCAATAAAGCAATGTTTGTATATGTATATGAATTATAACAATAAGATTTGATGAAGTGAGCTCATAACGAATTAATTTTTATTATTGAGAAACTACTTTGCTATTTTTATCTTATTATGATGGAGGACTTCCAAGCTAATGCAACTTTAATCAATAAAGATTGTTTTAATTCTGTGCTGTATAAGTGTGAACACATTATGCATTGGTATTTGAATGTATTACTTTTATTTGAGTGGTGGACAAATCAGCGTTAAACATGTTAAATAATTTAAATCAATGTGACAAATTAATCAATACATACCGATCACAATCCCAATTAAATATGTATTTAAGAGGTGCATCTTCGCTTTGTTCACCCAATATTTGCGGGTCAGCAACCATTAGTATCTTAACACACTCATCATCAGGATGACATCGGAGTGTGGGCCATTTGTACGATTGGAATACATACACCAAGTATTCATTGTATATTACCACAGATAACAAAAGAGCTATGATAATTTTAACTTGATTTCTGGAAATAATAATGAAAAACATTAAGTAACAAGACCTCTACAATGTGGGGTGCGTGAACTATTTATGGAACATGTCTGCAGAAACTGTTTAACTGCAAACTGTTTTTGAATTTGCTGCTCAACTTACTCTTTCATCTATGCTTTTCGATAAAAAATCATAAATTGATTAAAAATCGACAAATGAAAGTTCTCACTCTGGAGTTCATGCTAGTGATTCCGCAGCCAAGTAAGCTGAAAGTCTCGACCACACATCTAAAGAACCGACATAGTGTGATTAATGATGGCATAAGATATTATTAAGGCAGAAAGGAAAAATCGGTTGTTGCAAAAATGCTATTGAATAATGACTGACTTCTAGTTAAGTATGCTTTACAAACTTGCTACTCTTTTTCTAACTGAAAATTAGCTAAATGTCGCTTATAACAAGGCGATTCTGAAAGAGATTTATTTACAAACAGGAAAATGCTAGATTATCATGGAGGGAAATCAAGGAAACCGATAATTCAAGGGAAACATGAATATAATATGGGTATGGTAAAGTTCTCAAACAATATGTCAAATGAAACTTCTTGAACGAAAAATAGTGCAAATTTGAAAAATGGCGATAAATTTTCGCAAAAATATTTCGTAATTCGCATGTAATTATCGGTTTTGTATATTCCAATGATTAGTTTTTTTTTATATTTACCTTTGCGCAGATGTTTTCCCAAGAGAATTACATAGTTTTTTGCATGATTCAGTATTTTTTCTAGCAGAAAAAGAGGAGCATGTTATACAGCAAAATAACTAACGTAAATAAAAAAGGACGATCTATTCCCATGTTACTTAATTTGTAACCAAAATTTAATTTATCAATTTAAGTAAAGTTGCTTTAAGGTAATATAAGGAGGAAAATCAATACATTACCGTACAAAAAAGATAACATATTACTAAAACTTAGATAATTTTGTATATTGTTTACACAAAAAAACGATAATAAAATAACCCTATTCCATTTGTCGAAACTCAACATTATTAATTATAAATATAAATACCTGATTTTGAAACGCATGAATGTTAATCATAACACTGGTTTATGTAAATATTTTTATTTTCGTGTTATATTAATTTGATGACAGTACAAATGGGTAGTGATATTGAATTGGTTTTCATTTATCTGACGTTTTGACTTGAACTTGACAGTTACTTCATGCTTTTTTAAAAAAAATATTTAAAGCTGTTCAACTTAAAACTTCTACAGTCTATAATTCCATATAGTAAATAGTATGTTAAAAATAAAATGAAACGCTAATCGTTACAATTTTTAATTGAAAATTAATAAACTTAAATTTTAAAAAAACTTAAATTGTCCCTTTTTTATGAAAACAATTGCGCAAAATGCCAACTGACTTTTATGCTCGATGCTGTTTGCATTCCTCAAAAACTGAACATAAAGAATAATATATACCCATTTTATTTTTGGCTGTCGATTTTATTTGACTTTGAAATTACCTTACTCTATCATATCAAAAATACTCAATTAATCACTAAACTTTACTGGCAATAACATTCTGTATAGAATATATTCTATTGATGTCTGTCGGCGAAACCCGGCTGTAGTGCGATAAAATGACAGTTGAGTTATGAGACTGGACACTCCATGATAATTTGTCAATATATCAAAATACACATGAGATTCGTTGAAGTGAATATTTCAGTACCCAGAACTTGTAGAAATCTGACTGTAAGATTGTGTTTTATTTTTTAATTATGGATGTTGATACACCGAGTATATTGAAACGATGTAGTAGTGCACCTCTAATAAATGAAGTGGCCTCAACTATGACTTCTTCACCGTCAACTAATTCAGCTCCCAGGTATGTTTCACGCATCAGTTTTATATGCTTTAGATGACATTTATGTATCAATTTGTGCCCTGTTTATTGATTTGACGTTTGCTTTTAGGGATACATTATCTTTCAACATTTTTGCCAATCACAATCAGCAGAGGACACGGAGATTCAGTGCTAGCTTTAGTCCTCTCATCCACTCCCCGGTAAGTATTGAATAATTACTTATTATTTAAATTTTCGTAATATCTTAATCATTCCCCATTGCTTTAATGTTTTCTCTTCCTTCTGTGAAACTGGGCTGTTGGAGGTATTCATTTTCACGATTCATACAACTTCAGACTGTAGTACTAGACAGAGAATAATAAATAACCTGACACTTAATCGATACTATAAAAATAATCTCTGTGTTTGATAATATAATATTTCATCAATGTTTTTTTGTGACCATTTAGGGAGAAATGACTAATAATCATATTGTAATTTTCAGTTTAGTTTAATCAACAGTTTGAACATCATACATTTATAAATTAGAGATTAACATACCCACACGTTTCAATGTTTTGTTTACTGATTACTTATAAAACAGTTTTGACCCATATATTTTTATTACTTAAATGCCTTTTAACCCTATTTTTTTTTATTTTTGAATGACTTTTAGACATATCAGTATTATTGTAATTGAGTATTTTTAACACCTTTAAACTTTGTTTTAAAAATATTGGTAACCTAGTTTTGTATATTAGTTGTAATTTGTATAACTAATTTTTAAAGTCAAGAAGTTAATCTATAATTTTGAAATCATAGAAAAAAAAATCCTCAATTTGACGGTCTTATTATCTCTTTCATTTTTGACTATTTTTTTTATTTCTGTCAATGTAATAATTATGATGACTTCTTTTTTCAAATTATATGTGGAAATATGTGGAAATATATATGAAAATAATTTTTGGCAATATTTTCAGAACGGCTCAGGTCCACGAATGACACCGAGAGTCAGCCAATTACGGCAAGAAGAATGTGCAGATGTAACTAATATAAGAGAAGTTGCACACGAACGAGAAACGCATAGCGCTATGCAAATGAGCCAATCATGGGAAGATCTGACATTGATGGTAGGCACATCTAACAATTCGAGCGCACCCATGTCGCCGACGCGAGTGGCGAGATTTTCTCCTGGAGTCTCTCCTTCGCCGACCAGAAAAGCTTTTGCTACGAGACGCAGTCTATCTCCTATCGCTATGCGACCATCCTGCCTGAGTCCTGTCAGTCGAACGTCAGGATTAGTTCCAGTGAAGCGTCGTTTCGATATAGACGATACGCCCGCAGCTAAAAGATGCTGTTGGTCGGTAGACAGACTCACCCCTTCGACTCCCGGAACGCCGGACTCCCTCGGAGACTCTCCGTCAGGTTTTACATTTAGACCGGTATCACCTCGCGCGCCGTCTCTTCCCTCCCCCTTACCCACTCCACAAAGCCATACATCTCAGAGTCCTAGCTAATGTCCTGTACTAATTTTAAACAGCTTTATAGCCAAAGGATTTTCTTCTGTAAATAACTTTAGAATTAGTGTGTTCTCGGTATTCAGATCAGTCCGTATCTCAATTCAATAGAATCCCACATACTAGGTGTCACTATGTTTTCTATTGCGTACTTTTGTTTTGTTTAATTGTAAAGGCTAAAACGTTTAATCTGATAATTTATATGAAGTACAAGTACTGGGGTTCTTGAGAATAGTTAAAGAATAGATATCATCAAAATCATTAATATTAGTAAGTTGTTTCTGAAAATTGCACTAGGAAGATTTTTAGAATATTTATTTTGAATTCAAATCCAAATTCATTAGAAAGTGAAATTAGTTGTAAACGGAAGTGGTTTGTGATTTGATCATAATAAGATGTATGTTAAAGTGTGATATTTATGCAGTTAACAATATTACAATAATCAATATATCTTTGGCTTAGATATTATTAAAATAAATTATTGTAGCGTAGGCTTAAGCATTTAAAGATATATAGAATTTAAGAAAACATAAGATTGTTCACCCTTTTGCTAAAATATGATAAAAAAAGCTTCGCTTGAGATTGTTATATTTGTGCTCAGTCAGGAAAGTATACACAAAATACTAATGTATTTACCTCTATGTCAATACATCCATTACTTTAGTATGATTAATCATATTGTTAAATAATTGTAATCTCAAAATATCAAACAAGGTGTAATGGGATGCAGAGTTTATAATTTCATTCATAAAAAAAGTAATATAAACTTGGAAGTAAAATATTTTTTACAATATATCCAGTCAATTCATTTTCGAATATGTCCTAACTTATTTTTGATTAATATAAAACTCATAAAGAGTACACTTAAGCTCAAGTTGGTTGGATGGTGAAAGAAATATTTCTCCACATTTCATTTAAAGACAATTATATTTTTTTTTGACCAGATGGAGGTTCCAGGATTCATCAATTTGCTAGTTGAGAATACCATCCTCTTGCTATTCAATTTCAATATGTTTTTATTTAAACATCCTCATTAATTGGTATTCTAATTTTTAACTATGGATCCCAAGAAATTCGATCGAAAGCATTTGAAAATCTTTGCTCAGTATATAAAACCATCTCTGAGTAATAACCCGAATAATATATGCATCATAAATGTGTTTTCATAGTGAATTGTAATTTCACTGTCAAGTAAATCCTTATACAAAACTGTTTTTTTTTTATTGTAATATGAATGCTGGTCATTTATCCTTTGCAAAAATAGGTTTAAAATTTTTGTAGGACGGATTGCACTGTTGTGTACACTTTGGACAAATTTCTACGCAATTCAATACATTATTAATTCTACAAATATTATTGTTTTACTTTGTTTGGCCAAAATATTTTTTATCATTTTTAGTCAATAGAGAAATGTTTATGCAATTTATTTGTTTACCCCTGTCATATGTCCTATGTCAGCAATTTCCAACCTAGGAGGCTTGGACTATTGCAAAGGGAGGCGCGAACAGTCCAAAATTACCGTTTAAAACGTGTCTTTATTACTATATGAAATAAATGATGGGGAGGCGCGAAGATATTTTTTTCTTCAAAGGGAGGCGCAGTAACATAAAGGTTGGAAACCACTGTCCCATGTAATGAAGTTGATTTATTAAATTTTTCTGGCTGAACTCTTTATACTGCAGTCGACATTTCGTAGACCTTGCATCAATTGATATTATAGTTTTAGTGTGTTCGCTTGACAATAATATAATATTACCCAAAGATGAACCTTTTATTAGTTATATCTTATTACAAACTAATTATTTTTTCTTCAGGATGAATTTGTAGTTTCTCCCGCACATAAATGCCGGTTTGACATGAATATAAAATAAAAATGTGATCACTTTGAGAAATGAAGGAGAGATCACCAGAAATCATATAATAAAACAGGCAGTTTGCATGTTAAAGCCAGCTTATGTTCTTGAAAAGTATGATTACTCAATGATCGATTGAGTTATATATTTGTGTAACTAGATAGAGACTCGCGCGTTCAAAATTCTGTCATACTAAATGTAAAACAATTATGTTGTGTCTATTTTAAGAAGTAATTCCGTTGCCAAAATTTAAAATAGTGTGAAGAGCGCTATTGCAATTCTTAATTTGCAGTTTGCTGCATATTTCAAACATACCAACGTATCAGAGCACTATTATATCAATTTTGAAGTCAATTTCATTTTCTTCTACTGTACCTACTTCTAAAACCTTACTAGCAACAAAAAAAAATATTTTGATGCTCTCTGACTGATTAAAATGTCTTATTCCGATCATGGTTTTTTTAACATCATGAATTGCTGACCGCATAATAAACAAATGAAGAAAAAATAGTGTTGTGGTTTCTATTGAGGGGAATATAAATTATGCTATTCCCTTTTCACGTATTAAATACATAGTGCCTGTTTAAAAATCATTGTTTGAATAGTTTTGGTATAATTATAAGTATTTTATGTTTTGTTATCATAATATTTCTATGGGTGAATACTTTTTTTTCATTGGATTTTTCGTGATATTTCCTTTGGTTTAGAATTTCACTTAAATGAATATGTCTGAACTATTTACATTAAATATTATTGATAGTTTCAATCTTTGAAAGTTTTAAATGTAAATTCATGTTGCTTTATTCAGATTCATTATTTTCATGCTCATTTATAACCCATCGATGAATGACCATCATAGAAATCGATGTTCTACGCTTATGAGATTTGGTCTCCTATCTTCACTCTGGTCTTCTATCGAAGTATTAAATATTTTATTTTCATCTTAATTTTATTAGTTACATTGATCTGAAATTCATTAATTTTTTCACGCCCAATAGTGATTTATTTGCATGCACAGGAGGACGAAAGTCATTTCAAGCTTTCCGGACTTCATTGTACAATTGTGACAGTCGAAGTATTCTTTTTTACAAACTGGTTTATTTTGATGAAGATTTCTCAGATCTTACAATAAAAATGTTACCTATGTAAATAAAATATTATATTAGTAATTGAGATAATGTTTCAGTTTACAATTACTCAATATAAATGCCATCATAATTATTAATATATTATTATAGTAGTAAATAAAACTAACATAACCGCACTGCCCTGCTATGCAAAGATAGGGTATCTGGAAAATTATGGTTTTTCAAGTTTTAATGAAATTAAAACCTACAAAATTAATGCCATATCTCTCATTTTCTTTAAAAAAATATCTTTAATTGGTAAAGCCTGAAAAACAAGAAGCCGACTACTGTGCACTGAATGTCCAGAAACCGTTGTTCACTAAAGTTAAATCGAGTCACGTCAGGCAGCCGATTAACTTTATTTATGATATAAGTTTTTACACAGTCCCGATACAATAATGAAGACAATAACAATTTAAAATTGTCATCATATAGCATCGACAATTCTGGTAAAAATTGAAGTGATTGATTTCTTTGACTTATTTAAAATACAGATACCCTAAATTTGCCTGACATGTCGGTACGCTAACTTTTACTTGAAATTTTTTTTAGATTGTGTAAATAAAAGTGTTAATATAATTTGAGTAAATACAAAGCTCATCAATACCTGATTGTTTAATTTCTTCATCCTTTAGTAGCAAATATCAATAATTAACATAAAATTAAATTTGATAACTTTGTTATTCCGCTTATGTAACAAAATGTGACACATGTTTGTTACCAGACCACATACATCCTGCCTTTTACACAATTAATAACTTAGGGAAACTTTTATTAAATAGTAAAGATAAGTTAGAATCATTTTCTCAGTCTGATGCTTCTCAAAGAGGGTAACATGTGTTACATTTTGTAACAAGTGGAATAACTAAGTTATCAAATTTAATTTTATATTAAAAATGAACTTCCACAAAGTTACTGTCAAATCCATCGAAGATATTGATACTTATTTTTACTAACTACTAAATTTGCAAGATGTTATAATTACCAATTGCTTGACAGACTTTGATATTGAAATTTTGTACTTCAGAGGTCCATTTAGAAAAGTTCTTGCTGTATCTCCTATTTTTTTTACTTTTTATGAGATTTATTGATTGAATAAAATTATGTTGGGTCGTAATACAAGCCTCACCAGGAAACATTCACCCAAAAGTTTTAGAGGGCTTACCATTCCTCTACCGCAAATACTTCCAGTCTATTGATTTCGATTAAGTTATGATTTTCTATAAAACCATTGATAAATATGCTTAGCTTGGTTGTATTGTAAGCACAATAAAACCAAACTCCTGTCTCCTTGTTCTGCAGCTGTATACAGCCCCTAGTTATAGATACCAATGTATAGTGCAGCGGTCGGAAAACTTTTTGGGCTCACGGATCACTAACTGGACTTTTGTATTAAATATTACATATTGAAATATAAGTAATCAAATGTGTCTAAAAATGCACCAAATGTATAAAATAATGCCAGATTTATCTGCGGACCACCAACATTTTCTTGCAGACCACACTTATACCAGCGGAAAAGTGCAACATTTATACCGCTGGTATAGTGCAACATTTAAATGCTACACATAGGTATTTTAACTGTCCCAGCTCAGGAGTTTGTACAATTTTTTTATATAAACATGGCATGTTGAATGAATTAAATAATTTAGAAATTTTGTTAGGTCTGCAGCCGAGTCAACAAAATCATACTATTTGGTTGTGACGTCCACGGGTTTATTCCTAATATAGACAATTTCATGAATTGATTTTCCAATATATTTAAAGATTTTATCCGATCCTAAAAACAGGGGAGTAGAAAGCAGAGCTGTAGGGCGGGGTAAAAAAAAGACAACCCAGACTCCAGCTCTAAATAAAAATCTGACTACGAATTGATTTTTTCAAATATCTCTGTTCAACTAACACATCTGTATACCATCAGACCACTCCAGAATAAATTTTAGTAAATTTCACCAATAAATATGAATAGACTAATAATTTTTCAGTATCAATTATTTTTTTCTCCGACTCTACTTCTGAAAAAACACCAGACTCAAACTCCACAACCCTGGTAGAAAAAGTGAGCTTTTCCAATAGAGGAGAGCCCACATGCTCCACGTCAGTCATCGTTACAAGAAATTTCATTGTATTTATAGGAATTTCTAAAATATTCACCAAAACATGCTACCTATGTTGAGTTATATTCTTAATTTAAGAATCATAGTAAATTTTCATCTGAGAAGAAATCTTTTGTACAGATGACATACATTGGTAACTGCTTTCAAAATAAAACCAATGAGTAAATGAAATATTTTTATTTACAAAAGCCATTACATTTGAATGTATCCTTTATTTGAAGAGAAGTTGTCCGAAAAAGACTGGTAGAAACCATTATAAAGCTAAATGTATACTACTTTAATATAATCTTTCATAAACCCTAATGAATATTCTTATCAGATTTATTTGAAACATGCTTAAGATATTCATATCTGCACAATTCCCAAAGAATACATTGGATGCTGAATATTGGTAAAAATGCATATCTGTGAACATAATCATGAAGTCATGCGGGATACAAAATTTTATTTGGTGGATGTGTCAGTGAATGCACTGGTAAAAAAAATCTCAAAACAATCACAATAATGAAAGCAATTATCTTTTTAAAAAATCTCTGGAGATATTTTGTTCAGTCAATATGTTTTAAAAACCGTATTGTGCAGCCACAAAACGAATAAATTCGAATACAGCTGTATTATATGCCATTAATTTATAAAACTAAGGAAGAAAGATAAAAATCTTTCTCAACTGTGTTCAAATAATTAGATCAGCAGAATCTTTGTCACCCAGCAGATATCAGAGAACATGGTTAAATTTTACTTAAAATAATGAGGCAGTAGAAAAACTTGATATATCAATACCAACCAAATCTTTCAATATTTTTCAACAATATTTAAAAATGGACAATGGCTATATTTTTTAGGACTTCCTATATCAATACAGGCTATATCAATGCGCAAGTCGCGTTTTAAAATCATTATCAATGTCATTAATATGACGTGTCACATCACAATAGGGTTGTTAAAAAATAAATAAGGAGAGTAAAAACAAAATGGACTATTATGTTTCAGCTTGAAAATTTTTTAAACATTTCAAAATGAATTAAAATATTTTTCTTTAATTAACAGTGGTAAGATATTTTAAAGTAATAAATATTTTTCACCCGATAAAGCTATGAAAATATAATACAAAGAAAATTAAGAAATATATTGAATACAAATTGCAAGTTTTTAAAAAAAAATTGTAACAAATTTATAATCCATAAAGAAAAATACGGTATATTTTTATACATACATATAAATTAAAAACATCATTCATCAAAGTAAAAAATTAAATTACAAAACATACGTAAGCTCGATATACAAAGTGGAATTTCAATCGCAAATTCTAAGCAGTCATGAAAATGCATTTTCAAAATTTCTCACGTCTTCCGAGACGATTATGACTATTTGTACTGAACATTTACTTAAATCCGAACATACGAAATTACACTAATTAGGATGGCTTCATCTTATAAAGATTCATTGTCAACAAGGGGAACCTTGGCCACTTCAAAAAATATTCTATGAGAGTACTTATTTCTGACGGTACTCAGCGCTTCCTTAGGCTTCTTGTGCAGGCACATGTTTTGCACTTTGGCCACTGGCAAAATTTCTTCTAGAGTGTACCCTGTAAAAAAAATATGCACTTATTAAAAATATATTTTGAAATATAGACTAGACATCAGGCAAGGCTGTAGAGTCGGGGGAATACATGATTCTGACTCCTTAAAAAATACAAAAAAAATATATCTGTAGTCAGATAGCAAAAGGAAGGAAGTCATTTGGAAATGCGATTTTCATTGCAAAATATAAATTTTCCTTCAACTAGTTGAATTTGACCCACTCGAGATGTATTCCATTTTTAATGGAAAACAGACAGAAATTAAAGCCCCATGTGTTCAATGCCACGTCGAAACCAATCATCATTATTCAAATTTATCCAAGAAACAATGCCAGCTACATTTTTTATAAAAAAAGTGGGCTAATATTGACAAGGCTGAGTACTATAAATTTTTGTGACTTTGTTTTTTGATGTCCAGAATCTCGAGTCAGTCAGAAGTAATTTCAAAGTTTTTACAATTGTCAAATGTGACAATTGTAAAAACATTTTCATGGAAAAAGAATGCATTTAGATTAAAATCACAAATGTCTTAGTTCAGCTGATTTTTTTATATACTTCTATATTTATGAAAAATAATCAATAGAATATTGTATACTTCATCGAAACATTTCATTTGCTACAGTAAATTAAAATCTTATTTTCGCTTTCCTCAACATTCTTACAATGATGGTTACTTCTGCCATTTGACTTCCCATATATGTAAAATTTTCGTTCGAATTAAGTGTCAAAGTTGCGGTTTTTTTTCACGACTCCACGGCCTATATTGACAATACAGACGTTCTATATCGGTGAAGAAATTGTGCTTACCTGTGTAATGGACATGTGTGGTGGTCCATGTACCTAATTTTTTCATACGGAGAGCCAAATATAATGCAGCAGCGGCCATTTTGCTATCTGATAGGGATATCACAGCATATTCCATCAAACAGAGTTCCAAAACATACCGAGCTAGGGTCAAAGTGGGCATGGATGCTCTTGCACACTTAAATTGAAATAAATATTGGAATTAAAACTAATGGAAAATCAAGTGATATTAGTGTTCAATTGGCAACGCGCTCTGAACTCTGAGTCAAATTGTGTGATATGTTCTAGTTATCTAAATTTTGTCATTTATTAATGATAGTTCAGCTAAGGTAGATTATGACTTGTGATGGTAATCACTTGAAAAAATATGGTATTCTTATAAAACATAATTCTTGTACTAATTCCACTAGTTTATCATACAATCAGTGTTGGCTCATTGCGAATATATACGCTTAAATTTGGTGACCCAATCTATTATTATAATAATGTAACACTTAAGTGTGAAAGAATCCAGACCTGGTTTGTCGGTTAATATTTTACTACATTGTACATGAAATTACATTTGTAAAAACAGTAGCATATAAATAATAATATCAGTGAGTGAACCAAAATTTTGATAAAAAAATAAATATGATACATACTCTTGCATAGCGTCTCAAAAATCTGTAGGAAAGTGGTATTCCAAGATCAAATCCGACCGTTTTCAAAACATTTATCTCCATTCCCAGAAGCTGTTTTAATGTGTATGCTCCATCACATACATATAAGAAATCGTCAACAAGAGGTGGTACTCGTTCCTTAAAAATAAAATCATCATAATAATGAATGAATTTACCGTTGACCCTGATAATTATTTTGTCATCAGTGGGTGATCGGACATAGCTATCAAGTAATTTAACGGGATATAGTAACTCACATCAAATTTGGCTGCAACAAATAAAGACGCAGCTCCAAGAAGCTGCAGTGCTTCCTTTCCTGTACCTTCCTTGCACAAATACATGTCGACCAGTTTAACTGCGAGGTATAGCGTTTCGTGATTGAGCTCAAAACTTTCTTGGACTTCCACCATCCAGTCTATAAGTAAAGCTCGCATCCAACCGGATAGATTCTTTTGTCGGGGCATGTAATCCACTATGGTAAAGTCAGACTGTGAAAAAATAAAATATCTCTTAGAAAATATTGATGAAAAACAAACGAAAAATATTGAATGTCTTATTAAGAATAACACACCTCTCGACTTTTCAAATAATTAAAAATATCCATTGCATAATGCGACACTTGAAATGGATCATTCCAGTTATCTTTATCAAAGTCACTGACTCCTTCTGGAACTGAAATTATCTCTTCTTCAACAATATGAACCAGATTTGATTCTTTTGTCTTGGAATCACTTTTGATCTGTGTTGAGTTGCCATTTTTAGATTCATTTGATCTGAAACCAATGAAAATATGTAATACACAACAACAAAAATAGCACATATAGTAAAGGTGAAATCAATTACTAGAAGTAAATAAAAGTAAATAGTAGCTTTTTGAGGTGATGATAAGTTGTGAGAAATCAGAAGAGTCAAAGAACCAAATGAATAAAATTACTAACATGTCCTCCAGCGCAGAGACATACAGAGACGTTTCACTGGCTTCACTCAGTCTCCACGATCCGTTAGATCTGTTGGCTCGCTGTCCATTTTTCAATGTGTCAGTGACTTTTTCATTGGCCTTTTCGGTCACTTTTTGGGATTTGAAGGCTTTATCGATTTTTGCAATTGGCTGCGATAATACTTTGGTTGTGGTGTCTTTTGTGGTCACAGCAGAGAGTTGCTTTTGTAAAGCATCCACTGCAGAATTTGTGATTTTGGCTGCATTACGAGACTTTGATAATTTTGCTACCAGCGGAGGTATATTTTCTTGATATTTTTGTTTTAATACCTAAGAAAATAATTAAATGATGAATATAGTATCAATTTATTACGAGGTTAAGCAACTGAGTAACACGCCGTCCGTGTAAAATAACTTCGGTTGAAATACCTTGTTTAAGAGGCTAAATGCTTCACATTTTTTAAACGAAAAACATGTCTTAAAACCAACAATTTTCTTCAAAATGAATAAAAAGTTGACATACTTTTGAAAAGTGATCAAATGATGAAATGAATGAAGTGATGAAATGAAGTGCCTTTTTTTCAACTTTGAATTTTAGTTATGAACACGGTAATATAAAAAATATGAATCCAATCATATTTAAACCAAGAACAAGATTATTTCCGACTTGCGACACTATTTAACTGATATATATTCAGGGGTGGGCTGAAGGGGGCTCACGTGAGCCCCTTGTTAAACTAAGAAAAACTTTATTCTCAGATCTTCGCGTAATATTATCTATAAATATGCAGTATATTTAAATTTAAAAAGTAGTAATGTACATTTGGGATTTCTGACATACATTTTTCAGCTATTGATATTGATTAAATTACGATATATTGCGTACTGTTACAAAACATAAGTGTACATAATAACATTCGATAGCTTTAATAATTATTGCGTATAATTGCATGAGTAATAAAAAAAATCACACCTTCCCAGAACATTACGGATAGCTTATGATTTAGCGAGCCCGTTGTTACCGTATTTGCAGCAATGTTCCCGCTAAGGTGTGCGCCTCGCAAGATGTGGCAGCACACTTTTTTCCGTCCGTCGCACAGACCACACATATAAATGTTGTACAATAGTTACATTTTTTTATTTAACGGCTTGAAATGAAGAATTAATTTATTTAGTGTCAGTAAGAAGGTCAGAGAATAACTATCAACATATTTGCGCACATTTTTTATTTTACTGAAAATTTACCGCACACACAGTAGAAAAATTAGAGGGAACGTTGATTGGCAGCCCACCACTGTATATATTGGTTTATTTTCAATGATATTAGTGTTTTTATTGATAATGTTTTTTAGGCAAGCATTTACTTGGTCCTCAAGGTAGCAGGAGGGTATAGATCACCATGAGCTGAAGCGGAAGTTTTTTTTATCTCAATGAAATACTCGGAGAACTACCTTCAATAACTACACAAGTCTTAGTGAAAACAATTGTCAAGAAACAGTGTATACCTTTAATGTTGGCAGTGTTTTAGCTTCAATTGTAACTTTTTTGATTGGAATATTTTTGTCTTTGTCATTCAGGATAGTTTTTGTTAAGGCATTAGTAATATCGCCAAATGCTGCTCTTTTGGCAGTTATTTCTTTCAGGGGACTGCCAGCTTTTCGTTTACCAATCGGTTTTGATACATCTTTAGCTATTTTAGTATTGGCAGTACCATTCCTACTTCTCGTACTCACTCCTCTGGTTTGTAAAATTCCGTTAATTCCTGTCGTCGGTCCTCCGAACGGAGCTTTATTCGCCAATTTGATTGGCGCCATAGCTAATGAATTTTAAACCAATTCTACAATAAAACAAGCAAATTATCATCAAAAATATAATAACCTTTACAATGTGGATGACCGCTATATGAGTCACGAATACCGCATAGAGATACGAGTCACAAATACCTCATAGAGATTCGAGCATCCTATTGTAGCTGACGAACCGTTATTTGAAAATATAGGTAGATCTACAGGAATTGTTAATATTTAAAAGATTTTAATGGTGGCAACCGTCATTTTTGGTTACTTGGTTTAAATAATAGTAAATAAAATCTGTTATTTTTCTTTACAATTTTCGGTGTAGTCAATCAGTTAATAATCCATGTGGTACGGTGAACAACTGAAACATTATTAACTAAGAAGTAAATAAAGCGAATGCTATTTCAAAAAAATTAAGTAACGTAATCCAGAGGTATGATTGCTTTTGATTTATACGCTTTATCAAGTTTGCGAGTTGTTAAAAAGTCTAAATCGTTATTCTTCTTCGTTATCATATTGCCACTGATAGTAAAGGGAGTATCACCAACCACTGTGGCACAAAAGAGCTATTTTTTAACACACCACATGCAATTAATTAACTCACATGATGTATTTTTATTGATTCTATAAATGGTTTTATAAACATAGAAGTCATGAAAAATATCATAACTCTACAGACCTACATATTATGTAACTGTACTCAAATCAGGTGTTTAAGAATTTTTGTAAACTTTTTAAAATCTTGAATGTATCGATATATCCAGTAAAGTTTAAATTATTTCAAAAGAATACGTTGCAATTGCTTATATGAAAAGTTACATCCGCAATTTGGCTTACTTACATTTTAAAGTTAATAGGTTTCCTAAAATGAGTAAAATAATGCTTGATCGGTATTTATTATATTACTGTATTATATATTTTCCGAAATGTATACACAATATCTAATAGAATATAAAAAAAATGTCCCGTGGCTGTTTTTCCCTCCTAAAACCAGTTCAACATAACATCGATTGGTAAATTTCGATACTTTTTTCGACATGGGTTCTTTTGTGAAAGAATCTCCGATGGAGACAAAAAAAAAAACAATTATTGTAGCGTTATTAACGGTATTTAGATTTGCAGATCAGCACGCTGGATAGGATTGGTGGTAAATTGAACAGCCTACCTACATAGAGGGCAGAAATAATGGCCTAGGATAATAGCGGAAAACAATTAAATGCCTAATTTATTTTCAGCTAATCACAGCAGATGATGACACACACGGATTGAATTAGTCGAAGTAGTAAATTAAAACAATTCGTACTAATTAGAATCACTTCTGCTAATCATTAACTTTCTGAGACTACATACAGAATGTACGCGAAAGCAAAGCATTTCTGGTATGTGTAACACTCACAATGCCTGTAGAGACTGCTTCTTTCAATAGTTATTAATTTAATAATAAAACGTGTGAGCATAAACAGACATATAAAAGTAAACACAGAAAACAAATGGAATGAAACTAAGCGTTAACCGAACATCATGAATGAAAATTAGCCTGGACCTGCACGCTGAGGGAAAAATCAACGAACGATTAAGTAAATAGAAGAAGACTTACCAGTTTGTGTCTATTAAGGGCACATTTATTTTGATAATTTACCAGAAGTTTTGAAAAATGTTATAATGATACTGAAGAAAACCGTTTACAGTGTTTGGGGTAAGCCTTGGAGTTTGAGATTTCCAAACGTACCAATATTACCAACGAACTTGCTAAAACTTAAAACCCAACCGTCGATTGTGGACGTACTGACTGTGATTGGTTCACGATTTTACTTGACTACCTTATCCACCAATCAAATTAACAGTTACAGTACTGCCATCATCATAATTTTAAAAACATGTGCGTCAAGCAGACATCAGTATTTACAAGGAATACACAAACAAAGAATTGTAAATTACGTTTTATCAACTCGAAAACACATAAAAATAATTCTAATGAAACATACGCTAAGCAAACAAATCATTCTTATATAAAAAAAAATGACATTTAAATAAAAAAAATACTACCTTTATAAAAAAATAGTTATACATGGTGTACTCTTTTGCAACTATTATTTAAGTTTCATTTACTTATAGGAATAATAATATTTTCTTAAAAATTAAATAAAAAAATTAACTTTGATCTTGGTAGTCAATGATTTTGAAAATTGATCATAAATTTTATTTTTTAAATCAGTCAAGTATTTACAGTTTATAAGATTGATCTTCATTTTTAGCAACTATAAGTTATAATATCCGATATTTATTAGGGTAAGTACACGGGTACATGAATGTTGGTGTCAAGTCTATGGTGGTATAATCATTATTAAATTTATGTAATATTATTATATTGTCTATACTCACATCTGACCAACTGACAAGTGTTTTGACAGTTCAAATGTCAAAATCCCAAAACATCGTTGTCTTTATTCCAAAGTTCAGTTTTATATAAAAATACGTAACCAGCATGTACTATAGTCTCAAAAATCTTACAAAATGTTGAATTGTACACTTGTCGTCCAATATGTACCTTGCAATGACTGCTTTGGCCACGTAAATCGAAGAAATATTGGCAATCAATTGGATGTGTGTATATATTGTAGTATAAATATGTATAGTTTTATAAAAATTGTAAAATATATCGTAAAAAAATAAAAATATTCACTTAAAGCTTGTCTATACATTTACAGGGAGCGTGTGCCAGTGTTATTTGGGAAAATAAAAAAGTTATCCTTTGGTGTGTGGATAGCAATGTAGCAGATGGATCTATTGGACTGAATGCTTTATTTGCTAAACAATTGGGAATTCCTGAAGGGTCAGCCATATCCATTAGTAATACGCACGCTCCACCTGCCTTAAAACAAGTAACAGTGTTTCCTTTATCTGCAGAAGATCTGGAAATATTGGTAATGTTGTAGTTTTTTTTTATCAGTTAAATTGAAAGTTAAAGTAATTTTCAAACAGTCATTTTTTTGGATACGAATTTGTATTTAATTTCCACCCCCTAGTAGTGATGAGTGAATGACGGATTTCAGAAACAACAAGATTCTGTTATGTACTACATTTAAGTTATAATGACTGAATTCTGACTTAATTTAATATGCTGTTAAGGGCATTTACAAAAAATCATTGCAAGAAAACCCATACAGTGAAAGTTAAACGATTATTTAAATAGGTATATAAAGTAAAAAAGGGCAATAAATGATAAAATAACTTGTATTACTGCTGTAAGTCATTTCATAAAAATATAATTTGAATATTTGATTAGCTTTTTCACTATCTTATACTTTGTTAGGGCACATATAAATGGCATGTGTGCCCGTGGAGACAGGGCTGAAAAACCCCTTTTCTCTTTTTATTCTTTTTAAAAAAAAAAATATATTTTTTGTCTAATGCTTGAATATATTGATTTAACCAGAGTGTAGGATTATAATTCTAACAGAACGTAAGTCAATTTACAAAAGACAGTAAAAACTGAATATTTCAACATAAAGAAACAAATTCTTATTTATTTCTTTCGTTGTAGAATTGTCTACTATTCTTCATTATGCATTAAAAACATGATCATTAATTTTCATATGTACTTAATGTAGTGAAATAACGTTATATTAGAATAAATGAAAAAAAAAGAAATTTGTTATATTGTGTTGTTTGCTTTTTGACCCCTTCCCACTTGCAAATTTGGATATAAAACAAATGAAATGAATGCTTTGATATGATTTTTAACCAAAATCACTAAAACATTAAATTTAAAAAAAATTACTTACGTGTTGTTAGAATTAAGCCGACGGGGAGTTTATTTTTATAAATATAGCAAAGGATAATCATCATTTACACTATCTAAAAATTTACTCCCACCCTTCCTATCCTAAAATAACAGTGCGTATCAAAAGTGATTAGTTAACCTAGTCCTATGCTTTCTATTTCTACTCTTTTCAAAAAGAAGAGAGCTTGCTCAACTGGTACTGGTCTTTAAATAATTAATTATACATTGTAGGAATTGAATGCTGAGAGAGTGCAGTCTTGTTTACTAGACCAACTACGCATTGTTGTAGAAAATCAATCAATGGTGATATGGGTTTCTCCTTCTTTATCAGTGTGCATAAAGTCTTCAAGAACTTCGATTTTACAGCAAGAGACAGAGGTTGTGATAAAATTAGAGAACGATATATTTGATCGAGACTCATCTAATGTTAATAAAAACGAAAATATCTTAAATAGTGAAATTTCTTCTCTTTCGGAAGAAAAAAAACTAATTTATCATATGACAGAATGTAATAAGGTTCTTTCAAAATGTAAAGACAAATTTTCGCTGCCGTTTTGTTTGCGTGCTGTCGTTGAAACAAAACCCATGAGTGCTTTATTTAGTAAATTATTTGAACAAAGCCAGCTGTTTGTGATTTATACTAAAGATAAATCTTTAAAAACAATTGACATATCAGATGTTTTTAGTCTCCACTGTATGAATAGCAACACTAACGAAAGTCAATCAAAAGAAGACGGTTCAGATTCAATTGGAGAATTTATAACAAACGTATTTATCAAAATAAAATACATTGCTGAAGATATTAAATGCAAACAGCTAGACATTGTCAGTAAATATCCTTCTGTTATCATATCGAAAAAGTTAAATGCCATTTTAAATGTGGACACTGGAATGAAACTTTCTTTAGAGCGAGTGTTTGGAGAAATTCCGACTCCAAATTCTATAGAAATTTCTCCAGTACTTAATGATGGCACTCTGATAGATGATGATTTGGAAACAATTTTCAAAATGTACATAAATTCTCAATCCCGTCTTGAGGATCCCATTTTAATAAATAATGGTGTTATCATTCAAATGAGCCCTGTCAAGAATATGTCCTGTCAGGTGACCCTTCATCCTAAAAGTATTAAATATGCATTAGTAAATGGAGAAACTTTACGACAATGCAGAGTCATTTCAAATAATGTTGGAGTACAACCGAATCAAACGCCTTTGAAAAATCAAGACCAATTGATTGACCTAGAAGGGTTGTGTAGAAAAGTAAAATCTTTCGAGTCAATCATTGAAAAGAGCATGCAAACACTGAAAACTGATACATTATTGAAGGAGAGCTTGGGCAGACTATACTATTCAAATGGTCATGTCTTGATATCTGGTAAGTTCACTTATTAAATTAAATTTATGTCAAATATTGTTTTATATTGAGAATAAATTAAGACGCAGACTGTTTTCATGTTTAACAGGCACCGCTGGATCGGGCAAAACTAGTATTTCCAATTTAATTGTTTCCGATATGGGTGTATGGTTTTTAAGATTGGGCTGCCGTTCAATAAAGGGAAGAAGAGACATTATTGACATATTTAGAAACGCAATACAAATGTGTGAGGAACACAGTCCATCAATATTGATTTGTGATGATATTGAAACAATTGTCCCTGCTGAAAGTGAAGGAACGTCTCACCAGGAGGCCATTTATTATAACACGTTAGTATTGCCAATGAGGTATTTAACAATAATGATTGTTACATAAAATATGATTTTCATTTAATATAATGCTTAATCAGTTTTTCTTCCTTGTACTTGTATAAGCACATAATATAAGAATCTGCACTTCTACTTGAATATTTTTTTTCCAGATTGGTGTACGCAATAAAAAATATGCTCAATCAATGTAGCTATGTATCTGTCATTATGACAGCGAATGGATTGGATAGTTTACATTCAGCTTTCAAAGTAGCAAAGGGCGAAATAGTGTTTTCAAGCACTTTCGTAATTCCAGAATTATCACAGGTAATTTCAAAGATTTCTGGTAATACACAATGACGTGGAGTACATAGGTACATATAAATGTCATCTAAAATCTCAATTGCTTCAATTTGCTTCTTTTATAATTAAAATTAGTTCAATACATTTGTGAATGTCTTGTTATATTTTTAGGGTGAAAGACAAGTCTTACTGAAACATATTGCCTATAATAGTGTTTATAGTATTTCTAATATACGATCGGAAAATTTGGAACAAACCGCTTTGGAGACTTCCGGTCTCACTGTGAGAGATTTAGTGGACGCTATGACTTCAAAGTTATTTAGAGCCGTTAAAAATGCAGGTACTTAGAAATGCTCTGTAGTTTTTAAGATTAATGTGGCAAAACTTATCCCATCAAATATATTGTACAATTTTGTAAGCACACAATTAACGATTTTTTCCTTATTTATAGTTAGTCAGAACACCGCTTTAGTATTTTTGGACAATGCATCAAGGGATAGCGATAAAACAACAGTGAATGATAAACTAGATTCTTGGGATACTATTGGTGGTATGCAGGAAATCAAGCAAATGCTTATTGAGAGTCTTTGTTGGCCGATTAAGGTATGATGCTTTCATATTATATTTACTTATTTACCTACTTACTAAACGCAATCTTCTATCCTGGTTAACTGTGTTACTTTTCTCTGGACGTATTGATCTATTCCCTGCAGATTTGGTTCTCTCCGGCAAGACATATTAAACTTTTCAATATTGTTTCCATTCATGACAGTTAGATGCGGCAATAGGTGTTAATAATTTTACCATGCATAATGTAACTAACTGTGGATAACTGATGGTTCCATTTTGTTTTTTAGTATCCTGGACTATTTCCAAAACAGCCAGGCGGTATATTGTTATTTGGACCCCCCGGAACAGGAAAATCTCTCATAGGTTCATCTATAGCCAAGTTGAATAAGATATCTTTTATATGCGTAAAAGGACCAGAGCTTCTTTCTAAATACATCGGGCAAAGCGAGCAGGCTGTGAGAAACATATTTGAAAAGTATGTATGGTTGTATTTTGAATTGGAAAACACAGCAATATTTGAATTTAGTATTACTTTAATGTACTCATTTTTTTTTATAGAGCTGAGAAAAAAAAGCCATGCGTTCTATTCTTTGACGAGTTTGATAGTCTAGCACCACGGTAAGTCTTAAAGTAATTTATTATAATCTTGATAGTTTTCAATGCTAATTGTTGAAGTTATATTTTTTGATAATTGGTATAAGTCAATTTTGACATTCACACAGCCATATTATTATATAGTAAATCCTCGACTAACATGAATTCGAGTTACGTGAATTTTTACTTACGCGATTTAATAAAAATATATTTTTTGTTTTTGTTTAAATTATTGATTGACTAAACGGCAAAATGTTAACGCAAATCTAGAAAGAGTGTGACAGTTATAAAGCTGTTAAAAATATTGGTGATATCAGGAATGAAATTTAAATAAATAACGTACGGAATAAGCTCATTCTCCAATTGGTTGGGGAAAGTATATAAGCTGAGGAATTGGCAATGTTATTAGTGATCTAGTCAAAATGACCATAGAACTGGACATAAATCTAGAAGAAAATATTTCTCTAATTTAATTAACAGTAGTTAATCAATAAGAATTTTTGTACAATATGTATTTAGGTATTTATTCCAATAAATAAAAACTTCGTTTTGTTTGTATGTATGTCCATTTTTATTGCATCTATCATTTAAAACTAAAACATATTATTTCAAAAATTTTACTAATTCTAAGTCTTTCGCGAAAACTTTCGGAATGAATTAATCACGTATGTCGAGGACTAACTGTATT
Source organism: Himalopsyche anomala (assembly GCA_031772345.1). Taxonomy (NCBI): domain Eukaryota; kingdom Metazoa; phylum Arthropoda; class Insecta; order Trichoptera; family Rhyacophilidae; genus Himalopsyche; species Himalopsyche anomala. The sequence goes on along the minus strand of CM062824.1, from coordinate 5,943,492 downwards.
CTGATCTGTAATAAATGGCAATATGGTCTAATTTATAACTAATCTACACTAAAAAGAATGTGTCCGAACCCAATGTGGAGCATATAGACTCTTAATAAAGCTTATCTCAACAGAAATTATTTTATGAGGTCATCAATAAACCTCTCTTTTTCCTTTTTGATATTAAAAAATAATGGTTCTTTTGAGTATTGAAATATACCTTTTTCGCGTTAGACGGGGTCATGACTCTACGGGGGTAACAGATCGAGTTGTGAATCAGTTGCTTACTCAATTGGATGGCGTAGAGGGAGCTGTTAAGGGAGTGACTATAATTGCAGCAACATCTCGACCAGATTTGCTAGATGGAGCTCTCCTTAGGCCAGGAAGATTTGATACAAATATCTACTGTTCAATGCCTCAGCAGGTAAAATTATTCAATTTATCCTTTAATCACCTGATTATCTTGAGCTTAAGATCGTTAATCTCAAGTTATTGTTTTTTTATCTTTTTCGTTTACAGATTGACCGTCTTGAAATTTTGAAAGTTCTCAGTAATGGCCTGCAGATGTCAGATGATGTAGATCTTGAAGAAATTTCTAAGATGACAGACGGATTCACTGGAGCTGATATTAAAGCTGTCTTATCAACAGCTCAGCTGGCTTGTGTTGAAGAGCTCTTGGTAAGTGTCATTCATTATGTTCATGATATTGTTTATTCAGTGAAGAATCTATCATATTTGTTTCTATTACACTGTTTCATACACCAGGAAGTAAAACTAAAAAAATATAAAAATATCTCCCGCAAGCAAAATAGATTATTTAAATTACTTTTGGATGACTTTAATGTGCAATTAATTCAATAGTCTTCTTCGAAATGAGAGAAGACTTCGAAAAGAAGAAGAGAAGCTTAACTTTTGGAAAAAATATTATTATGGACTCTTTAGGACAGTGATGCACAAACGCGGCCCTTTTTGAATTTTGTGGCGGCCCTTAAATCTCTTTCTCAAACATACTTTTTTCACGTAAACCATTTATTAAACAAATTTAAGCAAGCTTTTTCTTCAATGAAGAAGAATAAATCGGTTCCTATGAACCGGCTTACAAATATTATGTCAAATTAAAAGAATAGTTAAAAATTAACAAAGACGATGAACGCATTAACTTATGAATTCCAAATAAATGAAACATAAATATTTCACAATGAAATGAATTTTAATAAGCAAGTACTCATGATCTTTTTTTTTCATGGCTTATTTATTTTCTAAATAACATGGTCAAAATACTAAAATGGAACCTATTACTCATTTATCTAAATTCACTTAATCTTTTTTTCATGTTTTTAAGGCTGTTTTACATGGAACATACATATTTTCTGAATAAAAAAAGGATTGAGCGTATTTTAAATCATTTTTTTCTTTGCGGCCCGAACCCACGATAAATTTGTTTTATGCGGCCCGCTAGAAAGTAAAGGTTGTGCATCACTGCTTTAGGATTACAATATATATTAAATGTGTTTTTTAATTGTATTTTTCTCATTCGTTGCAATGTGCCAAATTTTGAAATAGTGAAAATTTACAAAATATGAAGTATTTTTTACTGAAAATATATCTTGAGCTATATTGAGAAAGGGTTGGTGAAATAAATGATGCAGGAAATGTTATCATTACATAAGTGTTGTGTAAAAAAAAAGTTACTATGTTAGCATAAAAAAATGTTGTTTTATTTTATTATTACATTTTAGAAATTAATAGGGCACAGATAAATAGTTTACTAATTTTAAATGAGTAGGTATATCTGCCAAATTCCCCACTCTTGTATCCTATATGTAAGTAAATATAATTATAATTTTTCCAACAAACAATACAAGTATTATTCTTGAAATTACTCACCATTCAAATCTGTAAGCATTCCCATGGGTTAATCTATTTTGCCAGCAATGGAATAAACTTAGTGATACATTTATTTCTTATATCAACATTTTATTTACTAAACATCAGTTTATGTTCATCTGCGCACTTCAATGTCTGAAGATGTCGAAAGGAGAAACCCAGATCGTTAATGACAAAACTTGTGTGAATACATAATTTTAATGATTCAAATTTAATATAAAAATGTGTTGTAATTTAGTCATCGAGAGTAGTACGATATCTGAAGATGTATTGTTGAATGTATTTTCATATATTGATACAAAATATTTCTGCAGGTCCCTGTTCAAAATATCAAACAAGGTTCACATACTCTAAATATAAAAAAAAATAATAATTAATGAATATTGTAATGTTCAGGAATGAGTTTGCTGGAGAGTTTATCTCTGTTTCTCGAAATTACTGTTACAGCATTGCAGCATGCAGTTTCCCGCTGTGAATGCCTTAACATCTTTTTTGCAAGGCTGAAAATACAATACAAGAAAAGGGAGGATTTAATACGCAAAATTTAGTTTTATCACAAATTAATTTTGGTTATTTAAGTAGTATGAAAACAATGTAACAACATATTTTCTCAATATTTTTTATTTTACCGGCATTAAATACAAAAATAGACTTGATCACCCTAAGTCCCATTACATAAGCAAATCATTTTCTTGAAAGTAGGAAGTTTTTGTAGCTTTCTGAATTGATCAACAAAAAGTGGAATATTCACCTTCATTTCCTTATTCATTTATTTGATACACTATTAACCCTTTGATGAGTATCAACGTACCTGTACTTTGGAGTAGCTTGTCATCTATTATCTATTGCCATTCTCATATTTTTTATTGAATTTTTGTTATTTCTTCAGATATGGATACTAGACACATCCACCAGTGACTTTTGGCCACCGCATTATTTTTATTTTGTATAGCAAATGAAGAAAATGCTTTTAAAAAAATGGTAACATTTGTAATTAAATCAGTAGCCATATATATAATATTGAGCGTAAAATTCTATTTGGGATCGATTCCTTTTTGGAATCGACGTCTGTAGAGCGGCACATGTAGACAGATGAGTAAAAAAGATCTTGACGCAAAAGTGTAGTAAAAGCTTCCAGAAAAATATTCAAAAGTAATAATGAAACAGTTTACTTTACATTTTTAACAGAGTTTTATAATTTTTAAAAAAATATGTACTTCATGAAATAATAACTAATATTCTTCCCAGATTGGTCCGTATCCAAATAAAGGTTTTTATATTTTTGTGTGAGGCAATACTACAAATAATCAAAATATAAAAAAAACCTAATTTAGTAAAAATTAACTCACCAGTCAAAGGGTTACGAATAGTATTTTACAAACTTCACGTTACCAGTGTCGTAAAATGGGAGGCCGGCATAGTCGAATCAAAAAGATTTTTTTGAGTGCTTTCTTCCGTCTTATTTGTGCTTTGTGACCCATTCATTCATAATTTATATACATTCCTACTAATAATAACAATAAAAAAATCTTATAATAATAACTAAACGTAATAAAACAGACTAGTTTTATTGACTTATTTTATACACATACCTTGCGGCTTAAATATCAATTAAAAATATAGTACAAAATAAAAAAAAATAGCATAATCTGTGGATCATCTTGTAGTTCATAAATTGATCAAAGTTAAAAAAAAAATACTCTTGATCCATCACTAATATAAGTTTAAAAGTATTTTTTGAAAAAAATGGTGGGGGGGGGGGAATCAAGGACAAAAGCAAAACCTTTCGTTACGCCACTGACTACTCCCCATAAAGAAGAAAAATCTTTGACCCGCCTCGTTGTGTCGGTATGTCGCAATTTTTATATTCGAAATAAAAAAAGCAATTAATTAAGCCTGATTTTTTTCTCTCCCATGTGAATAAGTCTTCTCTAGTTTGGAAACCGCTCCTATAGAATATAGTTTCTCAACATTTTTGGGCCTGTAGCCTCTTTTGAGTCTCATATTTTTTTCCATGGCCCCCATACCCGTTTTTATATAAGCATGTAAGTTTTTTGAGACTCGGATATACAATTATTTCGGGATTGTTGACTGGGAAAAAAGTGAGAAATTGAAAGATCTCCTCCTTGATAATTTTATTCGTTGGCAGATTTCAATAACGGAATTCCCAATGTGAAAAAACGCGAAAACTTTTTCTTTAGCTCTTCCAGGAATTCCAATTTCAAAAATCCGAAATTTCTAAAAATGTGGGACCTTTCTTTTTTACCTCTCGCGGAGTTCAAAGATTTTTTTTTGCTTGCCCCAAAACTGCTGTAGTTTCCCTAAAATTATTTTTTCTCTGTGGCCCCCGATTGAGAAACCGTGCTATAGACAAAATATTAACTGCTCGGGAACGCTATTTTGTCAGATATTTTTTAAATAATTTATATTATAGCTGCAATCACACTTTGGTATTACAATTCAATGCTTTATCGTTTCATAACAATGTCACATAAATGTATTACGATTGTATGTATAATATAATGGGATCCAATGTAGCCATTATCAATCTCGTAGATATAATGCGAATGTTCACATACGGCTTCCGCCATGTTGATTATCATCAACTCGCTAGTTTGTCGCGTTAACAGAAGGTGTCGCCACAATCTTCTGGCTAATGACATTGTTAATTACACTATCGGCGCTTGAAACACCGCGGGATGAATATAATAAACATTTTGCATCTGGGGTAGGCAAACAGTCGTCGATTGGATTATAAAGTATCTTTCAGTTTGACATTAATTATTACAGTACTAGACAGTGAAAATTTCTATCGTTTGCTCTCAATTATATGCGACATAACGACTTCATTTTGAATTTGATTAGTGAGTTGAAATTATAAAAGAAGTTAGATAATTTTTAGCTTACCATACGCTTTCACTCATGTCAACTCTCGAAGAAAATCATTATTAATTGAACGACGGTCTCACGATACAAACGGTCTCAAAAGTCAAGAATTTAAATCTAGAATGTAGGGCTGTGGAGTCGGAGTCGGAGTCCTAAAAAATGAGCGGCTCGATTTGTTTTTGAAAAATATAATTAATAATTTGTATTCAAACAAAACAGTTTAAAGTGTTGACATTGCATGCTTGGCTGACTAAAGGTGATCTGATTGAATACATACATACATATGTATATATAAGTTAAAATGAAATTATTGTCAAATTTTCTCGGCGTCGGAGTCGTTTTTTTATTTTAAAGCTGGAGTCGGAGTCGTCTTTTTTTACACGACTCCACAGCCCTACTGGAATGTTTTGTTTCGTAAAGTTTTTTTTTCAATTTAGTTCACCAAAATTTGATAAAATAATAGATATCAGAGATTAATACATGACATATTTGTGTACTGGCAATATATTACAATTATTTATAACAAATATAATTGAAAGTGACGCATAGGTTGTCTATACCGCCTTGTAATATATCGTACATTATGAGGCGGAGTTGGGGTAGAGTAGGTATTTGTTTATGATATAATATTTCAGATATTGTGAAGCGAGATTGAAGGCAAATATGCTTCACCGCTTTTCAACTGGCAGCGAGTTATTTTGATTGTTATTTTTAACTTAGGTTTTGGGTATATTTAAGTTTGATCATATTAAAACATCTTTTTCCAAGACTGCAAAATAATTATCACTAGAAAATATTTTAATCTCAAATCAAATCCTCTTTAATATTCCACCCAAAACAAAACTCATATATAATATGTATGTTGGGTACCTTATATGTTGGTATGTAGTACCAAAAACAAAATCCTCGCATACGTCATGAATTTTCGATTTAGAGAATTAGGTGCTAAATTTAAAGTTTTCCTATACAACTATAAAGTGTTGTATTGAATGGACTTTTTTATTCATAGATGGGTATTTGAAATTATTATTTTTCGTGTTCTTTATTTGAATGTCAAACATTGATGATTTTTTTCTTCCCGCCTGGTCGAAAATTCAGCATTCTTTGCTGCTATAAATATTAACGGGTTAAAATATCTATCGATCAATATTTTTTACTAAATAAAATATAAAAAATGTATTGTTCATAATGTTGCTCTTCGATCACTGAATTTGATTGTATAAGTAAAAACACAACATCCCTTTGTACGTCATTCCACTTTATTTAATCTGTCAGGACCAGTTGCGCTGACATATTAAATAAAGTGGAATGAAGTACAAAGGAATATTGTGTTTTTACTAATATAATGCCTTTCCACCAAGTATTGACAGTGAACACCCTGAAAGGAATTTGATTGTGTTGTACAAAATTAATAGCGACAGTCTTGAGATGATTTACCTAATCATTATCGTGAATGATGTATGAGTTTATCTTAAACTATACAGATATTCTGAATAATATATTCAGACGAAAATTCCACATTGTACATGTGAATTGGTCATAAAAAAGATTAATAGATACCTTTGTCAAGTATAAACTTAAACTAACAAAATCAATTAAACCGCTTTTAAAGCGTTCACTGTCAATAGTTGTTGGAAAGGTATTTATCATATTCAAAAAATGAAACACTTTTGTTCTAATTCCAAATTTATTTAATATAGTCCGGATAAACATGAAATTAGTAGGCACACAAGAGTATTTCATTTTTTGAATCGGTTGAATTGTAAAATTCGACTATGAAAAAATATTGTTATTTAAATGCATTGTTTTTAATTTTCTCAGGAAAAATCTGAAGCAGAACTTCTCAACACGGAATGTGGTGTTACGGTGACTCGTCACCATTTAATTAGTGCGCTCGAAAATACGCGACCTTCTCTAACTCCTCAGCAGCTCAACTTCTACGCGAGGATGTAAGTTAAATATATCTCTGAAAGACATGTAAGCGTATAGATGTTCATTAATTATTCTTATCTGTGGTGATGATTAGATCGCTACTTAAGCAGATTAAAAGCTTTGCCTCTACCCAACCAGATTGACCTCTCAATATCAGTTACGTAATACATATTTTTACTCCCTTTCTCTTAAAACGTCTTGTATATTCAGATATCATGGTGATAATAAAGCAAATAGGGCACTTTTAGGGTGTTCACTGTCAATACTTGGTGGAAAGGCATTATATTAATAAAAACACAATAATCCTTTGTACTTCATTCCACTTTATTTAATATGTCAGGACCGGTTTCGCTCATTACGAGCATCGTCAACTGATCTAATCCCGATCACTTTTTGTAAACCCGGGATTTACATTTTTTCAATCGATTTTTTCGGAAATTTATGAATTTCCAGAAATGAAAAAATTTATTTTTTTTGGATCTTCTGGAGACTTAAAAAAAATTGGTGGCCAATTAAAAAAAATCAGGAATTTTCACATTTCCCAAAAACGACAAAAAATCAGACCATTTGTTTAGATCTTACGCGGATTTCAAAAATTTTCGATAATTTTTCACTGATTGAGTCCCGAAACCCCGGGATTGGACGCCCTAAAAACGACGCGTCGAAATCGTGTGTGACTTGATCGAGAAAATTTTATTAGTGATCCGTCGTGGATAGTTGTTAAAGTGGTTCAAATCAATTATTTTAGATATTACAGTTTATCCGCTAATGAGTCAGATATTTCTAAATAATTTAAGATTAACTCAATGAAAAATGCAAGATCTCAAATTTAAAATTGATATCAAAATTATCCTTGCTGGGACTTCTATGGGACTTATCCTCGCTATGCTACAAAGGCCCTATTGCAGGCCTCATAGATTACGAGGGTCGAAAAGCTATTTTATGAAACAGTTACTCTAATGGACAGATTAAATTAAAAAAAAGATATGTACATATTGCCAAATTATTTTGATAACTAAATATTATACATTTTTTTTCTAATAATTGTTAAAAACAAGCTTAACAACTCGTAATATTTATAAAAGCTTTGTTTTTCGTTTTTTTTCGAAATAAATCGTAAGTAAATAAGTATTCACTATAAGCCGCCTGTGTGGTCGAGTGTTCAACGTCATTGGCTTCGGTTACGAAGGGCACGGGTTCAAATCCCGGTGCGGACAGTTTTATAAATTGATTTTTCGATCGATTTATGAATTTCTGTTCGTAGGCATGGATGTATGTGATGTCTTTAATTACTCACTCCCACCTATCCTATCCTATAAATGGGCATATCGAGAGCGATTAGCTTACCACTAGTCCTGTCCTAGCCCTATTCTTCTATCCCTACTCTCTTTGGAAAAAGAGAGGCTGAGCAACTGAGTAACAAGCAGTTCTCGTAGAAACACTTCTGTTGAGATAAACTCCATTAGGAGTCCACATTGGGAGTGGACATGGTTAAAAAATATTTATATAAGAAAATACATTTTTTATGGATGCAATTGTCTTTATTGTAAAAGATTACATTTGAGTGTTGATATTTCGTATTGGTGTCGCATTCTAACGTTTAATGAAAATCTGTTTTTTTTTAAATTTTTTAAACCAATGTTGAGTTCACCCAAAATTTTATTATATTATATATTCGTTTTCAAATCGTATGTACCCACGTATCGGGAAACTCGTGGTTTGGAGTTAATTTATATCTTATTTTCTAGATATGCAAGATTTCTGGATAAACCTATTCCTGCTGATGAAGGACGACCAGACATCTCTTTCGAAACACGACAGAGGGCTACATTGGCGTAGACATTAGCATCGATTTATTATATTATATAATAGAAGCAACTAATATTTTTTGAAACATTTTTACTATCTATTTTCTATGATTTACAGTGGCTTTTATAATGGGTCTCTTTTATAGTTTTAAATATCGCTAAAGTTTATTTTTTTTAAATGATAAATTAAAAATGCACAAATTCCATATTTATTATTTTATCTCTGTATATGATGTTTTTGTTTTGTATAGTTCACATTAAAGCTGTTAGATGTACGTTATTTTGAATGCTTATTCGTGTTTTTTTTAATGGTCAAAATAAACTCGTTTCTAACCACATGTAAAAAAGTCTACAAAAATATTTTTAAAGTTAGTAATATATGGCAACGTAGTAATTTGACACTTGAAACAATTTGAAAAACAATTAAAGAAAGTCATCACATATCAACTGAGGTAGAAAAGAAGGCTAAAACATCTTTATTTTGTAAACGTACATATTTTGAAAAAGTGTCACTAAATAAATCACATGTTTTATTGTGTTTATTCTCAAATTGAAGAATTCCGTTTCCCTAAAATAACAAAGCACTTGTGGTTAATTGACCCGATATATGCCAGTCGCCCGCTGTGTTCCCAGTTGGTTAGAGCTTGCTTTACTGATCACGCAGGTCTGGGTTCAATTCCCGGTAAGATCACAGTGAATTTGAGAATTATTCAATTCAAAGTTGTAATCGAAGACTGCGTGTTTGTGATGTCAATTCACATAATTTTCTCTCCTTCCATCCTTCTGATCTTTCAATAACTGGGTGTAGCAATAGCGATTAATCAACCACTAGTCCTGTTCTAGCCTTATCCTTCTTTCCCTAATATGTAATCACTTCGAAAAAAAGTGACGTTGAGCGACTGAGTAACAAACAGTTCTCAGTGTCGTAATTTAACCACTGTCATTTACAAATTATGTGGGTAAACTTACTAAGATATTGTTAGCCGATAAAATTATACGATTGAATCTCTAAGTTAGTATTCCACAATTAGTGCTAAATTTATGTTTTTAAATGTCGCATTAATTTACGCCGTTTTGCAGTGTCGCTTTATTGCCTAATGTCGCGAACGCAACTTTTGTAGCATTGCCATACGGCAAAACTTTCGCACATTACAATATTAATTATACACAAGACACAATCGTTCATTAGAGACGGCAATAAATTAGGCAATCTTTTCCGACGTAACGTTGATAAGTGCCTACTTACCGTCGCTGAATATGAAAATTAATTCAAAGTTTGCGGAGTCAGTCTGCGGGAAATCCTCCCGCGGAATGTATCGGAAGTGGAAACTTTCCGCATAAGCGGTGAATAAATCACGCCGATTCACTCGCGATTATCTCAAAATTTCGCCATTCGTTTACTTTTGAACGATTCTATCAAACTTTTCAAACTTGATGGAATTTTTAGTTTGGAACTGGTATATTTGCATCGAATATAACATGAACCGAATGAATGAAGAATACTTATGTATCCATACCAAATTTTTTCTAGCAAAGCTAATTTTGAAATTAATTTTTTAGTATTTTTGTCAATAATTGTTCTATAGGTTTATTTTTCGAATTAGCAATACTTTTTCCAGAGACAGCCAATTTGTGACCTGTTTTATGTTGTGTCGTCTTGTTGAATCTTCCACATTAATGTCATTCAATTAGGGAACTAAAATGTTAATAACCATGTAACGATAGTGCTCTCCATTACTGTAACGTTATGGCCGGCATAATTTTTGACGAAATACATTTGAACAATTTGTAAACGTTATTCTGGCGTAATTCCTATTAGTAAAACGGCAAACCAAACTGAGCACTAATCAGCTGTCAGCTGTTTAATTGGATGTTGATGGAAAAGTGTTACTAATTCGAAAAACAAACCTCTAAAAAAACACCCGTTATAAACAATTCAAAATTTCAATTTCAAAAAAATTGAAACCAACAATATCAGTATTCTCATCATCTTGTAAAAATAAGTTTAATATGACATTTAAGACAAGAACATTTTTACTTGTCTACAGTGGAATATTATGCAAATGGTGATTTTGTTAAATACTTATGAATATTTAAGAACGCTGTCTTGTAAAAAAAACAAAACAGCGTCCTGTCACGTCAGTGGTTATGGAGAGACGCTGGAACTGGCTGGGTCACGTGTTGCGGATGCCTCCGGAAAGCCTCAATCTTGCCTGCCTCTTCTTTCGACCTGAGGGATTCCGGCGCCCCGGACGTCCGTCGGGTACTATCCATAGGATGTACTCGGCGGAACTGAGGGATGCTGGCATGTCATGGGAGGAAGCAAAGTAATTGGCGGGAGACAGGGAAATATGGAGGTGCCGCGTGGCGGCCATATGCTCCACATACGGAGCGAACATGGCCAAAGAAGAAGAATATTTAAATGTATTATACACTAAGGATGGTATATATTTCATGGCTAATTTCAGTAAAATTAAACAAAATAAAACTATTTTATGCTGCAGTGTGTACATCAAAATTTATTTGAAGCGTGAATGGAACGTTTTCAAACCAATGTTGCGATTTTGAAACGTCTTATGCAAAGTTTGGAGTCGAGTTTGGATGTGCGTTAGCTCGCGCGAGATTCGATCGACTTCCCAGATAAAAATTATCTTCGTAAATTGTCAGGTTTCAATGTATGAGTTTACACCACACAGCGACAGGGACTTATAAATATGTAGGAATTATTTCATTGGTTTATATTTAATTAACTATCAACTAATGTTACACGTAAATGACTCGTTATACACATGTTATAAATTTATGGTTTCAATTAAAAAAGAAATAGCAGGGCTGTGGAGTCGAAGTCGCAGTCGCGGATTCGCAGTATTTTGGCCGGAGTCGGAGTCGTGAAAAATGAGCGGCTCGATTTTTTTTTGAAAAATATATTTAATGATGTGTATTTCAACAAAATAGTCAAAAGTGTTAACATTTCATGCTTGGCTGACTAAAGATGATCTGATGGTATACATATATATAAGTTAAAATGAAATTATTGAAAAAAAATCCTCGGAGTCGGAGTCGTTAATTATTTTAAAGCTGAATACTGTCTTGAATTAGTATAGTCTTGAAGTATTAATAACATTTCGACTGTGGAAAGGAAAAAGGACGTAACCCATGATGATTGATGATTTTCGACCAAAGGAAAATTATGAAATATACACAACCTTGAAGTGCACGGAGACTGATAAACTGGTTTTTATTATCTTTTTTTTTTTTTTTTTTTTTTAAATTCCACATCCGCTCCTTATACGGAGCATATGGTCACCACGAAGTTCCTCCATGACTCTCTATCTCCAGCCAGTCTCCTTGCTTCCTCCCAGGTCATCCCAGCGTCCCGCAACTCCGCTGAGTACATCCTTAGAATGGTCATCAGTGGCCTTCCACGACGCCGGTATCCATCCGGTTGGAAGAAGAGACAGGCAGGGTTCAGGTTCTCTTGAGGCATCTTTAACACGTGTCCAAGCCAGGACCACCGCCGCTTCTTTATTTTGGACTAATAAGAGGCTGGTTAGTCCGCTCTCTAATCTTCGTATTCCTGACAAAGTCAGACCATTTCACTCCAAGCATTTGCAGCAGGCATCTGTTTTCGAAACACAGTATACGGTTACTCTGCGCTTTCGTAAGGTGCCATGATTCGCAACCGTAAAGCAGCACTGTCAAGATACATGCGTTGGACAGGAGGCCTAATATTAATTTAATCGTTCTAGTTTAAATGTTGATCGCAACTTTTACATGTCCTTCTTTTTTCAAACTTACAATTTATGTTTAGATTTAAATTTGGAATTTTAAACTTACATCTTTTTGATAGAACGTCTATAAAATTGTGTACATTGTGATTATCGAAAAAAGCTTTTTTTTTTTTAAAATGTGGGTTACGTCCTTTTTCCTTTCCACTATCGATTTGTTTCAATTGCAAATTTAATAAAAATAATGAATTGACAAACTTATGCTAATAAACGTAATTTAAATTGAAAAATAAAAAAATGCATTTTTATTTACTTAAAATGATTTTAAAAAATGTTTATATTTACAATATTTAACAGCCCTGTTACGAAGGCGCGTTATTCTAGAGTCTCGCGGTTATAATGAGTTTCAAACTCAAAACTTGTAAACTTAGATGCTTTAAATGTGAAGAACACAATTTATAACAGATGGAGAGCTAATATATCGGAATAAAGGTGCTTGTAGTCAGCACACAAGTACGTACAAGAGGGTAATAAACGCTCGCTTACACAAATATCACAATCATTATAATTCTCTAGCTTTCCCTACGCGAGTAGGTACAATTAAGATTAAAATTTAGCCGTTAATTATACTTTATAGTTAATCAGATAGGAAAGTATTTTTGATATTATTTTATATCATTATAAAATTTACTAAAATTGTCTAAAAACCAAAAATTTTACTACTTACGGACAGTTCGTTCCCTTATTAAAAATAATTTAAAAACTTTTATTGTGCTGAGAACTCTTTTTATTCTCCTTTTGGTGTTGAATAGAGCAGTCAGAATCATCTACAGAAATATTCATTACAGTATATTTAAATCGGTATAAATATATTTAAATGAATGATTAAATAAAATTTTAAAGTGCTCTCCAAACAAATGTCAAAAAACCAGATAGGCTTTTCTGCACTTAAGCCCAAGGGGGCAGATTTTTGAGCAACATTTTTTTCCAAAATAACATAACTATACATACAAAATTCGACGAAAAACTTGACTAGACTACAAAGTCAGAAGTATTTACAGTGCATGGTCAAACGTTTATTTTGAATATTATGTTTTTTTTTTTGCATTTGGTCATTTTCATCTGTATAACGAGGGTATAATAATAAAATTAAAAGCGTTATTATTTTACAGGTTGTGTCGTTTACGTCTGATTTTCGGTTCGCGAGTAAGCATTGTTGATAATACATAAACTATGATTATGAATTTTTATTTATGCGTCGTTTTGCAGTGATATCGTACTCTCGATAATGGGGTTACTGGTTCGAATCCTAAGTCTTAATCGATTTATAGGTTTGTATTCAAAAGATATGCTTGTTAGTGATGTTTTCATAGCCTCTTCAGCTGATCGATTCCAACGTATTAATGCCAATGAAATTATCAACGGTATTGATGCTGGTAAACTTACGAAAATCCTCGCATACAGCAGGTCACAGTTATGCGCGATTAGGTGGCGTGTATTACGTGTGTTCCTTATGCACAGTAGGCATAAGGAACACACGTCACCTAATTATGCATGACTGTGCTCCAGCGAAGGGCTGCCAATACGTTACAAAGGGGCTCGTTTAATCTCAAAGTAATTCTCGATGTTCTGGGAAAAGAGCTATTTTTGTTAATCACACTTTAGCAATTATATGCAATACTTAAATAACCAATCGATTATTACTTAATACGCTTATACTATGTAACAATGTGCAATTTACCGTAAACTAATCAATGTAAATGGCTAAAAATGTTCTACTGTGTATACTGAAGCTGTCGTAGATAATATAAAAGTCAGAAATTGCAGTTATGGACTAGTTTGATCTGAGAATATTGTTTTCTTTTAAATTAATAAGGGGCTCGCGCGATCCCCTTCGAGCCCCCTCCAGCCCACCCCTGCTGTGCTCCGGTGTAATGTTTTGCTATTTGCTACCCTCAAGGAAAGACGAAACGTTGGAAGCGCAATTCCAGTGTTCTGGGGAAGGAGTGAATTTTTTTTATCACTCCTATGCAATTTAATGCAATACTCAAATAAGCAATCGATTGTTACTGCATATACCTGTAATATGTAAAAATATGCAATTTACCGCAAAATTATCAATGTAAATGGCTAAAAATGTACTACTTTGTATACTGAAGCTGTCGTAGATAATATAATATATGTCAGAAATTTCAGTTATATACTGATTTGATTTGAGAATATATTTTTCTCTTAAATTAACAAAGGGCTCGTTGGCCTAAGTAAAATTTACAAAGGGGCTCGTCAGAGCCCCTCCGAGACCCCTCCAGCCCACCCCTGATTATAAGCATATTTATTACTCGTGGTTAAAATAAGAATATTTAAAAAATATTACATATATAGTTATATGTAACCAAAATATTTGCGCTTACATAATATAGAAACAGTAAATAAAATAGCACAATCAATTATTTTTATCATAAACTTTTTAAAATGAGATTTTTTTATCAAGTGAGAATTATATTAAAAGAGTTTAAAAATGTTAGTGTATCTTATTTGAATAGTATGACTGTGTTTGTTTTGTAATATTTCTTATACAATATAAGCTAATTTTTTACAAACTTGCACAAATTAGGTCTAATTTTCTCATCTGTGATTCAACTAGCATTTAGTAGCCGGTTGTCTGTACTTGTATTGCGTCTCTTTTTGTCGCGTGTTTCTGTCCTATTCTGTACGCTTTTTCCGTTTCAGCCGCTCCAAGGGAAACTCATTTTCCAGCTCATTTTATTCTATTATAACTGGGAGAAAAAGTAGCAACCTCTTATGAAATGAAAATTTAAAGCTCTAGAAAAATAATAATGGGAAATGGTAAAGTTTGCCTGCTTATTTGCCCGTTTTCAACGCATTTTTGAATGCCTAATATTTGACATTCCAGATTGCTGTTATCTAAATAAAGAATTCACTTTTTTTTTAAATACGTTCTGACTTGTAGAAAAGTTTTTCAATGTAGAATTCTCTTCAAAATTTCTTTAAAGTTGACTATGGTATATATACAAACTCTTAGGAAAGTGTAAGGCTGAACATTTGTCGATGTGTATATTGAGTTATTGAATTTTTTAAACATGAATTTAAGGTAATTGATAGAATACGTATTGTTAGCAACGTCCCATTTAATTTCAGTACATATTAACGTAAGAAAAATACGAAATACTATGTTAATGAAAACGTATTGTCCTGTATTATTCATTAGCGTAGTTTAAAATTATTAATCCAATTTTGAAGACATTTGAACTATTTTTTGCATTTATATATATTGTTGGACCTATAGGCTTCTGTGACAGATCTCACAGGTTCAAGTCTGAGTACGGACATTTTTTTCAATCAATTAATCAATTTATGTTCGAAGGCGTGGGTGTTTGTGATTTCCTCTAACTCTTCACACCCTAAAATAACGGCGTAGCCAGAGCGATTAGCTATCCAATATTTCTGTCCTAGCCCAAGTCTTCTTCGCATACTCTCTATGAAAACAGAAAAACTGAACAACTGAGTAATAAGCAGTTTTTGTAGAAAAACTTCTTTTGAAATATTTCTATTACGAGACCATATGATCGACATTAGAAGTGTACTTTGGATAAAATAAAAAAAATACAACATCTGTTAAAATACAATATTATGTTAGATAATTAAACCATTCGTTCTTATCATTTACTAACGTTATAAAATTATATTTCTTATATTCTTTTAGGGGGAGTCTTTTATGAGTGACTTAAAACATGTATATTCAAGATTTATGAATAATTGCCAAAACCATCAACTAAAAGAATGCTGATACAATTAAATATTTTTAAAGAAATCAGTGTTTTTATGCAGTCAGCAATTAGTAATGTCGACTTATAAAAATGTATAATATAATAATAAGTCGGTGGAGCTTGTCCGAAGCTTGTCCAAAACCAAGTATTCAACGACAACATTTAGTTGATGATGATATTGTAAGAAACGATATTCGAAAAAATGGTGCGAACACTTCCTGGAACCGAAGGGATAAAAGTCGTCGAAATTGAATTAAAACAGGGATAAAAGTAAAAGAAATTCTATGAAAGAGCGTAAAATATTTCTGTGATAAAAAGGCGAAACAATATGCCATAATGGTAGCGTTACGTTTCTTTTCATGTCTTTTCAGAGTTGAATGTGTTACTGATTTTTAAAAATTTGCATAAATCTTCTCTTGAATAGTTTAATTAGTAAAGAGAGGTAGGAATAAAGAAATAAAAGAAAAAACGCAGTGATAATTCTTTTGAATTTTATATGAACATGGCAGTGGGTAAGAGGGGACAATTTTTCTTTCAAATAAAACAATTATTGCCATTCATAAAATATTGTCGCGATTCAAGTGAGCATATTTATTATGAAAGTGGTTTTCGTAATGTCAAAACGACATTTTTAAAACAATTTGGAATCATGCCACTGAAAATAGACCATTTTCCTTATCATGGTGTTTCGATGTGTTATTAATGTCATATTAACTAGAGAACATATCTTTAGTAACAATAATAAAAAGAAAACATTAGAAATAACAGCCTACAAGAAAATAAATTGTTTTTAAAAATAAAACATTTATGTTGTAGAAATGTGGTACGCTTAACATTACTAAGTTGTAAATAAAAAGCTACATACAAATATTATGTTTTATCATCTAATATTGGTTTTATTTGTAGTTATTAATTGACTGTAAATAATTCATACTTTGAGTGCTGTTTTTCTTCCCGAGAAATTTTGTTGAGATTCTATTGAGCCTCGAGTGATTTAACAATATCCGGCGCATTGGCGGTTTGTAGTTATCCAAAATACTACAATTTTAATAAAATACTACTGGTATAAGTACAATTAGGGGCCTCATTGTATTGCTCCATATTTTTTTAACATGAATTCGAAAAACGTTTTCACTGTAATTAAATAGGCAAATTTTATAAATTGCAGAGAGATTGTAAATGAGCTAACGATGAAAGGATTTTTTTTTAATTTTCAATATGGGAAGTCTGCGGATCAGTGCAGTCATAAATATTTTTTAAAAAACCTACCAAAGACGAGAGATGTTTCGTCAGTCATCACAAAAAAAATCATTATTGATTTTTCAAAATGATTTGATGATTTTATTCACTCCTTCAAGAACAGTCCCTTTAATCATGGTTTGTATGTTAACATGAACTTACATATGTTTTGAATTCTTTGTTCAAGTATGAATATTTTATTGTGGAAAACATATTATGACAGTGCGTCAATTAAAATGGTATTTTTATAGTTTTATAAAAAAACTCTAAATTATTCTTGATAAAATGATTTTTTTAAATATTTGTTCGTAAATATTTTTCAGGACAATCAAACAATGTTTTGTTTAAAATATTGTATACGACAATCCTTTTCAACGGAATTTATTAAATTAATGTGGTTAGAAAAATTGTTGAATTATAGTTACTTTTGCAAACTTATTACGAGAAGAAATTAAAAAAACGTTTTCCTTAAAAATTATGAATTGTTGCTTACACTTTTCTGCCGATTATGGGTCGATATAACGACAACATAAAAGTTAATTATTTAGCAGTCGTTTATATGTTTTTAAATGTATATAATTCATTCCAGTTGTTTCAATTGACAAACTCAAAGCACTTCGATTAGTTAATGATTTAATTATACGATAAATTAAAAAGGAAGAAAAATTAACAATATTCATCTGAATAATAAATCATTTCTCAATATTTAAATAAAAAAAGTGTTATTTTTAAAAGACTTCTGTTGATAATACTGATATGAAAATAAGAAAATTGAAGAAGTTAATACTAAAGTAAAAAAAACTCTTTGTACCGGGTACCTACATAATATCAGTAACTTGGCATGGGAAAGATTTTGCCATCACTTGTAAGAGGGCGTTAAAGATTTCCAGAACCGCATTTATTACTTGAAACTACTTCAATAATTAATAATATTGTTAAATCATTTTTTTTGTATAATATAATGTGTTCGAATAAATCTTGTTATGATTAAAAAGTAAAGGTTTTCCAATTATTATTAAGTAATACATATTCGAAATGTTGGTCTCGAAGCATAAGAAGTAAATGGTCTTAGGATTTCATCCTACTCGGTTACTGGATCAGCTCGAATTGTAAATCTGGAAACTTTACCAAAATGGATTTATGAATATGTATTCATAGCGAAAAAAGCGGGATTTAGAAAGTGTAACTTCAAGTATATCCTTAGTATTATTTTATTATTACCCACATCGCAGTGTGAAGTTGGACGACTGACTTACAACCAGTTTTTGTTAAAATATTTATTCGTATCTATTCTACATACATTAAGAGTACATTATCTGCATTAACAGTAAGAATAGTTTTAAAATAAAATATATTTTAAATGTAAAAACATTTATATAATATATGATAACAAACTTGATTTTAGTGGATTACACAAATATTGTTATTTTTATTCTTATTATATATTTTTTGTCAAAATCTTCGAAATATAAATTAAAGCTTATGTCAAGCTATCATAACCAATTTTAAATATACGTTGAGAAAAATGGAATATGATATTGATACAAGGAACATGAAGATGTGTAGTACGTTACACAATAGAGTTTTATAAAAGCTCATTCCTTCCCAGTTCGCACCAGTAACCAACGCAGGAAGCAGCTCTTGATAAGCCTTTCATAATGGTACCGCGCGCTGATAAAGACCCTCCTTTCTCTCCAGTCTTAAGCGCTGCCATCACCTTTTATACGCCAAAGAATGGAACTATATTCCTCGCCTTTTCAGGATCAAAAAGTCATACGGACCACCCACCGAAAGAAAATCTGAGCTCCAAAAAGTCCCAAGTCGTCGCCGATGCTGCGCTTCCGCGAGCTTTTTGGGCTTGAAATTATACTCTGTGTTTTGACATTCTGCTTCGTTCACTTTTAATGGCGAGAGGCGTGATTTTTGTTTTTACGTTCTTACCGCTCTTTGGAATAGAATGAACGTTCCGCGGCTCTTGTTCATGGTGAAAAGAGAGGACACTGTTTGGTCGTCTTTGTCGCGTACAAAAGGAATAAAAGTGTGTAGATACATTTTTGGCGGCGGGGGCGCTCGGCTCTTATCTTTGCAAAGGTTGCGCTTTTGTGATGGTTGAAATTTTTTAAGGCAACCTCCAGTCATTTAAGGTCTTTTATATAATTGACATTTTGATAGCGTGAATAATAAAAAAGCAGGGCGTATCATTGTCATCAAGTCAACTTATTCGCATAAAATTTAACCTTTTTTATACTGGCATTTTTTTGTTGTATTTGAGATTGCTCGATACCGTATAAGATATATTTTAAATTATTCGTCGACGAATAACTCTCAATAATAAATTTTAACAATATTTATACATAATATTTAGAACAATTGTGTTTTTATTTAAAAATAAATTAACATTATCCACAAACTTTTAAGAATTACAAATTAAATGAAGGATACATTAACGAAATATGTCTAAGCTATGTGAATTAATTCAAAATTCAATAATACAAAAAACTTAATAATAGTGCAGAGTCATCCATTATTAATTTAATTTAAGGAACTCACTTGGCTAGTAAAGGTTTTATTTAGTAAAATAAAAAAACTTTTCTCAAACAGTGGTCAGAACCGGTTTCGATTATCGTTAGTATTAACAAAAGAGTTGATAAAGAGTCGACCAGTTAATGGATTACATTTATAAAAATATCACACAATGTGTAGTGCTTACATCACATGTTTTTAAAAAGATATTGTCACTAGAAAAAACAGTTTTATACAACAAAAAAAAAACACTTTAAAGATGTTAGCGTTTGCACTATATATCGTGTTTTATTTAAAAATATAAGATGGACCGATTTAATGTTTTTAGCTTTAAAAAGATTACAGGCCACGATTTTTTGGCTCGATTTCTAACATGAACATTTACATATATTGTAATAATGATTTCGTTTCCACACATAGTTATAACCAGTGGCGGCTCATTCATATACACTGTGGAGCTGCAACACCCCCAAGAAAATTTGATATAAATGTAATTTTATCTACTTTTATTGTATCTATAATATTATACGATTAACTATTTAAAAGTGTGGCATGTATTTGCTGAGCGGGCGCCGATCGCTCCTCAGATGCATTACTGTGCTCCTCAGATACAAATTGTGCCGACAGAGTGTACAGTAATACATAATGTATTATACATTGAAGGAGCGACGCGAGCGCTGCGCAGCGGCGTTGCTCCTATAATTAGGTGTGTCACTGTATGGCGTAAAGTGTATAGACTGGAGGGGGGGTCTCGCCGTTTAGTCAGTGTCGCGCTGCAGCTCGGAGCAGCGTCGTTAGGCGAATTGGCTGATTTAGCGAATATGCGCCCACGCAGTCGTGATCACTTTGCATTTTTACATACTCTTAACACCTCTTTGTAAGTTTTTTACGCCTTACTTAGTTTGCATGCAAAGCTTCTTTTTTTTTTTTTAAAATATAACATCATTATTGAAAATTATCCATTTATGCGATGTTCTTGGAGAATTGACGAAGGTCTTAAAAAATATTATTACTACTCCAATGACATTTGCAGAACCTGAGCGTTGCTTTTCTACATTAAAAATAATTAAAATTTACCTTAGGAACACAACTAGTCAAGAAAGATTGACAGCTTTATCAATGCTTCAATAGAGAAAGATATGGTTGAAAAAATACCAAACATTAACGAAAAAGTTATAGAAAAAAATGTCATTAACAAAAATAGACGAATGGACTTTATTTGAAAATAGCTTTTTCTTTTAATTATTATTATTTTTGATATTTTAAATAAAATATAAGTAATATGGTCTTTGAATGAATTTTAATCTACGTACAGCACCCCCAAATATCATACCCACGAGCCGCCACTGGTTATAACTGTATTTTTTTGATTATTCTGAATACTGAGTACATAAAAGAATTGAAAAGTTTTCTTGAGATACGCCTATCTCACCACTCTTTCCTTATCGAACGATGTCGTACGAAAGACATACACAAAATCTTCATTATAACATATCCTTGTCATTGACTTACATCTGTAGTGATCCTCTATGTTGGGAACTAATTATATGTTTAAGCAATACAAAAGAGAATATCTAAAGTGAATCTCTGAACGAGCCATTTCATAAATTGATTTTGTAATTGATTTATGTATTTCTGTTCGAAAGCATGGATGTATTTAATGTCTAAAATTCCCTTTCTCACCCATTCTTTATTTAAAAGCGTCGCGATGAGCAGGAGGTGAGGGGGCTCGCGCGAGCCCCTTGTTAAATTTCGGCGCGGCCGGCGAGCCCCTTGTTAAGATAAGAAAATCGTTCGTCTTAGATCAAATCATCACACAACTGCAATTTCTGTAGATGGTTAAATTTGAAAATTAGTCGTCTCTTCATTTTTTCATTCAGCGTTGTGGGCTTTCGTGTCGGACCTCACGGGCTCGAGTCCCAGTACGAAAAAGCATTTTTTCGATCGATTTATCTATTTTCTGTTCGAAGGCATGGGTGTTTGTGATGTCTTAATATTGCCTCCCACTCTTCCGATCCTTCAATTCAACTGGGCGCTACTATTAATTAATCACTAGTCTTGTCTTATCCTTATCATTTTATTCCTTAATAACTTTTGTTGAGATACCTTCAGTAGGAGGCATATGCTCGACATTGGGAGCGGACATGGATAAAAAAATGAATTACATCTACCGAGCCCCTTTTAAAGATATTGGCAGCCCACCGCTGGTGAGAGAGGTTAGCTTGTCTAGTCCTAGCCCTATCTTCCTATACCTACTGAGTAACAAAGCACTTTCATAGAAAATATCTGTTGAAATACTCTCCATTCAAAGTTTATAAGCTACATATTCGAAGCAGAAATGGTTAAAAAAAATAAACTGAAACTAAAATGTTGTATTGATATAAAATAAAACATTTTTATCAAATAGTTCAAAGTTTATTGAGCTGCTGTTTGTTTTTTGATACTGTTGTATTAAATAAATAAACCTTTTCAGAGTTAATAACAAAAAACACGATTAACACCTCTTATAAATACCAACATAAAAATAACAAAATCTGATGCGGCATTTCACAGCGTAAAATTTTATTTGAAAACTTTAACTGCATTTGATACGATCGGTAAATATTGTCTACGTAATGCGACGTCGGCTTGTTGACATTGGATATTCAATTTTACTTTAAATCTTATCACAGCGATATGAAAAAATCATTTTTTTAAGTGACGACATAATGGTTTACAATAAATCTTCAAAAATGGTTAATATAAGCAAGTGAACAAAGTATGTGTGTGAAATATTGATTTAAATACAAACTGATTTTACTGTTACACAAAACATTTATTTTTAATTGTACCGTACGATTTATACGTTTAAAAACATCATATCATTGATAGGAATGTTTTTTATCTTCGTTTTTATTAAAATACATGAAACTCAAACTATGTGTTAATATAAAATATATATCTATATATAATATATATATAAACAATTATAAGCATTCAAATAATCGTATTTTGATTTTGGTTTGAAATTTTATACAATTTTTAACTAGGCGTGGCATCTCTATTGTTTCACTGTCATTAATATTAATTTATGTATTGCAAATCATATATAATTTGAATTAAAATTGTGAAAAAGGTTGATTTGGTAATTTATGAAAGAATACAAAAAACTAAGTTAAGTAAGTATCTACCAGGTTAAATCATTTAGAATTTTCTTTGTATTTTGTGTAAGCAATTTAGTTTTTCTTAATTATTTTAGCCCTTGAGAGGTGAAGTGGACCAAATGGTAGTTAAAGAAAGAACATGTTGGATGCGTTATAATATCCTACAATTCTTAATGTATCAGAAAAATTAAGTGAGCTATAAATGAGTGAGTGTGAAATAAAAATATGCAATCCACTAAAATACCAAGTAATGTCGCGATTGTACGTAAAAGTTTTACCATTGTACTACTTGACTCACTTCACCTCTTGAGGGCGGTCATTAAATAAATCTAGTTCGTTGTTATTAGGTCTGAAAAGAAGTTCGTAAGTTATATCAGTGTTTTAGTAATATGTACGTTGCTCTATTTTTTCACATTATGTTTTCCGTTTTAACCGCGGGAAAACACATATGCATATTGACAGTTGAGGTTCAAAAACTATCACTAAAAAATGTAACATAAAAATAATTTGAATATTTTACTGAAAACTTCCACGAATTATATTGAGAGAGACATTATATTCTTTTTCTACTAATATGTCTTTTCATATTTTTTTTATCTCATGATTATTTAGTTTGTGAAGATATGACATTTAATATTATCACTCAAAGAAACGGATCGATGAATCAACGTGTTACAATGTTATTAATAGTCGTCTATCAGAAAGCGTGATTGATGAAATAATCAAATAAACGAGGACTTTATTTAATGAAAAGCAATTATCCAACAAAAGAAAATTGATTACAAAATTGTGTGGAGTTCTTTGGTTTAGGGGTTCCGAAGCCCACTTCAAGTTTTCCCCGTAGTCTGTGATGACGGAGTTTGACTGTAATTGTTACTTAAAATGGTCGGGTTACCGCAAATATTTGCCTCATTTACGGTTAAGTAACAACCGCGCTGGTGGCTATTGTACCCCATAATTGGATTGGATTTTGTCATTTTCCCAACAGCAGAAGAAAGCTACCTAACTTAGCATAACCTAGTAATGCTTTGCAATCGTCTACAGCCATGTGTATCTATTAGTAAATTAAATGTTTTGTCGTTCAATTGAGTTTAATGGATTTTTAAATTGATTAGAAAATGTTCGCCAAGCTATAGAGACGTTTTGAAATTAGTTTGTTTAAGGTGGATAATGTGAGTATTCAAGTACTTGATTTATCTACAGAATCTTTTAGTACGATTTTGTACCACTAGAAGTCATTTATCTTCTTCATAAGAAGTAACTGTTAGAGAATCTAAATATGATTTTCATAATAAGGTAAAAACGTGAATTATAAATAGTCTAGTATGATAGCTTGAAATAAATTATATTTTTAATTACAATATTTAACCAAAAAAACATTTTTATTTAAGCTTCATAACCGCTATTGCTGAGATTTTCTCCTATCAGATCCATTAGAATCGTTATGATAATTATTATTTAAAATATCATATTGACAAGACAATCTTCTCTCAGTAGGTGCAAGAGTTTATTTTGGCAATCAATATTAGTTTTATTGATAAGTAAGAAATACGATAAACACTATTGTTATACAACAATTGGTAAACTATTTTGAATGAGCTGGTAAGCATGCCAAATTCCCCACTCTTGTATCCTATATATAAGCGAATATAATTATATTTTTTTCAGCATGCAAAATAAATATAATTCTTGAAATTACTCACAATTCAAATCTGTAGGCATTCCCGTGGGTTAATCCATTTCGCCAGCAATGGCTTTAAGCTTAGAGATATATTTATTTCTTATATTAACACGATATATATATTTACTAAACGTCAGTTTATGTTCATCCTTGAAATTAAACGCATAAAGAAAATGTCGAAAAGCGAAACCCGGGTCACTAGTAACAAAACTTGTGTGCATAATTTGAACGATTCAAATTTAATATTGAAATACCACCAAGCACCTTCAGTCGTAATCTTAGATTATCTTGATTTTTTCTTCTTTACACTTGGTTACTTTCTCCATTGCGATAAAGACATGTATGCTTGCTTTATTTAGTTAGATTGATTTCTAAAAAATACGATCATCACTTTATTACATATAAATATCTATAAATGTAATTTATTGTGAAAAGTAAATAAAATGGTTGCATATTTTATACAAGCGTATTAATATTATTTATATTTCATCAAACGCGATGATGCTGTAAATTTTAAAAGGTATCTGAATATAATATGAAACATTCTACCCGTGTCTAAAGTGATTTGTCGAACATTTACTTTTAATGGATTTCCTGGCAAACGGGGAGTAAAAAATAAAATAAAAAGACCAAAGTTTATTGAAAATTTAATGATACAGGTACCGTTATTTCACAAGCATAAAACGGCGACTCCCAATCTCTGAAAGTATTAATAATACTTATAGATATTTTGTGAATAAATAAAATCCCGTTTTAGAGACGATCCTGCCACTATGGCTTAATTATTATCCCCCTTACACTGAAATATTTAAAAAAATCAGTTTAAATTTTTATCACTTATTTTTATTTATAAGTATATAAAAAATAAAAGTTTAAGAGTTATAAATAACACATATAAACACATACTAACAATTTGATCAATAATGATTATTTTGCATTCTAAAACGCTTCGAAGTCTCGTATTTTCTCCGCTGATAAAGCTGAGGGTATACTGAGACGTAGATTTTGTATAATGTGAAGAAGCATAGACGTGCGTACGCTGCAACGCAGATATGCGTTTGGCCTGCTCTGCACTCCGTTGTAAAACCGGCACACATTCCTGCAATACTGGTGTACGTTTGATTTAGCCGCAAAAATGATCGAGCAAATAATTGAATTAGTTGAAACTGATCATACGGCTCTGATAACAGAGACTATTCTAAAAAGACATTAAAATAGTTATTGCGGGTCATTCTGTGTCACTCAGTTATGTCACTTACGCGAAGCAGCAATCGCAGCATACACTCTTCACAGATGTCTGCTTCACTGGCTCGCACCTCCCAATTCTATGCTGCCCTGCACTGCGTCGCCTGTGTCTCAGAGCGCGCTTCGTCTAACTGAAATGGTTATTATTTTTTCTTAAATCATACTAAGAAATACGTATAAAAATATATCAGAGACTGAGATATCAACTCCTATGTTAATTGATTAAAAATGATCGATTCGTGTAAATATCACGATAGAAATTTTAAATGTAGACAGTAAGTAAGCACGAAAGAACACGTGCGTTATAACTGCGCAGAAGAATATATTTGGATTTTTCACAGTAAAGATATTGCTTTGGTAAGTTACGAGAAACTTGAAAACTAAGTATGTATTACCTAAACTATTTTAGTAAAACATTTATTGAACTACACTTTTTAATTGTGTTGATTAAACTGTCATTAACTTGAAAATTGTTTACTGTTAAACCAGAAGAAAAATAAAATCAATGTTAATTCAATATATCGTCAAAATTCACAAACTTATAAAGAAACAGACTATTTTTAAATAATCAATATTTATATGTTTATAAAATATAAAACGATAATTAGAGTTTTTACTACTGTGCCGCCTGTGTGGTCGAGTGGTCAACATCGTTGGCTACCGCTACGGAGGGCACGGGTTCGAATCCCGGTACGGGCAGTTTTATAAATTGATTTTTCAATTGATTTATGAATTTCTGTTCAAAGGCATGGATGTATGTGATGTCTTGAATTCCCCCCTCCTACCCATCCTATCCTATGAACGGGGCGTATAGAGAGCGATTAGCTAACCACTAGTCCTGTCCTTGCCCTTTCCTTCTATTCCTACTCTCTTTGGAAAAAGAGAGGTTGAGCAACTGAGTAACAAGCAGTTCTCGTAGAAAAAATTCTGTTGAGATAAACTCCATTAGGAGTCCATATGCTCCATATTGGGAGCGGACATGGAATAAAAAAAAAAATACTTTAAACAAAAATGAAATATGTTTTAAAATTATCAATTTGTGTTAACATTTTGAGAAGGTAGGGCCGTTTGCAATTTTCAGTTTTGCATGCATTGATGATACTCCCGTAGCACATAGTGGCGTAGCGTCGTAGCACAGGCTCGTCTGGTTACAAGGCCGTAGGCAGGTCACTCTCGGTCCATCGCCTTTTGTAGATACGGTGATATGACAAGGAAATCTAATTTGCATGTATCTAAAAACTATGTTCCACAGCGACCTAGTGTGTTATCATTGATCGCGTTTTAATAATATTTAGAGATTTATTTTGTTGTGTCGTATATATTCTTTCACTCTTTCTTTTAGATGGAATATACAAATATGGTTAAAAGTTAAAACTAATAAAGAAATAAATAATGTGAACCGAAACAATTTTAATAATGTTGGATTAATATAATAGACGACGAAAAATTAATAAAGTATATTACAAATTATAAATCATTCCAAATTTGTAGATAAAACTATCTTTCATTCTTTGGCATTATTTACGTAGTACTTACAAACATAGCTATATAGAAAAATCTATTCTAAAGTTATTCATGTTTAATAAAAAATTATAAACGTCACATTTTGTGTTTAAATTTCACAATAAAATTAAAAGTTATTTAAAAATCAGTATTAAACAAACATATTATTTTAGAATTCTTTATGTACTTGTTTATACTGTCTATTTTTGTATAAAAACACATATTAATTATTGATAAAAATAGATTAATTGACTATGATATTGTGCAAAATTATGCTTATTTTTGTATTCTTCTTTTTGATCAAATTCATTTTCTATAGTATAGAAAATGAATTTGAATTAAATTAATTAATTAATTTGAAAATTAATTATAGAATCTATAGAATGGTTTTCACGAACTTTTTATTTATTTTTGATGAAAAGACATCCATTATTATCATTATTCCAAAAATTATCCATATAAAAATAAAATCACAATTTGTAATACTTTTTTATAACGCTATAGTAAAAGACACGACCAGGGCATCGAATCCCGGACCCATATGGTGATCCGAAGATTTCGGGATTCACAATTTTTCGAATGCCTGGATTGATCATTCACCATAAAATCGTTTTGTTAAATTGTTTAAGATTTTTGGAAAAAATTGGGATTCCCAATTATTTAGGGATTCTGTTTTTGTAATTCCGGGATCGATCACTGGTCTGATCAAAAGTCAGAAAATGAGAAATTTAAAAATAATCTTCAAAATAAGTTGAAACACCTTCTTTTTCGCACTCTGGGTCGTTTCAAAAATTTCTACGCACTGCCGGATTTCAATTGTTAATTACCCGGAAGTATACGGATTTCCCAAAATGAAATAGCTCTCTGGCTCGTTTCAAAACAAATTTCATGGTCGGCTGGTTTCAAAAACTTTTCAAGATTTTTTTAAGTCTTTTCCTAGGATTACCAGTTACACTATGTTATTCCACTTGTTGTGGCACGTGGTTCGATTATTTGAAAAGCACCATCAGAATTCATTAGACATCAGATGATGCTTCAGCTAAACAATAAACAAAAAAACATCTCTTATACTGCCTTGATATTAGTAGGCACCTACCGAATTGATATAAAAGCTTTTCTCGGTGTAATTCGAACGACGCGATTGTCACATTTAAAAAATCCGGTCCAATATAAACGACTTTTCTTTGAATGAGTGAAATTGCCGGCGGTCTTCCTCTACTGTGCTCTCTCACCTCTGACCCCCGCTGGGGGGTGCAACACCACGGTCCTCCTCCCTTGCAGCCGCCGCCGTATTATAACATTATTGGATTGTAGCGTGTTTTGAAATTGAGCGCAAATAGGCGTTAAATGTCACCCGCTTCTCGGTTGTGGTGTTCGCCATTTTATAATGTGATTTGGTAGCGATCGCAGCGCCCTGGCTGCCCGCCGGCTGCCGTCATTATCATTTTGTGTCGGTCGTTTTGTGTCCGCTTTTAAATACACCTATGCAGACATATGGGTGCCCGATACATGAACATTATTTGGGAAAACTTTGTAATCTTTCTTGTATTTTGTTGACAATATTTTTAAAAGTATTCAATTGACATTTTCTCTGAACGAATCAATCGATACGATTTATTGAAAAAATATACGACGACTTTTATTATCAATAGCCTTCTATCAAATATCATTATGTAGAATGTGTATCAATCACTTCTCTCAAATTTGTATTCTTTGTGATATGAATCAATTGTATTACATATGGTCATCGTTGGAGATCCAATTTACTTTATTTACTATAACTTCCAATATTTTAAAAGAAGAATTAATGAGATCAAACTATAGTTGAAAAAGAAAATATGTGTGACACCTAAAATCGCCAATTACGATTTAATAAAAAAAGTTATATAACCGTATTTCCTACATTTAGAACGATTTATTGTTTTTATAACATTTCAGGAAAATGAGAATCGTTTAATGTATTTTCTACTTATGCGATACACCTTTTTAGCAATTATGGGTTATTATAATAATACACCTGGTTCTAATGTGGAGCATATGGCCTCCTGTTGGCGATATCTCAACAGTAGTTTTTTTGCCAGAACTGCTTGTTATTCAATTGATCAACCTCTCTTTTTTTTCGAACAAAGTAGGAATATAGAGGTAAAGCTAAGACAGTAATAGTAGTTAGCTGATGTATATTGCTACGCCCCGTTATTTTAACCAGTTTTCTGCCACGGGCGTGTTAAAACGCCATGCAATTTCGTGCTCGTAGGGCCGGCCATACAAAATGTGCGTGTTTACACGCAGTACTTGAGACGCGGTTTAAAGGCCACAAGAAACCTATTTAATAATTTTAAAATATCATGCATTTGGTGACATCTCTTGGAATCATAGTGTGATACTTAAACTTTAAAGATATTGTTTTGTAATCTATAATACATCGATTTTAAGAAAAAGCTTTTTTGTTGTGTACAAATTTGTCGCTAGCAAGGCTATGCTAAAGTGGCGGTAATTTCTATTTTTGAAACGTTTTTGGATAAATGATGGCAGAAATGACCCATCGTGTATTTGTGTGGTAAGTGTTTGTGATGTATTATTATTATATGTCCAAAAAATAATATTTATTAGGTTTAATTTTTTGAAAGAAAATCACGGCCTTTCATGCACGACCATATTAATACCGCACGGTACAGAACAGGTTAAGATTGGAAGAGTAAAAGATTTTTTTATAAATCACAAACATCCATTTTTTCGAACCTAAATCGATAAAACGATTGAAAAAATGCTGGTGGACAGTGCCAAGAATATCAATAATATTTATTAATTTTTCCTTCTGGATCTGGATGGACTTATTAGATAAACAATACGTTAGTGAAATAGCATTACACGACCGTGGAATTCTATTTATATTGATTTGATATCTTAATAGTTATCATTATTTGATTTTTAAGTAAATCTTCAGACTTACCATCGCAAATTTTGCTTAAGTAATGAAGCAAGATTTATTCTAAAATTTTTAAATTATGAAATTACAAAATGGAGTTTGGTTTTTTTTCCTTTTAAAGGAAGCAAAGAGGGGGGTGATTGAATCGAAATAAAGCAAACAAATAATGATACTAATGAGCTGAAATCAATCAGATTGGGATTTTTCCCTTTTAAAGGGAAGCAAAGAGGGTGTTATAGAATCGAAACAAAGCAAACAAATATAATCATACTAATGACGTTAAACATATCATCAAACAGTCAAACATATCATCAATTAATGACCTTATAATTATGATGTTCGATGAATAATAATCAAATAATAAAACCTGTGTTTGCTAAGAAATTTGTGCCACATCAATTAATTGGTACTTGTTTTAAGTTTTTATCAAATGGCTTTCATAATAATTTGAAAAAAGAGTTAGATAAATTTGAAAGCCGTGATGAATCTACTATGATAATTGAGAATAATAATGTGACGTTTGTTGTGCAGATAAAAAGCAAATAATTCATTAATAAGCTATTTGACCAATGTCTTTTTGAGCTTACAGTATCTACGCTACAGTTGTGTTCGGGAACTGTTGGTGAATCGCTACGATTACATTACCTACGTAACGTTGTTACCTTCGTAGCTCGTAGCATATCACAACGTATCGTAGACGGGACATATACCAACGGCATTATTTATTGTCAATATGATCCATTTGATGAATTCTAGAACATGAAATGTATACAAATGAAAACCCACAAAATCAGTTTTATAGGACAATTTTATTTGCAATATTATCTAATTATTTGTAAAACATTAAAGATGAGGAATAATGTAAACTAAATTCATGCGTTTAGTGTGTTTTGAAATGGCAAATGACTTCCATTGGATCATATCATTATGTCCAATAATGCACACAATTTAAAATACGTATTAACTGTAAGTGCAAACATGTTTAAAAGTTTTGATATAATTTAGATTACGTTCTATAGACAGTTATAAAGCAAAGTATTTTTCATTATAAATGGAATTTGTTAATAGTTAAAAAAGGGAACATTGAACGATGAGCTTAATGAGGTAATCGATGGTTATATGATAAGATAAAGAGATATCTTAAAAGACAATAAAGATCTATAAAGAAACTATTGTCAAAGCAAAGTTCTTGGGCAAAAGCTGTCTTTTTGTGTATATGGTATCAATGCATGCTTCAAGTATTATAGTATTATATATGAGTACTTTTCCCCATCTCTTTTATTTCACCCACGCTTTTATCAACCATGCACTGACAAGGCTGAGCGAAAAGCTCTCGCTCTGTGGAAAGCTCGCGATCGACTCCGCATTCTCGTCATTCGGATATAGGTATATTTATTTATTCAATAAAAAAGCCTTTTGCAAAGTAGGTTTCGTTCTTTATGCCGGCACAAAGCTTACGAATTGGTGGGAAACGGGAACGTTCCGCCTGCATTTGTTGGTATGTTGGAGCTTTTTTGTATCCTTTGTCGTGTGAGGCACATAGCTTTTACTGAGGATTTTGTTTTCACAGTGCTTGTTTATATATACAAGGTGCATGTTATTACAAAAAGAGTATTTATCCAAATAATTTAATATTATTTTTATGTCCTCATTTTAAAATTTTAAAATGGTCAAAGTTGAAGACTGTTTGTTAAAGTATCGCACACACAAAAGACTTGATACTTCAGAGATTTGTCTTTTTTTTAAAATTCTCTAATGAAAATATTGAATTATCCAAAAAAAATTATATAAAAAAGAAAGCCATATATGAACTGAAAGCAGGTCAGCCTTATTTACGAAATGGAATAAGAATGGTTTCAGTTCATTATTGAATGGAAATATTTTCAAAAAAATAATATTTAAGAAGCATAATTAATATTTTTTGAATATACATAATGCCTTTCCACCAATTATTGACAGTGAACATCCTTAAAGTGATCAATGAAGCTAGTCCGGCTAAGCTTACTGTCCTATTTAATAAATGTAAATTGAACTAGTGCTTAGCGTAAAGATTGTTCTGTAAAATTTTATTATGTTATCAGTTGATAATATTTATCATAAGCGAAACCTTTCCTGATATTAATAAATAAAAGCGTGAATTAGTACAAATGTATATATATATTTTTGAATATACGAGCACTATTAAACGTTTTCATTCTTAAAACTTATAACAACACTATTTCTGATAACATTGTCATTTTATTTTTGAATAAAATATGTCTTTAAACGTAAATACAGGACGAATAACATCTTTTTTACAATGTTATCTAATGTGTTTATTTGTCAGATATGGTTTTTGAAAATGCAACAATCAATCACCCTGTTTGCGATATGTATGTATATTTTACGAAGAGATGCCTGGGACATGCTACACTAGTGAATGAAAGAGATTTATCCTCAAACGAACAGACTAAAAATAGTTCACTATATTCCCACATGGAAAAAGAATTTTACATGTGTGACATTACACTGAAGCAGGAATACAAAAGTACATTCTTCAAGCGACATAATATGATTTTAAATTATATTTTTCTTACTACGCCCAAGTATGATGTATTTCAATTGTACTTTTGATTTCCATATAAAACAAATCTCTATTGATTATATGTGTGTCATGCAATGAATTTCTTTTATTTTTTTTAATCCTCCCCTTTAACACTAGCAATGTGGAACATATGGCCTACTTATGGATGTATCCCAACAGATTTTTTCTATGAGAAACTTTTGTTACTCAGTTGCTCAACCTCACTTTTCCGAAGCTAGTCGTAGGAAAAGAACTAGGATAGAGCTAGGGAATGATTCGTGGTTAACAAATCGCTCTCTTTACGCCCCACTATTTAAAGATTGATGGAGTTGTAGAGAAAATTAAAAAATACAAACGCCCATGAACTTCCCTTCGAACAGAAATCGATAACGCAATTTATAATAATAATAAACTGGTTGTAATGCAGATGAACTCGGTTAGATTCCGTCTCACAAAGATTAAACAATATGACTGATTGCATAATCACAACAGGAAATTTCTCAATTGGGTTCGCGTTTTCGTCCTCTATTGATAAATAATATGTTGAATGATGTGTGCAAATATATACATATATATTTTTAGCAATATATTTAAAATATTGACTAAAGGTACTTATAGAACTTTATAAATGATACATCTTGGTATATTACAAAACTTCACTGGCAATGGTCTATAATATAATAGAAAAGGCATTGATAATTAAATATTGAGAAAGATCATAATAGTTTAAATTTTTTGTCGAAGAAGAAACAGTAAGAGCTATCTATGTTCGAACCATATTCAAAATATTCAGCTATCTGCGAAAGCTTGTTATAGTTAAAACAAAAATAAAAGCTGTTGAGTCTTCGTGAAGTCGTTTGGACAAACGTGGATATGTCACAATCCAAAAGTAGGTCGAAAAGGTAGATTAGGCTATCACAGCTATATTTGTTGGTGTGTGGGTATCGACGCACATTTCAGAGACGTCGCGACGCCGGCCAGAGAATGGGCGACGCCAATCTGTCCGCGGCTTATGCACTTGGACGATGAAGAGATTTAATAACACAGGGCCGAATGCGAATGGTTTCGAATGCAAATGAATGGGCCAGCATAATGCCCAGCCAGATATCGCATCACCCGCTTCGCCGACCCACTTTGTTGGGCTTTTCTATCCGCTTCCACCCCCGCCATGTGTTATTATGTTCCGAGGCATTATTCTCAATGCTCTCGTCTATAATATGTATCTAAATATATTTCATGTACAGAGATCGACAACAAAATGAGCCACATTTCATGGCCACAGTAACAACAATAAAATTATTTCAATCACACTTTCGCTTAAGGAAAAGTCAACCACTGAAGTTTACATGAAATGACATCGAATAATAAATTGATTGACTTGTCATTTACTTGGTAGAACTCCATTATATTAGGGTAAAAATAGCAACGTAGAACAAAAGCTGTAGAACTAAATACGTTGCTATTATTCGAATAATAATCATAATCTTGACATGAAAATTAGATTTCTTTATATATTCCAAGCTTATTAGAATTTTCACTGTCAATTCGTAGTGGAAAATAAAAAACTTTTTTGTACTGATTTCAGATTTCTTAGTAAATGTCAGGACAGGTTTATCATCATCATGAGCATTACTAGCTGTATCAGTAAAAAAATGTATTTAATACCAATATAATTTTGATAACTTCCGCCTCAATTAATGAACTACTGATTATAAATCGAATTTGTGGGGCGCACGGGAAAGGAATTTTATTTAAATTTCAATTAGGCTTTAAAAACAATGTACTTATTTATTAATACAATCGACATTTTCTTGGTAATCGCTTCGAATGATATTTCTGAAAATGGTGTAACGTCAAACTGTGTATAATCTTGATGAGATTTTTTTATACTAAATAAATTGCGTTTTTTTGTCGAAATTATTAAAAAAAACAAATGCAAACTCAAACAGTAACCAACTCAGACTTATAATTAATATCATATAATTATTTAACAGCTAGATATCTATACTTTCCAACCAGTATATGTCACTACCACAAAAAGTTTCAGTATAAGAACCCCTTTAAGAAAAACTGAATTACTACTACTATCACTTTTCAGGTGTTCACTGTCAATACTTGGTAGAAAAGAATTATACTGAAAGAATCGAACGCTTATTTGTATTAATTCCACATTTATTTAATATGATCAGAACCGAAGACTCGTGGCGAGCATTATCAACTGATAATGCTAGTCATGAGGTCCGAAATAAAAACTATTTCCCCCATTTATTAAGTAATTTTAGTCCGCATTTTAAGTGGATTAATACTTCGTTTTGTAAGAATAGCAATGTATGAATATATTTTCTTCAGTTTATAATGTATGGAGTGAGCGAATCCTGTCCTCATCATACAAAATAAAAGTAGAATTATTACAAAACAGTATTTTGAATATAACACCTTTTCACCAAGTATTGACAGTGAACACCTTAAGGGTGAGTGTAGCGGTCTACAGCGACACATATAATTGAGACAGAATATTAAATTAATTATTTATAAAAAATGTGTACTTATGTACACATGTTTATTTATGATTTTTTTAACGCTTAATAAAATTTAAAAAAATAAATATTGGTTGAGATGAGATTATTTATTGAAAAAATAGAGCGCCACTGCTGAAGCACACCACTGACTCCCACTTCATTTTTACAGATAAAATTCACTGAAATATAAAAATAAAAATGCTTTACTCAATTGAAATGTTTTTAAAATTCTATCAAGCTAGATTTTATCAATTACACGAATGTTTGTAAACAAGTCGTTTGATAATTTATTTAAATTATAGGTGTCGCTGTAGACCGCTACACTAATTATCAAAAGGCCTTATGCACAATTATTATGTTTTTTTTAATTAAAAAAAAAACAATAAACCTACTCTAATTCAATTATTATTGTAAATAGTTGTATTTAACTATTGTGTAGTGAATTTTTGCTGTTGATTCGTTTTGGTTTACGGATAGAAAATTTTATACGCTTTATTTACATTTAAAGTCTAATAAAAACAAAATAAAGCAGTCAGATGTTGCCTATTTGCAATAAAAATATTGGTTTATGATATTTTATTGCGTAAAATAGCTCCCCTCGCGTCAAGCGGTGCTGTGAGCTCAAGTATTGACATGTATTATATACTCGCATATGAAGCAAAATAGATATTTAGATCAGGCATTTATTTGTGAATATAAAGAGCTTTTTAAGCTTTTTATACTGCGATTTATTTGGCATTATACGGAATTGGTATGGAGTTTTGTCAAAAGGCTTTGAGTGGTATTTCTTTAGTGGGACATTTTATCGAAAAGGTATACGATAAAGATGTCATCTTATACGTTTTCATACATTATAATATGACAATAAAGTCTTCTTTGTGAAATCGAATGACGTGGCAATAATGATAATACATTTTTTATACTCCTCATAATGCCAGTTTCCATAGCACAGTGGCAAATACCGTTAGAGGTGTGGTAGAAAGCTGCTAGTCCCTGGCAAAACTGAAATTTAATTATTTCAGTTGCCTCTTCTACTCGTCAATATGTATGTATTTATCTGTCTGTAATACAGAACGCAAAATTGTGTACACACACCTTCACTTGATGTGCTCGCGTATTGTGCGCATCAAGTGCATTGCGCAAAATTTTACAGTTATACAATATAATGTGATTTACAACTATTTTACTGAAACTTGTTTACAAAGAAAAAAGTATTATTATTTATACACATTTTTTAAACGATGTCTTTTCCTAATGAGGTGCACATGGTCTCTTAACAGAGTTATCTCAACATAAGTTTTTCTAAAAAAAATGATTGTTCCTGAGTTGCTCAACCGGATAGGGACAGAACGAATATAGTATGGCGGGACTAATGGTTAACTATTACTTTCACTACGCTCCGTTATTTTAGAATCGGAAAGATGAGAGAGAATCATTAGACACCACTAATATAAATGACTTCAAACTGAAATTGATAAATCGATTGAAAAAATTCTGTTCGCACTGGGAATCGAACCTGCGAGATCTGTCACAGAAGCCAACGAAGTTGACACAGTATAATTGAATATCAGACGCGTGCCAAAAAAAAATCTTTTCCTCTATTCTTAACCAGATAGCTATGGGTGTGAGTGAGATATAAAGACTTATAGATGTTTCTTCTTTTATCCATAGAATACGGTTATTCATTAATTTTGTTATTTTGATCGACATTGCGATTCGAAAAGCATCTGTTGGTGGAAAATGATTTCAGTTGAACGGTTTTATAGTAGTAAGTTATTTACGAAAATAATCGATTTTAATAACAATGCATTTTGTACGTACTTAATTGTTTGATCGTCTACACGTAAATTAAAAAATGAAATGCGGTAAAAGGATAAGTAAAGTCAATTTTGATTTGCAAAGAATTTATTCTTACATTGAAAAAATATTCAAACTATGCTTTCCGTTTCCTGTCTGAATGCAGTGTCCACCCCTTCCCTAGTAGGAAGTGACGTTATTCTGTCCGCTGATTGGTAACTTAATTATGTTGCTTTCTTTTCATCTGACCGCAGTCAGCCGACATGTGCCCCTGCACACGAGGCAATGTTTTTCAACAAACATTACTTTGTTTCCACATTGCATAGCGAAAAACCGAGAAAATTAAAAAAAGATGACAATATAATACATTTTTTGCTCGTGTTACACTGAATACTTAAACAGTATGATGTATTTGTCCGTGATTATGATATTTCTAAAAAGCATTACTTTATATTATTTAAAAAATATTAACTCAATAAAAAAGGGTGAACCTTAGCTGTTAAATGCGTGATTTTCTACTAGTAAATAAAAACATATTTTTATATAGAATAGGTGGGAGCGATTGCAGGATTTTTTTTTTAAAATATTCAATAGTCTTTTTTGTATATTTTTATCAAAAATCACTTAGTACTTTTGAAGAGCATCTAGGCATTAACGACATAAAACGTGATTTTAATACATTATGTAAAAAGGCAACTACTTTACACACTACTACAAAATTAAACTACTTAATGCTACTATGATGAACCATGTTTTTTATTGTGAAAATTGTGTTTAAAAACTGTCGAAAATTAATGGCCGCCAAAATTCCAGCTTGATCTATTAGAATGAAGCTTATAATAGTTAAGCACGATTTGATAAGATGTTTATTGAAACAATATGAAGTGTAAATATGTATTTTACGATTATGTATAAAAATAAAAGGTTAAATCGATTTCTGGATATTTCTGGAATCATCAATGTACCTTCTTTTTTGAAATATTGTAAAATAGATAGTGTCATGGTTGTTACAGCGAGTACAAGTGTTTTTTTCATCGCTTTTCGTAAAGACCTTTTCTCATATCAAAATCACGCCGAGTAAAAAAATCATCCCACATTGCCATTAGCATTTTGATTTAAATTCATTGTAAGCTTATCGCTTTGTACCGAAATTTGCATGAAAAGTTTTTTTGTTTGTTTTAATAGTTTTGATGAGTATTCCATATATAAAAAAGTACTGTAACAGTATGATCTTGGCAATTTACAATAACTGTCTCCTTTTTTAAGAACCTCGATTATGACGAATTGGTTATGAGAATTACTGATTCCAAGATTGTCTCTACCATAATTTTAAAACTTCGTATTAATGGAGGGATGAGTTTTTGAGAGGACTGGTAGTGAACCAACTGCATTATAACGTAAATCGATTGTTTATAAAAAAATAGTCTAGTTAGATTTCTTTATACAAAAACATTATTTAAAGTAAAGTGTTTTTAAAAAAAAGATGAGTATGAGTCGTCAGTTCCAAGGGCCGTTCAACTGATCAACTCATTGCGTAGACCAGGCGTAGGGAACCTGCGACCCTTTGGCTACTCTAGTGCGGCCTTCTGGCCAATTCTGTAATTCTGTAAATTCGTAAATTCTTGGGATTTTCGATGTCAAAATCTTTGGAAGACCTAAAAATGAGGTCCCAAGCTAGTAATTTTGGTAAATCCGCAATTTTCTGGGCGTTAGAAGTTGGCATGAAATTGTTTCCGGCCAAAGATACCCTAGTCAATGTTTACTGCAGCCTTATGGCGAATCAGAAAAATGAATGCGGCCTTTAGAGAAGAAAAGGTTCCCTACCCCTGGCCTAGACTCTAGAAAGCTGGAAATTTTAAGTGACAGTATTTGTGAACTGTTTTTTAAGTTTTTTATTGTGTAGTATGCCGCCTGCGTGGTCGAGTGGTCAACGTCGTTGACTATAGCTACGGAGGTCACGGGTTCGAATCCCAGTACGGGCAGTTTTATAAATTGATTTTTCAATCGATTTATGAATTTCTGTTCAAAGGCATGGATGTATGTAATGTCTTGAATTCCCCCCTCCCACCCATCCTATCCTATGTACGGGGCGTATCGAGAGCGATTAGCTAACCACTAGTCCTGTCCTAGCCCTTTCCTTCTATTCCTACTCTCTTTGGAAAAAAGAGAGGTTGAGCAACTGAGTAACAAGCAGTTCTCGTAGAAACACTTATGTTGAGATAAACTCCATTAGGAGTCCATATGCTCCACATTGGGAGCGGACATTGTTAAAAAATATAAAAAAAAAATATGATGTATTATGTTAATTTATTTTTTCTCATTATATTAGTGCATGGCGAATTGGCGTCAGCTGTCATGTCATGTACTGTATTTTTAATTTTTAATCAAAAAATAAATAAATAAATTATTGTATCGTTATGGTGGCAACTTATATAAAAAGTAAATTTCTTGTTATCTGTATAAATGAAAATTGTCTGGCACAAATTACCTGCTCTTAAATACGAGTCAAATTATTATTATCCTTAGCTTAGTTTATTTATGTAATAGGTACAGGTAAGAGGGGGAAGGTACTTGAGTTCTGTGAAGGTAATTGAATTTTAAGTTGCTTGGAGATGAAAATGAGCCGCCGCTAGCATCCGTCTAGCGACAAAGATTAAAATCTTGATATTGAATAATAACACAATTAGTATGTTAAGAAAATAATGCAAAAGTGTATGAACGCAACACAAAATAATATTGAAAAAGCATATTCATCCTGTTACGGTATGTATAAGGTTTGATTATTTAGTTTGTTTTAATTTATTCTTTTGATATACTGTTTATTAAAAACGTCAAAGTATTTTTGTCACCGTCACGTATATTTTTTAATCGTATCTCTTTAAATTATTACCTCTTTTTCTTGAAAAATAAGTAATTAGTTATGTTTTCCTATTCGAGGTATTAGTAATTGAATTTTAAAACAGCTCAAATCATTGCATTTTATAAGTTCCCACATTGACTGTGATAAGCAATAACGTATCAATAGCTGTAGGATTTGATATTCCCTGTTCAGGAGTTGTACTGGGCAGCTAGTTAAATATTATAGAGCTTTCGTATTCTCTATTGACTTAATAATATTATGACTAACTACCAGTGAGCAGGAACTTGCTAAGTTGACTTCCTGTCAATGCGCTTTATTTATTATTACGTTTTAATAAATTAATTGAAGATAAAAAAAAATCACTTACACTAATATGTATTTGTATTGTAAATAGTTGGTTTTATTCAGTTATAAAAAAATCTACGTTATTTGATTTACTCAGTTTATTTATTTGAAATTAAAATATAATTAATATTACTTAGGTCGAGTATCAACGTCGTTGACTTATTCGAATCCCAGTACGGACAGTTTTTATAGATTGATTTTTCAGTCGATTAATGAATTTCTTACGAAGGTGTGGAATTATGTGATGTCTTGAATCCCCTCCCCACTCGTCCTATCATAAAAAGGGTGTAGAGAAAGAGCGATTAGCTGATTACTATTCCTGTCCTAGTTCTATTCTTTTATCCCTACTCTCATTAAAAAAGATAGGTTGAGCAAATGAGTAAAACATGGTTCTCGTAGAAAAGAATCTTTTGTGATACCACCGTTAGAAGGCCATATTCTCCATACTGTGAGTGGTCATGAAGATTTTTTTTTTTTTAACTCTTAGCCTCTTCATGCACGTATTTGAATATGTTAATCAGTAAACCAATTAAATGAAGCCTATATTCACTAGAGTATGTAAAAGTGTTTGTAAAATTAAAGGTCTTTGTCATACCCGTAGTTGATAGCATTTACAAAAACGATGATTTTGTTCCGTTTCTGTTTTTCAGGTATTCAATTTGGCTACTGGCATTTGATTTTTCGAATAGAAAGCATTCCTTCCGTGATCGGCATTCTCCGTAGTCTATTCTAGATGTTATCAAATTGATTTCATTCCTCTCGGTAGTCTCCCGAGGGGTGGCTCTGACGATCTGACTCCCAGGGGGTGGGCGCGGTAACAAAACGGCGTGCAAATTTACACCCTTTTGTAAGGGACGTGTGTCGGCCGCGATTTGTGATTGTTCCCTTCAAAGCGTGATCCGCATGCAGAGTAGGCGGCGGCAGAAAGGGCGGCCCGGACAACGGCGGGGGCGGGAAGGAGTCTGGGGCGGATACACTTTTGTGCCCGCGAGAAGAATGTCTAGTGTGAATACGCAATTAAAGCGCCTACGCCAGAAATGACCACTTCAAAAGCATTTGTTGACATAGCTCGCTGAGAGATAAATATATTCATATGATTATGTTAAAGGTCATTAAGCAGGCTGTTGTACTGTTATCTGACAACACTGTTTTCTTACCATACTAATTAAAACATGCCTACCTACAAGCACTTAATGCTTCGGACACTAGCAAACCTACAGTCGCCCGCTGTGGTCTAGTTGGTTAGAGCTTGCTCTACCGATCAGGTAGGTTTGGATTCGATTCCCGGTAAGGTCAGTATCAAATTGGATTTTTTAAATTTTAATTTGAGATCTAAGACATGGGTGTTTGTGAAGTTAATTAACCTTCAGTTAATCTCATGTGACTTTCAAAAATTCTCATCGAGTATGTCTCGTATGATCTTTCAACTTAAAAACATTTGACGCATTGGCGTAAGCTATGATGTCAAATATTTTTTTAATTAAAAAAAAAATACATTGCCTGATTTTGTTAATATCTAAGTACTTGAGTATTCTTAATGAAAACAATCGAGATTTTCGGTGTTGATTAGATGGATGTCCTCAACCTATATCTATTGAGTTCCTACATCTTAATTTCTAATCATGATTTAAATATTTTGATATTCCGAACAACTATAATTTCGTAGTTGTTTGTAATGATCATGTGAACGAAACATAGAAATTGACACTCTGCCAAGAAGTAAACGGTTTATATCATTAAAGGTTGAAATAAACTCATCCCCTGGTTAACTTTGTCAGGACTTGAGACCGAAGCCATATTGCTTAGCGAAGTTTATACTACTAAACGACAAAGGTAGACATATGTGAGTTACAAAGACAGCTGAAATGAAATGATAAGGTGGTAGTCAGTGAAAAGTTGTTGGCTTATCATATATCAACAGCCTGTTAAGAAAAGAGTGAGCTGAAAGAACCGGGTATGGAAGGCCAAAAGAGTTACCAATCGGCAATACTGCGAATTTTTTTATTGTTTTAATCATATACCTCGAAGTGTGGAATAAATGGATTCCTAATGAAAAATCGCAATAAAACTTGTTTAACGAGGACTGGTTGTAAGTCAGTGTCACCAAAATCTTTGTCTGGAGAAGGTAAGGCAAGAATAATGGAGTTAAGGAAGTCTGGCAATTAACTAATCACACACTCTTGCTTGTATGAAATTACGAGATTTGAACTCGTGACCTCATAACTGAGTAGGAATAAATGCAAATTTGAAACTTTCCAATTATGTACATTCACACAAGTTTTGTCACTGACGACCCGGGTTTCGCCTTCCAGCATGTTCAGGCGTTCAAGTGCACGGATAAACTTGAACTGACGCTTAGTAAATGAATGTATCGTATTTGTATAATAAATAAATGTATCACTTAGTTTAAAGGCATTACTGGCGAAAAGGATTTGAATGGTGGGTAATTTTAAGAATTAAAGCATAGGAGTAAATGCATTAATATAAGTTTACGTATTTTGTTAATTGAATCCTCGTAGACAAATAATAACTGATTTCAAAACAATAAGCTCCCAGCAAATACTCATTTGTTATGATTGCGTAAATATCGCAATTTGCAGTAAAAAATAACAGCGTTTTCTGCAATGATTTGCGATCAATTAAATTTGTTGAAATTGCAATCAAGGCGTGCGGTTTGTAGCTCCATTCTCTAAATAAATGTTGAAACATTTCCTGGCATAAAAAAACACAGTGACAATGGGCACATTTGTAGAATTCGGGTCGGAGGTGTGATAAGGGTGAAGGAACAAAAACAACTTCCCCGCGTTTATTTGCGCTGATAAGGCGTCAGAAATACAATGCGGTCGAAGAGGATGTCACGTTGCTTCCCCCTCTCAATGCCTAGGACCCGTTTCATCTCACCCTGCGACAATGATACCCGTTGTTGATAAACTGTCGCAGGGCGTGCGAGTAATGTCTTTGCGATGATTTGTGGGTTAATAATACAGTAACCCTCTCAACTTTTCACACCTTCACGGAAACAACGTAACAACAGTTTTGGCTCACGCATGCTACATTTAGACGATTTTTAATTTCGATAGTCAATATTGTTATAAAATGTTGACAAGTATTTTGTATACTACTTTATTAGGTGCATTAAAAAAGATTCGGTTCTGATTAATTTAAGAATCACAATAACAAAAAAAATAGTGAATTGTTTCTTTTGTTGATCTTTCAACATTCGATATTTATTTTAAATATATGTTTAATAAAAAAATAAAATAATGGCTGCTTAGTTAACTTTTCCGGTTCCAAGTCACTGCACTGCGACCCTACCAATTTTTAAATATATTTTAAATTGGGTGATACAATGTTGTCAAATTAAGGTATTTTATAAAGATATTTGGTTTATGTAGGAATATATAATAACGCGACCACATGATAAGGCGCGATAGCGTGTTTTAGTGGCTTTAGTCGGTTAAACATGTAGTTGCAATTTTATATGTGTACAAAAAACACGGATTTTTATAAAAAAAAATGTATGAGGAATGATGCAGAGAGATTTTTGCTTTAGACATGATTTTTTTATTAATTAAAGAATACGGCATAATGCGGACAACAAGGGGGTGGGCATAAAACGATCGGATGAGAAGTATTTTATTCTCCCAAGGTGAGAGTAAATATCTAACACTTTAAAATGGAGCGTAGCTGGTTTGCAGTCGGGCATATTTGGATTGGCAGATCTCACACCAATATTGCCTAATACGCTTGAACTTTGTAATTAATATGAAAAATGCTTGGCACATTAAAAAATTGGATAAAAAAAATATAAATAAATTTACCT
This sequence comes from Himalopsyche anomala, assembly GCA_031772345.1. Taxonomy (NCBI): domain Eukaryota; kingdom Metazoa; phylum Arthropoda; class Insecta; order Trichoptera; family Rhyacophilidae; genus Himalopsyche; species Himalopsyche anomala. The sequence continues at coordinate 5,899,317 of CM062824.1, read as the reverse complement.
TTTTTTTATATTATCGACAAGAAACTATATAACGTTGGCACTAGGAAATTATTTTATTTACTCCATTCACTGTCAAAACATTTAGAATCATTGTAGATATTACAAGTCGGAAATTGTAGTATAGGGTCTAATTGATTAAGTATATTGTATTTTTTCTTATTTTAACAAGGAGGATGTCGTTCAATTTTTAGTTTAGCAAAAGGCCCCTTGTTGAAAGCAGCCCTGGCACCAAGTGACTGGTTGATGATACATGTAAGCAACATAACTATGAAATTCCTTAGTTATTACCTGTAACCACAAATAATAAAGTCACATTATGTATACTATTAAAGAAAATGTGACATCAGTGATATCGTAATAGAAACTTAAAATATCGGAATATGAGTGTTGCAAATAAAGAAATATCTCGCTAAAATGGTAAAAAAATCTATTTTTCATCCCATATTATTTAAGTATATTTAAAAACTGGTTATACTTATTATTTTCACAAAATTGACCTCGTTAAAAATTAAAATATGTGATTATATTTTACATTATAGGTATTCAAATACAAAATTAAAATAAAAAATACTTATTTTGGTGTCCTATGTAAACAAAATTCAGTTATTTTTATATCGATGACTTAAATGATGACAAATTAAGAAAGATTCATGTAAATACGCTGCATGATTTATTATATTATTTATTTTTTAAAATTAGATTTTTCCTACACTTAACATTTGTTTTTTGGCTTTAGAAGTGTTATTTCTTAATATATATATTTAATTGACAGAATCATTTGAAGATATTTTTCAAAGATACGAAAGACGAGTCACAATTTGTTACAAAATGTGTGGAACAACAAAGTTTTTTTATGTTATGAATGAGTTACTGCCGAAATCATCGAACATATAAATGTATATTTTAATTGTGAAACAATTTATCAATTTAACATATAATACAAGCACGCCCATGAGAGTGAGAAGGTTATTCTAATATCAGTCGTACTTACAATGTGACAGAAGATACTTTTTTTGTGACATTGTACATATTCATTCAAGGCAGAACAGTTTTCGAGAATCTGAAAACACATACAATGAGTAATATTGTCTTCTCTTTGTTGGCTGTATAAAACTCAACACAATGCTTGTGAGCAAATAATAAAATACCACGTTATAAATGTTATCGCGTCAGTGTGAATTTCGATAAAAGCTATTCATGTGATTCAAGCAAAATGGGAAATTACAAAAGCTTTTATGATGTTCGACTTACAAACGTATGACGTAGCAGAGTTTGATATAAACATTGAAAAGAATTCAGTTATCATTTTTATAACATTGAATGAATTTTTTAGTATGACTATACAATAAGTGGAGTATATAGGCATCTTTGTGGCATTGAGTTTTATGCCAGTTAAATCGGTTTTTAATTTAATAGTAAATTTGATTGTCAGCCATGTGCTTGGAAATAAAATGATTTTCTGCCAATTTTGGTTATGCTTTTGTTTATGGTGTAAAAATGATAAATACAATCTTTAATTTGAGAAAAATAATAGACATATTAAATATTTTTTTTAAGAAACTTTAACGTAAAGGCCAAAAATATGGGCCCATAAAAGATTAGTAGTGATCGCTGAAGATTTTTTTCAACTAAAATGTTAATTGTCTGTGTGAAAATCATTCAAGAGTATTCACAACTTGGCTATATGATTGAATTTCTGAGACATAAAGTATGCGAGCTAAAGAAAGAGAAAAATATACATAAAATCACTGTCAGCCAATATAGTCTAAAGACATATCGCCAATTATGCGAAAATAATAAAACATAAAAGTTGTATGATAATTGATCATTTCTTTAAACAATCTTGGGTGGGCTGAAGAAGGCTCGAAGGAGATCGCGCGAGCGCCTTTTTAAATAATACTTAGACTGGCGAGCCCCTTTTTAAATTAGTACGTAGCTGAAATTTCTGACACATGTATTATCTAAAACTGTATAAAATTTGATACATGGAAATTAAGCTTAACGAATAGTACATATTTTTGCATCAATCTTGGAACTCTTACAATCTTAAGCAGGTAAAAACATTTTTCAGCTATTAATATTTATTAAATGATGATAAAATTTGATTGCCTTATTAATTATTCCGTATAGTTGAATACGAGTAGTAAAAAATCTTCCCCTTCCTCTTAACAACGGGAATAGCTCTAAAATGAAGTAAATCCATTGACTAACAATGTGAGAAAAAAAGCAGAATTTGATTACTGTATGTATAAAAGGAAAGCGTTATTTGAAATATTCAGGACTTACCACACGCTCATGTTGATGGTAAAACTTATAAAGTAGGTCGCTAATGTGACCATGACGAAATGAATCCAATGGGGACTATTTGTTAAGTCGCACAGAATTTGTCCCCTGCGTAGTTTACATGGCGGAATCGTTTTCACGCTAGATCGCAAGATGGAGTGTCCGCTCCCCTTTCTTTTCGGCAACATAACGCAGTCCGCAAATGTAACGCAAATAAAAACGGCTCTTAATCCCATTTAACGATCATAAAAGAGTGTCCCCTCCTTCGGCAGAAGCGAAATGTTGCATATTTGTGCGAGACAAGTTTATACCACTCGACCAACCGTTACCAATAATTCAGGGCTTTTAAACGTACAGAATCTAACCGATCGCTTTTTTTTTTAAATCCATGTCCGCTCCCAATGCGCAGCATATGACTTCTTAATGGAGGAATCTCAACAGAACTGTTTGTTACTCAGTTTCTCAACCTTTATTTTTAAAAGAGAGAAGTAGGAATAGAAGAATAAGGCAAGGACAGGACTAGTGGTTAACTGATCGCTCTAACTCATAGTTCTGACGATGGCGAAAGCCGAAATAGCTATCAACTAATGAATAAAAAAACTGTAGAAATAAATACGTTGCTATTTTTACCATATTGTAATGGAGTTCTACCAAGTAAATGCCAAATCAATCAATAACTTAGGATGTTTGAATATGTATCTCTTCTTAGCCAGTATATAGAACTAAGGTAATGTAAGTTTTAACATAGTTCTGACTAGAGCCAAAATAGCTATCTACTTTATTATACAAAATATTAATTATAGAACTAAATACGTCGAAATTTTTTCACCTAACGATTATCAACTACGATTATTAAATTTATTGACAAAAAATATATTTTTCGATAATCCTATTTTAAGAACATAGTATATATTTCAAAACAGGCTTTTCACGTGCATCATATTTCAATCAAATATTTAATATCTTACTTACAAAAAGACCCCCAGTATAAAAAGCTCACATTATATGAAACAGACACATCCAACGTTAGTTCAGTGGGGGGTGTATTTATTCATGATTATTCTTTATCAAGTGTTTATTGTTAGCGACCCTTTGTGCCAACTTAGATTATGTCACTTTTATTGGGGCTGTTTGCACAGACAAGCCCTGTTCTGTTTTATAATTCAATCATAGACGCACTTGGAGTTTTTGGTCACGCATAGTTTATTGAAAGTAACAAACAATGAATTGTGTATATATTTTTATTACATGGGTTTTGTTCGCTGCCTTACTAGTAACCAAATATAATTCTAATCGAGTATTTTTTATTACTATGCGTTATCGTAGATAATCATATTTAAGATTATTAGTTGTTTGTTAATATATTGTTTAACAAGATTAAAAAATTGAAATTCACGTGATGATTTATTGTTAACCAATTGACGTAATAATTTGTCTGGAAAATTGTTTTAATATTTGAATATATCATGTGAATAAATTACCAACAGAAAATACGAATACAAACATTGGAAACATTGGAAACAGTAGCTACTATTTTTCGTCAGGATATTATTAATACACACAAAAATATACATTTATGAAAAAATTACTTTTTTAGTTTTTTTCTAATCTATAATGTTTTAATACATCTTTGCCCACGCATCCTGAATAAAATGTGTAGAGGAAAGAATTATTCTGTTACTATTCATAAAATTACTATCTTCTTTTGTTAGCTTCTCAAAGAGTTAACAAACGTTTAAAATAACATATACTATTGAACTATTTCATAATATGATGGAGCTTTCATGCATCACACATTAACCGCAGACTTGCTTCCAAAATATTAATAATATGTATTACTCTATCAAAATACAACAGTTTTACCGATCATTCATTTTAAAATAAATCGTAAAAGTAAATTTTAATATGTATTTGATAAACAATAAATTTTGTAAAATAATAAATAAATCACATTTTTTTTTAATTTCTAATAAACATACAATTCTTAAAACATGTTTTTTTTCTGTAAAAATGATGAAGTTATTCAATTTATCGCCGTTTTTGTGTGAAACAAAGTACACCCGAAATAGTGCTAAGAAAACGCTTTTCTTTCCATTCTTCGAGATGTATGGTAGGAACAAAAAGTTAACGCAGTCTGCCAATCAACAGTAAACGTGTACAAATAGATTATACTAAGCAAATCATTTATTATTTATCAGTTATTTAGTTAAATCAAATGTAGTTGACAAACACTTTGTATTAAAATTTTAATCGAATATTAGCAATAAATGAAACGTTATTTTTAATTACGTTGTAAAGTAATATAAATATACTAATGCAACCATTGCCAACTTAATAATGTCCACGATTTAGTTGTTTTTAATTACATATATCATATTATGCAAAACTCTATTTACCGTTATCCAAATTAAGATTTCGACTAAAGGTGCTAGGTGGAATTTTAATATTAAATTTGAATCGCTCAAATTATGTACATTTTCAAAGATTTTGTCACTAACAACCCTGGTTTCGCCTTTCGGCATCTTCAGGCGTTCAAGTGCACGGATGAACTTGAATGGATGAAATTGCCAGTAAAGTGCCAAAATCTGTGAGCATGTACATAATTTGAACGTTTCTAATTTACCGTTATCTACAATTATAGTTTATGCGTCGTTAGTTATATTTTGAATAATATTATTTTTTGATCATAATATTTGAAATAAAGATAAACACATGTATTTATTTTTGCTTTAAATGTATGTATTTTTTTAGAAAAGTCTGTATTTATAAGTAGAGTATTTATCTCATTCGCTTTGGCTCTATCTAAATGGGAAGATACTGTCCTAAAGTGGCAGTCTTTAGGTTTCTATTGAAACTCATAGAGGCGATCAGAGTCTATCTACTGAGAGGATATGCTATTGCGTAAAAATGCGCCAACAATAATTGATTCAATCTAATTTTCCCACATAAGCAGAAGTTATGTGCTTTAGCTTAAAATTTACTTTTATTTTCACATCAAATTTTGTGATGCATCGTTTAATTGCATCCATAAATGAAATATCATAGAAAATTTAAAAAAAAGAAACGGTAATAATTTATGTTTTTATTTACAGCTTCTATTTTTGTAGTTTCATTATGCCTTATTATTGTAAGTAAAATACAATATTCAATTATTTATTATCTATATCAAAACAACTTATACTTTCCCAATTATATTAAAAATCTACAGGAAGTCAATTTTTTGTTTGTATATCGTTCAAATAAAAATAGACTCGTATTTAACCGGTCTGAATTTATATAAAATTGGCACTATTTAATTGAAATTTAAAAAAAAAACCTAACCAAAATGGTTATAAAATCTGACTATTTTTATTCTGCCCAAAAATTGAATTTTATTCAGACCGAAAGTTTATTTGAATTTAGACCAAAAATTGATTTAAACTCTGACCATTTATTTTGTTCCCATTAAAATATACTATTTCAAGTAATATCTGTTCATAATTTCAATGTTCATGACTGTGAGTACCGTCAGTCTGGCCTCTGTTTGTTTACCTGTAAATAAAACTAACATATTTTTTGTTAAATATAGAAAATATGTTACCTCAAAACAATCGCTGACTGGGTAAATAAAATTAATGTATTATATAATTAAATATGAATTAAAACATTGAAATAGTGAATATATTAAAAGGCACCAAACTTTATAAGTTCCTTTTGACATGGAGCGTAAATAAAAACAATGTTGTTTGAGCATTTATCATATTTCTAAAAAACTTTAGATTATATTTCTGATAAAACTATTCATACACTCTATTATAAGCGTTCTTTGAATGCTGACTTTAATGTTTTATTATCTAAGCTTATCATTTAGGAAACTTTTATTGATAACATGACAAAACGTTGTTTGTGTTTTATTCGAATAAGATTATAGATCCCACGATTGTCAAATCATATTGAACTAGTGTTATCGAATAAATATGAGAACTTTCATAGAAAGCTATCTGTTATTTTAGTTCATATGCCACAATGCGTTCCTCATATCATAATTTAAATTTAAAAGGTTATTTGACTAAACATATTATATTGTAGCTATGAAGTATTTTTTAAATAACGTTATTCATCAGCGGTGGGCTGCCAATATTTTAACAAGGGGCTCGGTAAATCTTAGCCATAATGCCTTTACACCAAGAAACCTATCTTTAACAAAACTGTGCAGAATAATTACGGTAAAGGTCATCATGTGAAAAAATATTCCCGTGTTAAGTAAATAAAAAAATGTGGTAGGGGGATATAAATGTTACCCTGGACATCTTAAAACATTTGTTAACAATATAATATCCAACATCGGTATTTTTAAACATTGTCAGACAAAAGACAAAAAACAGCGAAGGCCTCTTATATTATGCATCCGAAATAAATGTATCATTTGAAAAAAATGAAAGGACAAGAAAGTCTTATGTTTCATAATAAAATTTGTCCATCTACAGAAATTGCAGTTAGGTGCTGATTTGATCTGAGACGAATGATTTTCTTAACTTAACATGGGACTCGCCAGCCTTACCGAAATTAACAAGGGGATCGCACGAGCTCCCCCAATTCATCTCCAGTACACCCCTGCCATTAATTCTCAAGAAAGTATCAATTTAGATTTAACAGTGAATATTTTGTGATAGCAGTTATAATTATTACATGTAGTATGTAAGTCCAAGAACTTTTCACAGAAATTGTATTACGCTAACTTCTGATTATGCCTCACAAAAATCTCAAAAATAAAACTGATAGTATACATACACGATAACAACTATTTTAATATCATCAATTGAAATAAATTTGGTCGCAAAGCTTACTTGTGTTGCCGTAGTGGTTTTCAACATATTTATACGGGATGCCGATCATCTATGTTTGGTAGAGAGAGAAGAGAGGATGTGATCTCAAGGTGTGGGGAAGGGTATCTCACCAGCGACAGCAGTAACTACGTATAAAGCGGATTCCTTGAATGCATCCAATTCTGACATACAAAGGCTGAAATCACTTGGACCGCCCAGCATTGGCACCGCCGCCTACCCTCAGGGGCGGTCATACAATATTATATCACACGGATTAATATTACGGGAAAAATATGGTATCTTATTATTGTAAATATTCTTTTTCTAGTGACCAATATCAAAGGTGAAAATATGATCAAAAAATATGTATAAAAAATTTTGATCGATATTACTTTTTCTATGTATGAATCATTATAATTTTTACCAGATATAATAAATTTGAATTAATAATTATTATACATAAAATATGTACTACTCATTAGATCATTAGTAAAACTTCCTAGATTAAAATCTACACAAATATTGTGACGCTTTTTTTATAAATCACAAATAAACATTAATAAATGCTTGATTTATTTGAAAATAAAACAGCAAAAAATTTATTTGAAAATTGTGAAATACAGCAAATTTCAAAAAAATAAATATTATTTTTAAAAATATTTAATTTAGAGATTTTACAAGGTATGTGGTATGCTTATGTTAAATATTAATTTTTGGGTAATTTTATAAACAAATATAAAAAATAGTTTTTGTCATACATTTAATGAAAGTAACATATTTTGTTAGAACGAACCTGTATGCATAGCAAAAGGCTTGAAAGATAAATATTTGAAATGCTTTACTTTAATCCACTAAAACAATAAAATTACATGTTTATCGAATGAGGAAAGGAAAAAGACGTAACCCACGCATATCAAATTTTACAGGAGACACAAAAAACGTTTTTTGATGATTTTAGGCTAAAAGGAAGTTATGAAATATACACAACCCTGAAGTGTACGGAGACTGATAAATTGGTTTTTTATTGACTAATATTAATTTAATAAATTGTTCAAGAAAAACCTTTAAGATCCTTTTTCCTTGTAGCAATTTTCACAAGTCTTTCATTTTTCAACTTTAAAAGCTAAATTTAGATACTTAATCGGCATTTTCAGCTTCCATCATTTTGATAGAAGGTGTGTCAAATTGTATACATAGTGATTATCGAAAAAAAGCTGTTTTGGATAAACTGAGGGTTAAGTCATTTTTCCTTTCCACAGTCGATGGGTTAAACGTGTAGTAATTAATGGAATTTACTGTTTGTTATAATTAAAGAAGTGACTGCCAATAGTGCTGCCACTGTCTTTCCCCGCTCCGGCCTCGATACTAACTACCCTTCACATTGCGCCGTGATAAATTTTATTACAGAAGCATTCAGTGTAGACACAAACGAAAGCGGCGGAAAGAATAATGATTGCTTTTATCGAAACTCATGTAACTATTCAAACTTAACATTATATTAACGTGAGTTCAATAACTTCAATATAAGCTTTGGCGGCTCTATAGATAAAAAGAGTTTTTTTGTTTAATCATAAAATTATTATTATCAATTGTGCTGTCAAAGCGCAAATTAAATAACAATGATGTACTTTTTGGAAAAAAATAATAATATGCCGGATAGCTAACGTTTAATTATTCCATCGATCTAATATGGCGCTATTCCAAAACATTGCAAATGTATTTATTTAATTCTTCTGGAAATAAATATGTACATTGTAATGATTTACCTTAAAACTGTAAATGTATAAATATTTAAAAGCATACTGTTACTATCAATATGTTCATAGTTTAATAATATTTCTATTGTATTATTTTATAACCATTAAAATCAATGGCGAATTCACTAAACATTTGAATAAACAAAATACAATTTAACACAAATATAACTTTAAACAACGAACTCTTATCACATTTTTTTTCTCTTTTTATTATTAATTTTCAACAGATGATTGCAATCCTCGTACTAAGCAAACCCGATCCTGATCAAAAAAAAGTGTGGAATTAGTAGATATGAGTGTTTTACTTTTTTATATTATGTTTTTCATACAAGTATGAACAGAGAATCTTTTAAAAGTAACTCTTTCTTCATTAATCACTTTTAAGGTGTTCACTGTCAATACTTGGTGGAATGGCATTATAATAAAAATAATAAAAGATTTTTAGTACTTTTTCCACTTAAAATTTATTTGATCAGGACCGGTTTCGCTTATTAGTTTCATTTTGTTTAAAAAATTCCCAAATTTTAATTGTGTTTATAATTGACATCATTTGCCACTTATATTTATTGATGATTTTTTAATTGTATGTTATAGGTGTTAAGCATTTTAATTTTGTGTAATTATAATGTTATTTGTAAATCCTTTTAATTGTTAGTTAATTGCTTACACCTTTTTATTTCAATTTAACTTGTATAAATAGCACTGTTTGATTTATTTTCCTTATCAGTTGATAATGCTCGTGAGGAGCGAAACCAGTCCTGATCAAATAATTTTTAAGTGGAAAAAGTACTAAAAATCTTTTATTATTTTTATCTTTCTTCATTAATTAAAAATAATTTCAATTGTATATTATTTTAATATTATTCGTTAAAAAAAACGATAAACGCATTTCTGTTTTTTAGTACTCGTGTCACGAAGAAGTTGAATATTTTATCCAGCACCTAATATTCAAATTACTTTTTATCTTGTGTACAAACACAACTACATAGAAATCACGGCGTGATTATTTTCCTTCCCTTTAAAAGCGAAAGCAAGAAAATTGATGGTTGTATACATAATATAAGGTTCCACCCCTCCAGTTATCAAGTGGCATAAGCATTCTTGAAGAATCACTTGAGTCAAAATGTAATCAACTTACAATTTGCTTAAACTTTCATTTCACGGTAGCATAATCATGTCTAGAACAAACTGGGTGCGTGTATATTGGTGGCAGGAGCTTTCAAAGCTTCGTCGTAGCAATATGTTTTTAGAACAACGTCTGATCCGAAAATGGCAAATATGAACTTATAATGAAAAGGTTAACATCAATTTTTTTGCGTGAACTAATCGCTAAGCAATCACTTGAAATTTTGCTTTGAATTGAGGTAAGAATATATTGGTGGGACTAGGATATAGCCAGTAGCTAGATGATCGCTTTCGTTAAGCTACGATGTAAAGAATCAGAAAGGTGGGAGAAAAACTTTAGCATATCACACATATGCCTTTGAACAAAAACCCATCAGTACATTGACATATCAATTAATGAAATAGTGGGCGCGAGCATCGAACTCGTGAACATCTTGACTGAGGTTATAGAATCTACATCGTAATTACTCGGTAACAACACGATAAATTTATTAATAAATAGGGGAATTACAATTCCCAATCTGGGATTTGAAATTTTTATCTTGCGATCGAGTAAAATGAACGCACTAGAGAAAGCATACTAAAAATATATTCTTGATCACATTCCGTGGGTGCAATATGGCCTCTAATCCTGGGATTCCGTTCAATTTTGCGATCCCGAAATCCCGGGATTGTGACTATTGGAGATGGATTGTACTAATCCCTGGATTTCGGAATTGAGAAAATTAGAGAAAGTTGAGCGAGGGCTAATTTTCGGCTTTTGGCTTATTTTGGGAATTCCGCAAATTCCTGGGAGAGGTAAAAAAAAATCCTGGATTTTAGAAATCGACATTAAATTGTTTGAAAAATCTCAGGATTTCAAAATCACCGAGGAAAAATTTCTTAATCTCTAATCCCAATTTTTACACGATTTTATGTTGAATTTTCTATCCCGGGATTGGAAAAATTGTCAATCCTGAAATTCCGGGATCACAAAAAGAGTCCGGGGTTGGATGACCTATCAGAAACATATTATTAATAATACAAATACGTAAATATACCACATGCTCTTCATATATTATATAGTAATGTAAACTAAAACTTTCTTAAAAAAATGTTTTTTTATTATATTTAAAAGTACATACATACATAGATGCATCTGTTATAATATGTACTCATAGTTCGTAGACACATAAAGATGTCCCCAAGAAGAGCGCGGTGACCAAACAGAATAGATAAGACATTGGCATCGTGGCAGATATATTTATGGGCGCTCTTTGGTTCTCCTGGACAGGAAATGTGGTGATCCTATCATGCCGTATTGTGGGAACAGGGGTTACGGATTTGAGAGAGTATTTTCAGTTTAATGTCTTGCACTCGGCATATTTATAACGCGAATGAAAAATAGCCAATTTCTGAAAAAAAAATATGAAATCATAAATATGTTTTTCCCAAATGAAATATGATATTTATGTTTATTGATCATTTTCAGATACATAAAGATGTTTCTTATGAAGACATCTCCAGTTTATCTCTGAATTATTTTGTTTTTCCTATGGAATTTTATCACCATATCTAATTGTCTATATATTACCTAGTTCCTAGTTATTGAAAGCATAAAAAATCTTTCCAAGAAAAAAATAAATAAAAAACATTGAAATTAACCTGATGAATTTAAAAGTGTTTAATATAATACAATTTTCTATCGATTTCGTGCATAAATCCTGACTGTGTTAATTTTGATAAAATACCTAAATTTCTTTCTCAAAACGTTTATCAAACGTATTTAAGTATTTGTATTACAAACAAGTTAATGTTGATTATATTTCACACAATATTATAAACTACACAATTGATATTATAGCCAGTTGAATTTATAACAAATAACTTTAATTCTACAATAAAAATAATACATCCTCTGGTAGAATCACGGGTTCAAAACCTATGGGTCGCGAAGGGTTTTCTGGAGGGTCTCCAACTTATACTTTATTATTATCCTGGGCAACTTTTTGGCAAATCCTTGGAAGAGCTTAAAAAAACGAGTCACGCTAATCATTACTACGTTAAACTAAAATAACCTTACTAAAAATGCCTTCATCAATTACATCGGGGTCGCGGGTAACATGGCATTTATAAAATAAGGTCGCCACCCGAAAAAGGTTGGGAATCTATGCTCTAGATAATCCGACCGACCGTCGGACTGGTCGCCCACACTGACCTAAGTTGTGAATTTGTATATTTACGATATTAACTCATAGTAGCTTATTATTATATTGATATTGAATTGAAATTTATCTTTGGTGGAATCAAATTCAATTCATCCAATTTATTTCTACAAAAATTGTGTAAAGTTGATAGCTTTTTCAACATCGTGCTATCTTTATAAACATGCTCAAATGTATTTTTGTTTTCCTCTATGGTTCCGTGATTATTCCGACCTCAAATTATCCGTATAAGAAATTCCGTACATCGATTCTTCCGTAAACAGAATCTTCCGTATGTGGAATACTTCTGACAAAGAATATTCCGTACATTCGAGATTTACGAAACTAAACATACGAAAAATAGACATGTAGATAATATTAAATCTTTGCTTGTTCTCAATCTGAAAGATACTCCTCACCTATGATCTCAGACAATTTATTACATCAAAAAAAAACAGTAAATTCAATATATTTTTTTAATGTCTAAAATATTCTGTGTCCGAAGTTTTCTATGTACGGGAGAATCTGTTTACCGTTTTTTCTATTTTTTTGCCAGGTCACTGACTCGATTATGCAATAGAATTTATTTAATATTCAATTTAAGTACTTGTATCTAAAGAAAAGGACATCTTTAATGTTTGGATGTCTTACCGCTAGCCTCCTCTTCTTGTATCTCTCTTAAAAGAGTTGTTGAGTGGTTGAATTGCAGTCAACTGTCGAAAAACATCATTTATAGAAATAGTCCGCTAGAAGCACCACATAGACGAAATTGTAAGCGGGCATGATTGAAAAGGGTATATATATACATATAAGAAAATATCCGTAAATTTGGATTTGAAAACTAACGGTTTGAATTTTTCCATTGAATTTATGAAGGAAGCAGAAACAACATAAAATATCTCCGCTTGCGCATAACTCCACCCCTGTCTTGTGGCGGGTCCGTTAAGCAGGTTGCAATGTAATCGCAAATATTTCACCCCTCCGGAGTCTTGTTTTGATTTGGTGTCGAATGTCGTGGTCAGTGCGGCCGCCCTTTACCCCGTTTCATCATAAATTGCACCATGCGTGGAGTACAATCTCGATCGAGGAAATGGGAAGCTTTCCGAGGGGTTTTAAATATCTTTTCTATTTTATAATGCTGTTCTTAAAAATAGGCGAGTAAATATTTAAAAAAAAAAGCTAAATCTTTTATCTTAAAAGTAAAACAAATGGCGTTTAAAACAAGCAATCGCATTAAAAAATAAAAGAGTTCAATCAGTAAGCAAGTTGCTATATTTATTTTATAAGCATCATTTGTGCGTGGTAGTTGAATGATAGCTTGTTTATTTTATACGACTGAATATAATCTAATACACTACTAAACAGTATAAAGATTGTTCATAAGGAAATATGAAATAATATTTTGTGTTATTTTAAACATATGAAGACTCTAAAAACAATAATGTAAAATGTCGGTAAATTCATAAAAAATGTTTTCTATGCATAGGTAAAACGTGTAATAGAAGTTTAAAATGTTCGTATAAGTATTCTTGACACTTTAAATAATTTACTTTTGTTTTGTAAAATCTGTTTAATAACTGTCTTGTTTGCTATGCAGGACTATGTAAACTGTGGCGTTTGCTACAAAATCAATGTTCATTCTTTAGAAATTAACATATAAGAGCGATAATTTAACGATATGTCCATGGATCGGAATATTTCAAATAAGATCGATTCTGGTATGTGTAATTTTGTTTATTTAACTGTATGATATATCAGCGAATAAACGCTGTTTTTTTAAATATTAAATAAACTTTTTTATTCCATTTACTACTTGTGACACGTGTTTCGTCTCTTTGTGAAACATTATCCAAATATCGCTACGTTAACGAATAATAGACGAAACTATGTAATATATCATACCTAAATCTGATGGAAGTATAAAGTCTTCACAATATCCATTTTTTTAAATTATGTATATTTGGCCTTACAGTTAAATATTTAAAAGTAAAAGATATACTGGATGCGAGTTTTTTTTTGTCACTCTGAAATAAGATCAACTTGAGAAGAATTAACATCACAAACACCCACTTCTTAGGTCTCAATTTTTACCTTACAGGGAATTAAGCCCAGACCCATCTGCTCGAAAGAGAAAGTTCTAACTAACTAGGCCCCGCCCCAGTGGATATTATTTTGTATTGTCTACTGTTAAACTTAATACATATTTGTGCGTTGTATTTTCCTATAAATCAGGGAGAGTTTTTATTAATTCTGATTTTTTTGCCAAAACAATTTGTATCATGAATACTCGTGGTCAATTTTTTTTAAATATTCGTATTACACAAAGTTTAAGGCTATAATCACCTCCTTTGAAAGAAATTCTTGTTTTAGTAGCATGAAGAAAACTATTTATCAATCAAAAGAAAAGTCGTTTTAAGTGAAACACATGTTTTATTTTTCCATTATAATGATGTATTGACATTTTTACATTTATAAAATAACAATTGAAAATCATCACAATAAAAAATAACATTTGATATAATTGTAGAATAACAATGAAATAATGAAACAGTTATTATCAGATAAAAATCAATTTGAAAAGTCAATTGCACATGCCCAAATTGTACATCGCCAAAGCAAAAACTGATATAATTAATTGTATTACAATTAACACAATGGATACTTTTATTACTTTTGATACAGTTTTATAAAAAATTTTAATCTAAATACAAGATACTTTTGTAAGTAACGATAAAGTCAACAGTGTCCGTTAGTAGGAGGAAAAGGTTATGTCCTTAATCCAAGTCAAAGTCAATCATATTTTTCATAATCATAATTTTGTAAATTTGTTAAAGTGATAAAAAAATGTATATATTCAGTAATTTTATGGACAGATTATATCATCAAATTCTATGCTCTCTATACAACAGTGTTACTAAAATATGTAACAGTTTAACAAAAGTGTTTCCCTATGTGAAAAATACAATTTTGTTATACAAATTAGAGTCGACTACTAATCATGTTCAATAAAACCTAATAATTAGAAATAAAAAAAGTGATATACATCATTCCATTTTAATAGTCTTTTTCAACAAGCATTATAGTGTAGTGCAATGCTGAAGTTTATGTGACAATCTATAAATTAAAATAATCAGTTAAAATATTTTTTTTATACAGAGCCAATACCCATACTTGGCTAAAGAACTTATGCGACACAATTCGGTTAATTGCGTTAACGTAGTAATTGTTTAATATTGCCTACGGCAGTGGTTTCCAACCTTTGTGTTACTGCACCTCCCCATCCTTTATTTCACATAGTAATAAAGGCAAATTTTAAAGGATAAATAAATATCTTAGACTGTTCGCGCCTCCCTTTGCAATAGTCCACGCCTCCCCGGAGAGGCGCGCCTCCTAGGTTGGAAATCGCTGGTCTAAGGTGTCAATGAGAACTTTTTTAAAGCGTTATCTTTTTTATGGCCTATATATGGCCATTTTAGTGTTTTAACTTGTTATCTTTTGTTCCACGTGTACCACGGTTAAGAAACGCTGATATAGAGAACTGAAAGTGGTCAGACAATTGAAGTATAATATCAAGATATTGATAATATATTATTATTTACTTACCGCAATTACTTTTTCGAATTTAATTTAAAAATAACCTTGTCCTATTAATTTTGGAAATTGTCGGTTACGATTTTATACCTATCACGAGTCGATATGTTTCATTATTTATTGTTTTTCTACAGTTATATTTTTTAGTTAATGAATTGCACCGTAATGCAGCATCATTTAATTTATTTTGTAGGAATATTAAAAACAACAAAATTTAAATACTTTGTCCACAATTATGATGTAATATGGTTTATTTTTCAAATAAAAAGAACCTCTTTTTTACCACTGATACAATAATATTTTATAAAAGCACAAAGTGCTATAATCACAAAAGCTTTAGCTTTGCACTTCACGTTATTATTAAATATTTTTTGAATAGGCAACTTAAATTAAAGTACAGAGGTGAAGACTAGATATGATAGCTATTAAAATCCGTCGATTGGTATATTTTATATACTATATATATATAGTATATACTATCACTAGTTAATCTTAATCAAAACAATGATTTTTTTCCTTATTATAACCTATCGATATATATATTATACAGTATTTTAACTTTGTACAAGTGTCTACTTATGTATCTAATAAAAAAACAATTAGTTACAGATTAATATTACATACTGATAAAAACAAAATGTGTTACGGGTTATCTTTCAATATTAACAATTGTATTCACATATGTTATCCAACAAGTAATTTGTTTAAATAAAGACTGTGATTATCGATAGCTTCGGAATCAATCAACTGAAACAACGAAAAATCTATCAAACGAACACATTTGGAAATATATATAAATGTAGTGCTTCCGTTACTAAAAATACGTTTTATACGATTATGTATAATTTTTAACGTATTAGGAGCAACGTTCCCTCGTTTCAAAAGCTGCGCGGAGGCGAGACCGATCAAATACTATTTGAACAACTGTCTTGTAGTGCGCGCCAACTCGGAATGAGTGCGCGGGGGCTTGCTAACAGCTGCGCGGCCGCGCACGCGCGCAGCTTAGAGGGAACATTGATTAGGAGGTATGTGTGTTGAAATTGATATGCATACTATTTATCATAATAAAATATATAACTGGTGGTCTATTATTTAACTTAATTAAGCAACTTTGGCGTTGTTGGTAATCATTATTTGATGCAATATAGATTGTTAATTTTGATCAAGATCAGGGCCAGCGCTAGATAGTAAGTTAGCCGCCCATGGCAAGATTGTATTGTTATGCTCTATGTAGCAATAGCAAGTCAGTTACGTGGCTTAGTGGTCAACGTCGTTGGCTTAAACTACGGAGGTCATGAATTTGAACCCCAGTACGGACAGTTTTTTTTTATATATTTTTTTTATTGTTTTAATTTTTTTTTCAAATATTTGACATTACAGCTTACGCCAATGCGTCAAATATTTTTAAGTTGAAAGATCATACGAGATATACTCGGTGAGGATTTTTGAAAGTCACATGAGATTAACTCAAGGAGAATTAACTTCACAAACACCCATGTCTTAGATCTCAAATTCAAATTGAAAAATCCAATTTGATACTGACCTTACCGGGAATCAAACCCAGACCCACCTGATCGGTAGAGCAAGCTCTAGCCAACTTGACCACAGCGGATGTTATGTATTTCAGTTCAAAAGCATGTGTCGTCTTAAATTTTCTACAACCCATTTTCTCCTAAAATTGAAGGTAGCAAGAGTGATTAACTGGCCATTAGTATTGCCCTTGTTTTATCATTCTATGTCTACTGTCATTGAAAATAAAGAGGTTGAACAACTGAGTAAGGCGCCGTAAATTTGGTCGCCTATCCAGATTTACCGCTATAGGCGGTCGTCTGCTCCACATGCTCGATGCGCCGGCACTGATCAAGATATTTGAGGGTTAACCGAACGTTTTTTGCCGTAGTCGAGTGATAGCTTTATAGATTTATACCACTCTGCAATTCGAATCAAGTATGTACTACCCGAATAAAAATGTATTTATTTGAACCGATTTTGTAATTTTTGTTTACAGGCATGGATGTTATTGATATAACGATTCTTTCCAGGAAATCTAGAGAACATGGAAGAAAAAATAATCAACGTAAAGTCCTCCCTGCATGAAGTTGGGAGACAGACTTAAATACCTTCTTTTGAAATGATCTTAATCACTTAATAAAAATAAAGCCTGTGTGTCAAAGAAATTACTTCTTCCGATACGTTTTAAGCTGTCGGTACGTGTTCTGTTATTTTAAAATCCTAACGATCAATTATTTTATCTCAACTATCTAATTTTTATAAGTACGGTATTAAAAAATATATTTAACGGTGGCTTTATTTACAATTCTAAAAATATAATAGATTGACAACTAACACAAGACGGGTGAAGATACATTTTTTGACCGGATGAACATATTTTCGTTTCCTCGAAATAATGAATATTTTTACAAATTTTCAACACACAGTTTTGAACAAAAAATAAAATTGGGTAATTTTCACTGTGTTATGTTACACGAAATTTCTCCTCGAATAAATTGATTTGATGTTTATATATTTATATTTCTTACGAAAAACTAAACGAGATCTCCAGATGATGGTGTATCGTATTTTAATTACTATCCACAGACGGCGAGCGTTGCTCCGCTGAAGGTCCTGCACGGTCATAACAGCCCCACATTCCCAGCGCCCCCCTCGCGGGAAGCACCGGGAGCGGTCTTCATATCACGTGCTGAGGAGGTTCCTGCTCACCAGGTTTCATCAGTACGTAAGCCAAAGGACGAGGATCAGATAACGGCGCAGGAGGAGGCGGCGGAGGAGATGCTTGAGGAGGACTTCGAGTAGGTCTGCAACCGCAGGCACCGGACGCCGCTCCCCACCAACCACCGGGACACAGAGCGCCCAACTGTGCGAATTCTGCAGCGAAATCTTCTCCGGGAAGCTTTGGCCCGAAGGGATAGAATGGATACGGGAATGGCGGAAACAGCGTTCTCGCGAGGTCTAGTTTTCCATCTGGACTTAACAGAGGGTGGTGGCTCTGAGGTACCGGTCCAAGCAAACGTGGGACGGGCGACAGTAGGGATGACATTGGAAATCCGAATTTTGGTTCTTTCTTCATTAGAGCTTTGGGTTTCCGCCTTGGTCGATATTTGTAGTCTGGGTGTTCTTTCATATGGAGAGCTCTGTAAAGAGTAAGAAAGAAAACTTATTTAAAACGTGCATGAGTATAGAATCGTTTAATTGAAAAGTGCATTTATATTATAGTAACACCTTAGTTTCGACGATGGTTCATGTAAACGCGAGGAACCAAATAATTGTGGAACATACAAAGATAAAAACAGTTTTCACGTATCAAATGATACTCGGTAAATGAGTCAAAAGCCAATAAAAAAATTGATTAAGACAGAAATAAGGTAATATGTGTAGTAATTATTCCAAAATTTTCAATATTATCTGGAACGTCTCCACCATGATTAAATAATTTCAACTAGATTTATTTGTAGAAAAATTATTTTGATTACAATTAAAAATTGTGAATTTTTTATATAAACTCTGCATCAGTTATATTAAGTGTTCATTTTTGCTATACCTAAACAGTGGGGGGCTGACAATACGTTAACAAGGGGCTCGCTTCATCATAAAGCAATTATCGGTGTTCTGGGGAAGGAGTGAATTTTTTATCATTGTTACTTTTACACGTATAATATGTAACTATATTCAATTTACCGTAAACTTATCGATATAAATGGCTAAAAATGTACTACTGTGTGTACTGAAGCAGTCGTATATATAATATACATCCATGTTAGAAATTGCAGTTATGTACTAATTTGATCTGAGAATATTTTTTTATCTTAAATTAAAAAAGGGCTCGCCGGCCGTAGTAAAATTTAACAAAGAGCTCGCGCAAGCTCCTTCGAGCCCCCTCCAACCCATCCTTCTATCTAAATGGAATATTTGTCAAATATTGTCAGTATGTGAAGCGGTCAATCGGTCATCAATTCTGAATTATTTTTTATTGTCAATAATGCGCAGAGTTACTTCAATTAACGTAAATGTGTATTTAATGATTGTAAATGTTACAGTTATTATATTACTAATGCAATGTCGCTTTGTTATGAAACAAAGCGGAGCTGTACCGGTAGCATCTTCCCTCTTGACTTTTCACGCCTTCCCTATTAGGCAGAACAATGAGTAAAAATTAAACGAAAATCGAAATGGGATTATTCAGGAGAGTGAGTGAGTGTACCGGCGGGCAATTGTCACCCTGACAATGCAATAATCTGCCCATTGTTGGGACTACATTGTTGTTTTAACAGTAGAACTGTAGAGCGACATTCACGTAGCCAGCTCGTTGCGACAAATATTCTCTTTATTGCGCGAATAATACCTTTGTTGTTGTGTTATTCAGTTGAAATGTTGTATTTTGAATAATATTCGGATAATAATAATAGGACTGCGTTATGTGCATGACTTGTTTGCCAATTCGCGAATTATATCGCCATTTATACACGCGTTGTTCGGACATGTTATACGCACTCACTTTGTATTACATGTTATGTAATTAGGAAAATGTATTCTATATTTAAATCAGGGCTGTGGAGTCGGAGTCGGAGTCTTGAAAAATGAGCGGCTCAAAACATTTAAAAAAGTAATATTTAATGATTTGTATTCAAGCCACAATAGTTTAAACTGTTTGCAGTGTTGATATTGCATACTTGGCTGACTAAAGATGATCTGATAGAATACATATACATATATGGCTACAATGAAATTATTGACAAATTTCTTCGGAGTCGGAGTCTTTTTTTACACAACTCCATAGTCCTGATTTACATTCGATAAACAAAACTGAAGCGGCTAGAAACAAAACTCACATTTTGCACTTTTGAGTTAATTATTCGAAGTGATACATCAATACGCATTTAAAAATAGTTGGTTATTTAAAATTATTTTAAGCAAGATTAAAACCAATGCCAAAAATCACTATGTACTATTGTCTAACCTCACATTTTTAATTGAATGAATTTTATAAGATAAAATGTTAAAAACAACTAATCAGCGAGCAATATTTTTCTTAGTGTAATATTCATTATGTCAAGTGTGTCTGCCTGCGTGGTCGAATGGTAAATGTCGTTGGCTTTAATTACGAAGGTTACGGGTCGAATTACAGTTCGGACAGTTTTATAAATTGATTTAGAATTTCTGTTCGAAGACATGGATATAAATGATGTCTTGAATTCCCCCCCCCTACTCTCTTAGCTAATCACTATTCTTGTCCAAGCCCAATCCTTATATTCTTACTCCCTTTGGAAACGTAAAGAGATTGAGCAACTGAGTATAAAATAGTTCTTGAAGAAACAATAATATTGAGATAAACTCCATTAGGAAGCAGTCCATATGCTCCACATTGGTAGCGAGCGTGGTAAAAAAATGAAACATAATAAGAGTTTATACAATATATAATAGAGATAATGATACAAAATATGAATAAATCACTCTAAGAAAAGTACAAGAGAGTGTTTGTTTTAATATAATGCCTTTCTTTCTACCAGTGAATTCTTTAAATAAGGTTCAAAACATTTTTTTACTAATATTAAAAATTGCTTTATTTTACGTCAAACGAGCCTTAGTTGACCACGAAAAAAAACATTTCTTATCATACCACGTAACTTGTAAAATATTTGATTGATTATGTCAAATATGTCTATTCATAAAGTATGTGCTACAATTTTTAACTGATTTTCAAGATAATGATCTACGTAAATGTCAACGTCTTCCGTCGATATTTTATTTTAATCACTGATAAAAATTAAAAGTTCTGTTTTTTTCGTTTTAAAAACATATAAAGGTGGCGTTTGCCAAGGAAGTTATTGTAATTTTCGATTATGTTTAAGATAACGGACATAAAATATTATAGTTACATTGTAGTGGTTTTTTTTAATGATTTAAACGTGTGATATTAAAAACTGCGGCCTACCAATGCCAATAAATTATTTTAAAAAATGAAAGGAAACGGTTTATGTTAATGCTTAATTAGAATATATAAAAAAAGTTTTAAACCTTTTTTTTCTCATTGAAGAAACAAATTTAATAATAAAGTTCTTATATTGAAAAGTAAATATTGTTAATCACACAATTCTCGCATGACAATTTTACTTTACTGTCTCGTTGATAAATATTTTTTTTTATGCATTGACTTCAATTTAACTTTTTTACATGAGTTCGATTCGTGGTGCAAATACATATTTTTTAAATATTCAGGACCAGTTTGATCATTGGAGCTGATAACCAATTGAAAATGCTCACAATACATGAAATCTGCCTAGAATATTATTTCATAACTTTGTGAAATAAGTGCAAAAGAAATGTATTATTTTTATAAATACTGTACTGTACTTCTTTCTGTTGAAACATTAGAAAAACTAACATTACAAATAAAATCAAAGTAGTTTTAAATAAACTCACGATAAACTTTAACCAGTGATAAGCTGCCAATTCGTGAACAAGGAGCTCGCTTATCCGCTGTGTGCCGGGGAAAGGGTGGATTATTTAATCATTCCTCTACTGTTTTTTGCAATTATATATTTTTTTAAATATACAATTGTTTTTTCTTCGGTCTCGCAAGCCTAAGTCAAATTAAACAAGGAGGTAGCGCGAGCTCTGATAAATATCTAATAACCCAAATATGTTGGGTCCGTGAAGTAGTGGTCAACGTCGTTGACTTGCGTGACGGATCTCACGGCTTCAAGTTCAAGTTCCGACAGTATTTTCTCAATAGATTTATCGATTTCTGTTCGAATTCATGGGTGTTTGTGATGTCTAAAAATTCTTATCCCACCATCATTAAAATCCGAAAATTAACGGAAAGTAACGAGAACGATTAGATAGCCACTAGTTTTGTCTTGATTTGTTCTTCTATCTCATCTTTTTTCGAAAAAGAGTGGTTGAGCAACTGAGTAAGAAGAAGCTTTGTTGAGATACCTCTATTAGGAAGGCATATGCCTCACATTGAGAGCGGAAATGTATTTGAAAATATATTTTTATGCTGTTTACTTGTACTTAAGAATTATCGGTAAATTTTGAAGAAGGTTTTATTTGTGTGATAAAATTAAAAAAAACTTACCTGCTTTGACAATGTTTACTAAAGGTGTTCACGCTGATGATAACAACAATATATTGAAATGATGTTTCGATAGGAAATAAGTTTCTTTCGATTGTTAAATAAATAATCGATAAAGAATGAGTGATAAAAGATTTTTAAAGTATAGAGTAGTATAAAGTTTCTTTTATCGAAAGCGTCAATAAATAGAAACGAGGCATGATAAAGAAATAAAATTGTTTTTATTTGAAAAGAATGTGCCATATTTACTTACACATGGCAGAGTCGATAAATTTAGTTTCAAGAAAATATTATTTTGTAGATTTTGACGAAAAACAATATTTTATTATATTTTTTTTTACTATTTCATGGAAAATATGATATTGGGCTTAAGTGCTTTTATTTCCGATATGAAATTTTACTGTGTAATAATAGTATTTTTTGTGCAATTAAAAAATATGTATAGTATTCTTCAAAATTACAATGGTAGCGTATTTCATGATCTTCTTTCTATAATGGAGAAAATATTTTTTCGCAACAAATGTAAAAAAATATAAAAACATTCAAATAAAAATACGGAGTGTCAATTTACACTTTATCCTGAGCCAATAGCTATTTATTTATCAAATAAAAGCAACATATGAAACAATAATTCAGAAAATAATTTTTCATCAGTGACGGTAGTAATTTTTTTAGATATTTTTTTAACCGAAAACATCGGCCAATCGCTTAAATAAGAATTACTACTATACTACCATTCATTTAATTGGGGCTAATCCAAACTATGGTAAAAATTGTTTCTTTTCAAGAAAGTGGAAATGGTCTAAGTAGTCAAGAGGGCTTGTCGGTTTTCAAAAAACGGTTTTAAAAACCGGTTTTTTGGCTAAATTTGTGACATTCAAAAACCGGTTTTTCAAGTTCGTAACCGGCTGGGCCAATTTTTCCATAAACGAGTCTATAAATAAAAGTAGAGAAAATTTGGAACTTTTATTTTATGATTTAAAGACCATATGCCCCAAATCATTACCCAGCGAAAGGGTATTTTCGATATCAAGAAATTTCTTTACAAAACGATCAGTTGATGCTTTTTCCTTAAATCATATTTTCTGAAGAGTAACACCAAATGATTTCTTGTTGTACATTATTATGTATATACACAAACAAAATAAAAAAAATAACTTTTTCTCGCTATTTTAATGGAATTATCCATTTTTTGTAAAACTTCGAAAACCGGTTTTATCCAGTTTTCGAACAATATTGACATTCGACAACCGGTTCTTTCAAAGGTCGGTTTTTGTATAATCCCTAGTCAGGAGTAAAGAGATTCATTCATATTAAAGAAAGAAAAATATCCATCAGTTTGTCATAATATGCTTGTATGTTTAAAAAATCCATGATATTGTTTTGAATTGCACGGTTCAGAGAAGCAAGTAGCAAAAAAAAATAAAAAAAAATTGTCAACATCCTATATTTGACATGTCACTAACGAAATAAAGTAAACAATATTAAAAGATTGCCAGTTGACACTTGCTTTAGTTATTTATAATAATCAGATAAAAATAAGTTTTTATGTTCAAATAGTTGCGATTTTAATTGAATTGAAAAACGTGATTCATCAATATTAAGTATTTACATGATCACACCTTACATACCATCGTGAATTATTATTTTTGTCAAATGGCGATCAGTCGATAAAGACCCCCAATACACTTTTATGTTCGAAAGAATGATTTAAATCGACACACCTTTAGCTTACAATCATTTGCTTTTTATTATTTTTATGATATTAATAAAAAAGATAACGGGCCTTAAGTCGATTTGTATACACTATACAACAATCAAAATAAACAGCATGTGATACGGAAAGTGGATCGCTTATTGTTTGTATTTGACTTCAGGTTTTTAGACCTTTATCAAAATTCTCAAAAACATACCGAAGTATATATATATGGTAATAAAACGTCAATAAAAAATATACCGCTGTTTTGTGTTAACATATTATGCTAAGAACTGTATTTTCTTTTTATTTAATTTACAAGTCAGTAAGAAATCCCAGTACGGGCAGTTTTATGAATTGATTTTTCAATCGATTTATAAATTTCTGTTCAAAGGCAGTATGTATGTCAAAGATGTATGTGATGTCTTGAATTCCCCCCTCCCACCCATCCTATCCTATAAATGGGGCGTATCGAGAGCGATTAGCTAACCACTAGTCCTGTCCCAGCCCTTTCCTTATATTCCTACTCTCTTTGGAAAAAGAGAGTTTGAGCAACTGAGTAACAAGCAGTTCTCGTAGAAACACTTATGTTGAGATAAACTCTATTAGGAGACCATATGTTCCAAATTGGGAGCGGACATGGTAAAAAAAAAGAAATAAAAATATGGAGCTTTGAATTTGCCGAATAATAAAAGACAAAATTAAAAATTTAATATTTTATTACAGCGATAATTTGAAAAATGTATATGTCATTTGAAAAGGGTTTAAATATATTTTGTTTATATAGATAAATAATTTATATGATAAGAAAGAAACCTTTCTTCTGATAATCACTAGATATTAATTTGAAATTTAATCAAATGCGAATCTTTCCAACTGAGCCGCACCGCACTGTAAATATGATTGTGCTGTATCTACTGGAGATATGAACTGACGGTTAAACTATTTTACTAGGTCTGGTTATAATTTAGACCGTAGAGATTCTGTAGTCTCGCCTTTCATCATGTCCCCGGATACAATACATAAAATCTTCGCGTTCCGAGACCGTATTAATTTTTATGAAAAAATATTTAAGCGAATACTTTTATACATGAACACTGTCGGTAAAACAAAACGCATGCATACCTTAAAACGTAAAGTATGACAATATTGTATTTTACGCATTCATATTGAATTTTATCACACATCATTCGAGGAGTTCGTTTGATTTTGTCGATTGAACCATTTCCTTGTAAAATTATACATTGGGTCAGAAATGTTATGGGTATTATTGCAAACTAGCCTCTATCACACTTACGTACAGTAGTCATGTTTTATTTTATTAAATGAATGGAAGATTTTACCTATTATAGCATTACAAAATGTACAATGTTTTCAAGGTAAAAGTATTCTTAAACCATATTTGTATTGAGTGAGTAAAATCTATTTTATTTAAATATTAATAAAATTTACGAAATATCAAGTCTCGCGTTGTTTTATTCGAGTGGCAAACTGACAAAAAGTGTCGATTTCACGGGAATTTATTCTCGGGTTGTCTCGACACATGATCCCTAAATTAGAGTGTGTATATGATAATATCATATTTATTTGCTACAGTTATATTTTTTGGAGAAACTTTAAATATAACTCTTGTACGCCTAGTTATAACGGTCAAAGACAATTATATATAGAGGAGTTTGCATTTGTATGAAAATTTTCGCTGAGAGATTCGACCCCGTGGCCACTGCAATTGACAAAGGCAAATGTCTAAAAGCTCTACAAATGTCTAAATAACCTCATTATAGAAAAGTTACCTCCAGGGCTGTGGAGTCGAAGTTGGAGTCGGAGTCGCGTAGTCATGGTATTTTGGCCGAAGTAGGAGTCGTGAAAAATGAACGGCTTGAATTTTTTTTGAAAAATATATTTAATGATGTGTATTCAAAAAAGGCCAAAATGCTGACATTTCATGCTTGGTTGACTAAAGATGATCGTATGGAATACATATATATATAAGATAAAATCAAATTATTGAAAAATTTCCTCGGAGTCGTCTTTTTTACACGACTCTGGTAACAACCGAATAGAGGTGCATACATTTAGTCTTGAAATATAACCATTTTATTTTCGTTTTATTGAATTAAATAAAAATGTTCTTTATCATAATTGAAGAGAATATTGCGTTACGGTACTTGGTTACAAATAAAGGCATTTAGTTCGCCTCAGTGGCTCAAGTAATAATAACAGCCCTTTTTATTCGATAACAATTAAACCCTCCGCTAACTGTCACAGCGCATTATTCAAAGTCGTAATGATAGCGGACCCCCAAACGCCCGAAACGCGAGTATACTTACTTACTTACTTCTCACAGCGTGGCCAAAGCAAAGCGATGGTGTGAGATTCTGCGATTTTATTGATTACGGCCCAGTTAGAGAAGATTGAGCGATGATGCAAAAAATATTATGAAATAAAAAGTTGTTGAAAATAAAAAGTTATTGAAACTGTAGAACTGAAATACCTTGATATTTTACCCTATTAAAATGGAGTTCTACCAAGTAAATGCCAAATCAATAAATAAATTATTGAAAATACTCTTGGTGTACAAGATCATCGACATACTTTCCATCCAAAAAAAATACAAGTTCCCAAAAGATACACTAAGCATTCGTCGGTCGAAAATGAAAAGAAAATAAACTACATAAACAAGAGTCATTCGTTCGTCTCTATGAAAATATGAGAACCATCGTTAATTGTTTTTTTCAATTGAACAAAAAGTGAGAAAACAAATGAATCACTTTAGATTTGAGTATGAAGAGTTTTATTAGTGGTATATATTTATTTGGTTCAAATAAGGTTTTTATGATATATTTTTTGATCAATTGAGTTATTTGATGAAAAGAGAATCAAAAGTATAAAAAAATCTCTTATTTTTATGGTCCTATGTAGGTTTTTTTAAATGAACGACTTGGAGAAAGCAGTCGACTCAAAGTGTTTGATTTACGCCAAGGTTACTTAAGTCTTTTATTAAATTCAGTTTATAGCAACTGATAAATCATTCGTATTATTTTTATCAAACCATAGTATTTTGAAGCACTGGTATTTGAGTAGTTATAATACGAGAAAAATCTGTGCTCTCAATAAAGATGAGAAGTAATTTATGAAATGCGAAGACATTGCACAGTTTTTGATCAATGTTTTTCGGAACGATACAACTTATTCAGAATCAAATCGTTCAATTATTGGAAATGCTGCGGACAAATTGGTATGGAAAAACATCACATTAAAAAAAAAAAAACGGAATCAATATTCACAGAATAAAGACATTTTATTATTGAGTAATTATAAGTCGAATCTAAATGAAAAATATTTTTTTTATAAATCCCATAGAACTTTCTTGTCAATATCAAATCTAAATCATAATTAAAATGAAAAAAAACCTCGGACACTTATTTAATTATCTGACTAAAAAAAAATACCAAAAACCTTTTACGTCGGAAGGCTAAGTGAAATATTTTTATTAAATTCCTTATAAAACATTCATACGTATTTATGTTAGTGACTGTCGTTTATTCTATTATCTTTGAAATATTTGAATTAAATTGAATCATTACCAAAAGCTTTTCTAAAACAATGAACTGTTTGATGACGAAATAAATGTTTATCATCTGTCAAGTTTTGGCATGCGAAGTTTTAGCTGATGTTATGAGTAATAATTTGACACCCCAGACGCTCTGCTATTCACGCACACGCCTGTCAGACCCACTATATGGAGATTCATATGTACGTTCGATACAGTTATGATAATAAAAGATATAATGAAAATATTTAAATAAAATGGATGCAAATAATAAATATTCTGCACTGTGTAATATTTAGATTTTTATTTACGACGAGCTAAACATTATTTATGAATCAACATGTATCTATAAAAAGGATATTTCAGCAGTTAAACATAAGCTAATTATAAGATTATATAAAGAATGCAGTAGTAATAAATAAATCATATTTTGTTGCTTGCCGGTACGCCAGCTAGACTTTTTGATTGGCGATGTCATTTGCTACAGGCTGAATGAACATATTAAATTAATCGAAAAAATGAATTCGCCAGTTGGTTGCAGTGATAATATATTGTTTTATGTTAATTCAAATATTTTCGGATTGTTATTTTATGATTGTAGCAATCAATCTATATTATATGAAAAACCATGTATACAGTAGTATTTTTTTAGCATAGTAAAATAGCGTCTATACTATAGTAGACGGGTTATTAAAAAAAAACAAATACACATGAGTCAAAAATAGTCATTGCGTTAGCTTACGTCTAAATAATTCCCGACCCAAGTACTACAAGGTTCTATGTGAAAATTTTGGTCAAAACAAAAGTAAAAATGTGGCAGTCTTCCAAGTACCATTATTGGTATTTTTACTCGAATAGCGAATTGTCAAATAATAAAAAAAAAATCATTAGAGACTACGTGCTACATCCACATACACAAACACAAAATATCATTCTCTATATATCACAACGTGACATATTATTAAAAATATATATGACCCCTTGAAAAGTGAAGCGAACTATGTGGTATTTAAGAAAAAAATGAGTAAGATTCGTTATAATATTCTACATGTCTTAAATACTTACAGTATTTTAAAACATTGCTTTAATTTTAAAAAGCAAACTGCAATAGTTTTTCTTTCAAAATAAAAAAACGTAATCCACAAAGCAAAGTCCAACGGTTGCTACTTGGGTCACTTCAATTTTCTAAATGGAATATATATATAATTGTGTTACTTACACAATAAATAAGTTTGATTGGCCACACTAAAAATATTGTTACACGAATATCTAAAATTTTCATTAAGTGTTATTCTCAAAACGTAGATTAAGCTCAAACAATGCATTCAGCTTTAGTTAAAGCTCTCTCTAAGTCGCGGGGATCGCAATAAAAGTGGGTGTCGGATTGTAACCTATTATTATAAATAATAATATAACTAGTATGTGCGGGGGTTTTAGCTTTTAGCCCCGACAAATTAGCGAGGGCGGGAGATGAGCTCTCTTTTATTGCCCTGGGCGGCGGCGATAACCGCCAACAGACACTGCCCGCCTTATCGTCTCACTTGCCTGCTGCATGAAGATATTACACCGTTCTCTATCGTGATTTATATCAAGTTTCTCTGCACTTCTTCGATGAGGCATTGTTTGTCCGCTGCAAATAACAGCGTAGGGGAGATGGTTGGTATTTGATAGTTTCGCTGTCTATTATTTTTTTTCTTTTCATTGCATTTATTCAATTGGTTCATTCATCGTCATCATCATCATCAAGAATATATAATAATGTTTATGTTTTTTCTTTTAAAAAATAAAAACACTGTTTATTTTATTTGTATTTGGCAGGGTTTTATAATTATTTAACGATTATCTCGATTTCAAAATTACATTCCATAGATAAATAAAAATCTTTATTTAATTCCAATTTTAATTAACATAATTGTCAGAAATATATGTCAGAAATTTTAGATGCAATTTATTGGCATACTATATATGCCGCCTGTGTGGTCGAGTGGTCAACGTCGTTGGCTTCGGTTACGGAGGTCGCGGGTTCGAATCCCAGTACGGACAGTTTTACAAATTGATTTTTCAATCGATTTATGAATTTCTGTTCGAAGGCATGGATGTATGTGATGTCTTGAATTTCCCCCTCCCATCCTATCCTATGAACGAGGCGTATGGAGAGCGACTAGCTAACCACTAGTTCTGTCCTAGCCCTACCCTTCTAGTCCTACTCTCTTTGGAAAAAGAGAGGTTGAGCAACTGAGTAACAAGCAGTTCTCGTAGAAACACTTCTGTTGAGATAATCTCCATTAGGAGTCCATATGCTCCACATTGGGAGCGGACATGGTAAATATATATATATATATATATATGAAATACAAGAGCAAAATACTTTGGTTTTCAATAAATAAAAACAGTATATTTTGGTAAAAAAAGAGTATCTTGAAAATGAATTACGATTTATAGTAGGTATGTGTGTATGTAACCAGCATCGTAATTTTTTAAACCAATAGAAACATTTTTTGTGAAAAATTAATAGACAAAATAAATAAAAATAAAGATCAAAGATTGCCTTCTCTATTGAATCTTCGTTTTATTTTAAGCGAAGCTATTTTTTTATGATGTGCATACAATATAATGTAACCGATGAAAGTATGCTAGGTTATAGATGATAATTTATTATTGAAAACAAAATGTCGCAATTTGGTATGGTATGTATAAATCAGAAAGAGAAAAATGATGCCAAAAGGGTTACTAACCGCTTGTTCCGTTATTTCAGGGAAGTCAATTATCGAGTTTTATTTTCATTAACGTAACGGAGAGGTTACGAATTTAATCCAAGAACGCACTTTATCGTTTTAAATTTCTTAAATATTTATAATGTTGGATGTCTGTGATATTTACTCACAACCCTTTTTTGATTCAAAGCTTTCGTTAAGCTAAGGTTCGAACTTATTTTTCCTCACAACAGTCACAGCTAGTACCACTATTCCACCCTCTCTTTATAAAAATATGAGTTGAACAGATGAATTACAAATAATTATCTAAGATCACTTTTAGGGTGTTCACTGTGAATACTTGGTGGAAAGGCATTATATTAGTAAAAACACAATATTCCTTTGTACTTCATTCCACTTTATTTAATATAGTCAGTTGACGATGCTCGTAATGAGCGAAACCGGTCCTGACATATTAAATAAAGTGGAATGAAGTACAAAGGAATATTGTGTTTTTACTAATATAATTATCTAAGCTTAATTAGTAGACATTGTTGAAAGAATTGACTATTTTAATGTAAGTTTCAAAAATTTAGTTAATTTAAAATATAATTTGTTGGGTCCTATGCAATGTTCCCGCTAAGGTGTGCGCGTGTGCGCGCGCACACCTCCCAAAATGTGTCCGCACACATTTTTCCATCCCCGCACAGGCCGCACACAGTACAATATTGTAAAATTGTGTTTATTTCACCAAATTTTTATATTTGCGCACACTTTTTATTTTGCTGAAAATTTACTGCTGACAGAAGTTTATGGTCCGCACACACAATATAAAAATTAGAGGGAACGTTGGTCTTATGGCAAAGTTGGTTTCCATGCCGGACCACACGAGTCACGACCTCGAATCCCAGTCCAAACAGCATTTTTTCAATCGATTTATGTTCGAAAGCATAGGTGTTTGTGATGTCTAAAAATTCTCTCCCAACCTTCCAATTCGTAAATAATGAAGCGTAGCGAGAACGATTAGTTTACCGGTAGTTATATCCGTATCATATCCTTTCTATTCCTACTCTCTTCGAAAAGAAGAGAGGTTGAGCAACTGAATAACAAGCTGTTCTCGTAGAAAAAATCTGTTGAGATACCTCCATAAGAAAGCCATTTTATCCACATTGAGAGCGGACATATAACATTATAGAAAAAAATATAATTATATTTTATTTTTTTGATGTAATAATGCTATTAAAATGAAATCAAATTAAATATTGATAGGATATTCAATTATTTAATAAAATATTCAATATTAAATACAAAATAATGTTCGTTGTAACCTTATTAATTTGAAATAAGTGTAATTAAAATTTCATTTTGCTATCATAACAAACATCTAAGACGTTGATAATTGAAGTGAGTGGCTTTTAATTATTTTCAGATTTATTAAATGCGGCAACTTAAGATAAAAAAAATACCAATTATAATATAATAAATTGGTAGTAGAGTACTGCCAATTTATTACTTTACTTGTTATCCTTTCAAATATTCTTTTGAAAATATTCTATTTATTCAAATTATTTCGAAAAATTCCTCTTATAACTAAAACCTTTCCAATTGTGGAACAGTAATAATTCAAATGTTCCGACAAAATATAATATATACATACATTGAGTTTTCAGTAACTGTTTGCATGTCGATCGTTTACATTGTTAACACGCTTCTTCCAGATTCTATGAAACCAATTAATGTATTGTACTTTCAAACGATCATTGTGACTGACTGCTAAGTCTGTGACCGAGTGGTAACGCTTATAGACCAGGGTATCTCAACGGGGGGGGGTACAGCGTGTTCCAAGGGGACCATAGAGATTTATATTTGTTTCGGGGAGCCACAGCACAGTTTATGGAGGCCACGGCAAATTTTCCGAAGTCCCAAAATTTCTGTGATTTTGTATTCGAAATTCTTGAAAGAGCTAAATAAAAAAAAGCTCCAACGCTGTTCATTTGGGAAAATTTGTAAATTCCTGGGATTTTGGATTCGAAAATTTTTGGAAGAGCTAAAAAAAAAAGATTCTACGCTGGTAAATTTGGGAAATCCGCAAATTCCTGGGTTTTTGAACTTCGATTTTTTATGGGAAAACAAAACAATGGTGTGGGGGCCACAGAAAAATAAAGACACACAAAAAGGGCCACGGGCTCAAGAAAAAATTTGGAACACTGATATAGTCTACTGTTCTGCAATTCAAGAGTCTTATAGTTTGATACGGATATTGATTTTTTTAGGTATTATAACTGTCAGTGACGAATTAAACACGACATACTTATTTCTAAGTATGGAGACAACTATTAGTAGAAAATTAAATTAAACTAATATGAAATTAATTATTTCGATACATGTTTGAGATACAATGGTGGTTTTTTAACAATAAATTAATAATATCGTTTAGTTAACTGGATAGAGAAGACAAAAATGTTTAATCGGGGATATGAACCGTTAAACATGCCCAGTATTGTGAAGAAAACTTTACGACCACAAGACCGACCACAGTCAGTGCCGGCACGAAGTTATTTGGTGCCCTAGGCAACGTTTATTGATGAGCGTAAGGCAAAATGTGAGACCTTTTTTTTAGCTCATGCTCAATATTTTGTTGCACTGTGAAGAACAGTTCTTTTTGTGATGTCATTAAATGTCACTGCATCAGCGGTGGGCTCCCAACAAGGTAACAAGGGGCTCGCTAAATCTTACAACTATTCGTGATGTTCTGTGGAAGGTGTGATTTTTTTTTATTACTCATATACAATTAATTACACGTAATAAAATTGAAACTATCGAATGTTTCTATATAAACTTATATTTTGTAACAGTATGTTATACATTGTAATTTAATCAATATTAATAGCTGAACAACTTACGTCAAAAATCCCAAATGTATAATTACAACTTTTTTAATTCAAATATATTGCATGTTTATCGATTACATAACGCAAAGATCTGAGAATAATGTTTTTCTTAATTTAACAAGGGGCTCGCCAGCCTGAGTAAAATTTAACAATAGGCTCGCGCGAGCCCCTGCGAGCTCCCTCCAGCCCACCCTTGCACTGCATAGATATTAAAAATTAAAAAACTATAAACAACGTTTTACTCCTCCATTAATGCGCCCTTCTATTGTTTGCGCCCCTAGGCGCTTGAATATTTCACCTGTATGGTGGCACTGGCCCTGACCACAGTATTAAGATTTAAGATAATATATAAGTTTTTAATTGCTTAATACCATATTAAACGAATAAACAGTGAAATATGCTCAAGAAGATGGTTTTTATTATCGACTATCGACATACATTTTCAAACTTTTTTATAAATTCTACTGTATATCAACGATGGTGTGACAGCTGAAATAAAAAATATACTATTAAAAGTATCAGAAAAAACACTTTTATACTGATACCTCATTGATTATTATTAAAATGGATCGGTTTCGGTAACCGCAAGCATTATAAATTGATACGTTGATGATGTTCGTGATGAACGAAACAGGTCTTAATCTTAAGAATGAAAATTTAGTACAAAACTAGTATCACTTTTTCAATATAATACCTTCCCACTAAGGTCTCCAATCCCGGGATCACGTCCTATTCTGTGATCCCGAAATCCCGGGATTTCGGGATTGAGAAAATTACAGAAAGTTGAGCAAGGTCTAAAAAATAAGGATCCAAATTTACGATTTTTTTGGGAATTCCTGAGGCATTCAATTTGAAAATCCTGGATGAGGTAAACAAAAAAGATCTCATGCTGTTTATTTTGGGAAATCCGCAAATTCATGGTTTTTTTTAAATCAATTGTTTGAAAAATCTTCTCAAGTAAAAATTTTCTCAATCCCGCATCCTAATTTATACACGATTTTATGTTGAATGAGCTTGGAAAAATTGTCAATCCTGAAATCCCGGGATCACAAAAAGGGTCTGAAATTGGATGCCCTACTTCCCATCAAGAAATGTCACTTTGACCGTAAGTCTTAATAAGTATGTTATTTATTTAAACGTATATGTGACAGAGTGTATCATAATGATTCATTTTTTTTCATGGGAACTAGTAGCTACAGATTTCCTGAAATACAAATAATTCATCTATTATAAGAAGACAAATACAATTTATTTAATTTTGTATACTATTCGTTTCTTTACAGGTACAAATCCGACTTTATTTAAATCTTAAAGATTTTTAATTCTATACGTATGCGCAGTTAACCAGGCCTTTAGACAAGTGTACAAAATAGAATTTAAAAACTGATGCATTTATTTATTTTTCAATCGATTTATGATTTTGTTTTCAAAGACATGGGTGTCTGTGTTGCCTGAAATTCCCACCCAATTATCTGACCCTAAAACAGGGCGTATCAAAAAGAGACGTTGTGCAACTGAGTGAAAAACAGTTTAGCCAAACAAAATTTAGATTGGGATGCTCTATTGGGAGACCAAATGGACCACAATGGAAGATATATCCAGGTTGACGTATACGTCTTATCGTCAGAATCTAGCGATACTTTGTGTTTTAGGGGGAAAAAAATCGAAATTTAAATTAAATATTACTTTTTGTAACAGAAAGTCATAGTATATTATCCAATATTGAATATCAAATTAATTAACTTTTGAATTTGATAACAATTATGCTAAAAACAATGGAATTTATGTGGTACCTCAGTTTGAACAACAACAAAAAAAACGAGTGAAGGATAAATTATATTTATTACCACTTAATTTAAATATAAAAATAATGATTTATGAAATAATTTAGACATTAACAGTATTATTTTTTATCTTTGAATTCAAATGTTTTTTGTCATTTGTTAACCACTTGGGTTTTCCCATGTTATTTCCGATAAGTTTTTATGCCAAATCACAGTTGAAATTTTGTAATAATTATAATATTAACGTACCTATCTCATTTTAATAAAAAAAAGTCCGAATTATTGAGCTATCTTAAACTTTTGATTATCTGATAAGCTATGTAATATTATTAACTGATTACATGAACTTATCACCGGGTCGAATTATTTATTAATGATTTATTGAATGGCCGGTTGCTATGCGTGTGTACGTTTCCCGCCAAATTACAGAACTAGAATAACAGTCAGTCGTATTGTATTGTCAATGATTATGAAAATAGCAACTGAATACGAGAAACATTACCATAAACTCATAAAGAAGTTCCTTCATTTGAATAATGTATTTAATACATGAATTAAAGTTCTTTAAACGGTGTGTGCAATTAACATGCGTTTTAAAAAAAGTTATCTTATTTATTTTCTTCTATGTAATATGCAATGTTTGTTTAATAATCAAACATAAAAATCACTTCAAATTAAAAAAAACACCTAGCTATTTTTTTTTTACCATGTCCGCTCCCAATATGGAGCATATAGACACCTAATGGAGTTTATCTCAACAGAAATGTTTCTACGAGAACGAACTGCTCGTCACTCAGTTGCTCAACCTCTCTTTTTTCAAAAAGAGTAGGAATAGAAGAAAACGGCTAGGACAGGAGTAGTGGTTAGCTAATCGCTCTCGATACACCCCGTTTATAGGATAGGATGGGTAGGAGGGGGAAATTCAAGACATCACATACATCCATGCCTTTGAACAGAAATTCATAAATCGATTGAAAAGTCAATTTATAAAACTGCCCGTACTGAGATTCGAACCCGTGCTCTCCGTAGTGGTAGCCAACGATGTTGACCACTCGACCACACAGGCGGCATACTTATTAGTAAAATAAAATAAGCTTCAATATTTTCGATTGGACGGCGGTAATTTTGTGAAAGTTCATTTTTTATTTAAAATAAAAATTTAAGCTTGTATGAAATTTTTCTCGAATACGTATAGTAATTCTTTTTATAAACTGTGGATAAATTTGAACTTTATATTAAATATATAAAAGTAGAAAAATTGTGTATTTTATTATTTTATAAACAATAGTAAGATATCATGTAGATGTCGAGTAAAATATAAAATAATTATGTTGAAATATAAACAAATCAAAATAAAGCAAAGAAAGCTTGTAAGAAAAACAGTATGCTAACGTTTTTTTGTTCCTTTTCTTCTTCCGAATCGTTTCCCGTTAAAGTTATCGGTACTTAGTAAAATAAAATAATTGCGATAATGAAAATATTGTATAGGCTATAGGGAACGTGATTTGTTAATTACAGTGCGACGTATGATTGTTACACAAAATATTAGATGACACACAAACTAACCTTAATCTCTTAGCCTCGTCAATGAAAGGTCTTTTTTCTGTTTCTGTAAGAAGTTTCCATTCCGCTCCAAGTCTTTTAGAAATCTCTGAATTGTGCATCTTGGGATTATCTTGAGCCATCTTCCTCCGTTGTCCTCTCGACCAGACCATGAATGCATTCATTGGTCTTTTTATATGCTCCTGAAGAGACGGCATCTTGCCGGACATCGACATGTTCATAGTTCAATTTTTAAATGTCTTTTAAATTTTTGTCAGCCTTATCAGCGTTCTAGTTAAGAAATCGACAAGGCTTGGCGAGAAAAATTCATTTAATTTTAATAATTATTTCACTATATATAACGAAATTGTTCATTTTTGAATTAACAATGTACACTTTCAAGAAACTTACAATTTCAATTAAATTAATTGTAAATAAAAATAGCTATTTGAAAAGAGTGGAATGATTTCAATGTTTATAAGCGCTGTTTTAATATATTTGAAAGTAGAAAGTTACGACAGTGTTATTTAGTAAGAAGAAAACTTTTACTTTGACGTTTGAAATAACAACAGAAGTTTTTCGTGCATGGTAATAATCCATCAATGAGCTTTAGAGAGCATATTTTCCGACCACATGTAAGGGCAGTCGAAAGGGTACTAAGCGACATCGCGACCCCCGTGGCGCTCTACGTCCCTAGGAAAAGTCTAAGCCAATGGTAGGCGGGTGAGGGTGCGGCTGGATCGCCATTGGCTGTATCCTAACATGGCGCCGAAATCAACAGGTGAGTAGCGAGCGAAAGCGCGGACTTACTAATTGAGTTTGTCGTTTCCGGTAGATGCTTCCGGTCATTCCGGATTGTCCCGTCTCGACGATCCGGAAGGGAAGTGTATCGAAAATTTGAAACATCCATCGATACCAGATAGGATTTTACAAAGATTATTTAAAATTTTACGTTGAAATTTTAATTTACACATACTATATAATATTTATCAGGTAAGAGAGTTTAAGTGTAAACGATTTATTTTTAAACACCCATTGCCGCATTATTATTGTTGTACCGACTTCAAAAATAAACATACGGTATTGGTCTTTTGATAATAATAAAGATTGAAAAAAGCTTTTTGGTACTTTAAATTTATAGCTATTTTCGTATGTACATATTTAAGTTTAAGTAGAAAAATTATAGCAACAGGAAAGAAGATTAATTCACTTACCGGAAAGCAGCGAGGCTTTTAGTGTATACCATAATATATCGGTGGTATAGTTTGTTTATTATCATTTATTTATTTTATTCATTATTAGATGTACTACGTTAGTCAATTCAGCATATATTTATATCCAGGGGCGGGTTGGAGGGATCTCGGAGGGGCTGTCACGAGCCCTTAGCTAGTTAAATAATGCTTAGGCCGGCGTGACCCTTATTAATTAACTTTATGAAAAACAATATGCTCAGATCTATACGGTACATTTTATTTAAATATGCATCATAATTAAATTTAAGAAAGTAGTGATATAAATTTGGTGATTCTGACATACTAAGATAGTTTAAGTTTAACGATTGAAACATGAAATTGGAGCGAAAACTATAAAACCTATTTTTGTGACAATCTGAAAACTGTCTACTCTGGTAATATTATGTAGGTAAAAACATTTTCCACGTTGATATAAGTTATATTAAGGTAAATAGTCTATTTTTACATTCTATAAATTATGAAATATCATTCGATAGCTTTAATATTTTTTGCATATTTGTATTTAATTATATAAAAGTGATTGAAATATTCACCCTTTTCCTGGAGCGCCGCGAATAGCTTCGAGATTAAGCGAGATCCTTGTGAACGTATTGGCAGCCCACCGCTTTGTATATCTATTACATTTTAGTATTTAAAACCTTATACATTATGTAGAAATGGCGTTTTATAGAAAATAGCTTATCATTTATCGTCACTGTGCTGGCAGAAGTTGGTAAGTAACAGATTGATAATTTTGAGTAAACAGAAAGAAAATATTCTATATTTTAGACTTAAGAAAGTATCGGTATTATATATTACATAGATAATTATAATATCAAAATATAGATGCAATTATGTTGATCTGACACAAGTGCTTACAATTCATAGACAGGGACAATTGCCTGTTTTTAAATCAGCGTTAATAATAATTGCCTGTAAAAATGTATGCTTTTTTTGGAAAACTGACATAATCAATACAGTAACTGAGTTATTCAAGTCGAAGATTTGATATCAATGAATCTCTTTGTATACTAAACTAATTTTTGTCAGTTTTATTACTTAACAACTTCTATACTAGCCAGAAAGGTGACGGCTTAATAAATCCTGGATTATATTAATCGTATAGGTTTTTTAATATTGGTACATCATGATAAGTAAATGGTAGGTACCAAAAGTATTAAAAAAATGTAAGTAAAATGTATATTCCTTGATTTATTTTAAATCAAAACCTATATTAATGCATTGAAATAAGCAATTCAATTATTGAATTTAGCCCCCTGATTGACTTATCAAAGGTGTTTATTTTTTTTATTCATCTCACCCCCTGCTACAAGTCAGCGGTAGTCGAAACACAGTGGTGCATGAAAACGAAACATAATGCGATAATCCACCCCTCCGAGGAGGTGGTGGGGCGATTGAAGGATGAAATATTTATTACATCGGATATATCATGCATGCATTTTTCATGCACTTTCTGATGCAATAAAAAATATGTTTCTTTTGGTATAAATTTTTCAAAATAGTATGCTCTCTAAATATTACATGACACTTTATGATTTATTTCACAATTCAATGGAGAGAGTTTATATTAATAAATGTTTAAATACATTTAAGTTTGTCTCAAAGTTGTGTTAAATGAAAATATAAACATTTAATACTGACTTTACAAAGAACTGAATCTTTATTCTTCTTAAATAAAAGAGTTCTTACTGTTAAACTGCGGGGGCAAATATTAAAGTAACCATAGAAATATTTTTTATGAGGGTTTTGCAAATAGCGTAACGTCATCTAACTGTTATTAGATTGTCTTAAAATTCAGGACTCGACCAAATAACATGTAGTTTTATTTTATATTTTGTTTCATTATATTTGTCAAGTATGTGG
The DNA here is from genome assembly GCA_031772345.1 of Himalopsyche anomala. NCBI lineage: Eukaryota > Metazoa > Arthropoda > Insecta > Trichoptera > Rhyacophilidae > Himalopsyche > Himalopsyche anomala. The sequence goes on along the minus strand of CM062824.1, from coordinate 5,859,205 downwards.
CGAATTGGCGTCAGCTGTTATTTCATGTACTGTAATTTTATTTTAACAATAAATAATAAACATTTCTAGAATTTAGTTCGGAGTTGCGTTTTCTTGAGATCGAAAAAAATACAGATATATTTGGAAATTAGATCGAGCTAGTTATTGCCGCCTGTGTGGTCGAGTGGTCAACGTCGTTGGCTACCGCTACGGAGGAGACGGGTTTGAATCCCAGTACGGGCAGTTTTATAAATTGATTTTTCAATCGATTTATGAATTTCTGTTCAAAGGCATGGATGTATGTGATGTCTTGAATTCCCCCCGCCCACTCATCCTATCCTATGAACGGGGCATATCGAGAGCGATTAGCTAACCACTAGTCCTGTCCTAGCCCTTTCCTTCTATTCCTACTCTCTTTGGAAAAGGAGAGGCTGACCAACTGAGCAACAAGCAGTTCTCGTAGAAACACTTATGTTGAGATAAACTCCATTAAGAGTCTATATGCTCCATATTGGGAGCGGACATGGTAAAAAAAAGTTAATTTATGTAATTCAAAAACAAAAAAAATCTACGTATGGATATTTTTATGGAACTTCTATGTATGTTTCTTCTAAAGATGTGACAAATATGAGAATGCTTGGTTAGCGTGTGGGGTGTGTCAGGTCCAGCTTGGTGCATTAGTGCCCCATTCAGCCTCAATGCCTCTCATTGTGAGACAAAAGGGGTGCACTTGTGATGCAAATGTCGTATGCCCCGAGCTACACATGCCTCCAAGTTTAAGCACACACAGAACACTAGGCGTTTATTACACTTCAAAACAGAAAAAAAATATTGAAAAGTAGAATAAAGCTCGACGGATATCTTTTTGTTTTATGTTATTTTATATTTTGCATGTACACTAACCATCTTTTTTATTCAGTTTTTAACACGATTACAAAATACAAAAAAAACAAGACAGCCAACAAAAGAAGGAGTAATAACAAAAATAATACTGAATTATCTCGACAAAATTAATACTATTGGTATTCCACTGATTGTGTTACAAATAGATATATACGTTTCAAATCTTTAAAAATCAACTTTATACGTACTTTATCATGAGATTTTTAATTATAACAATGACATTCATTCTTTGTTTTTATTTATATTACTAATGATATTTTACGATTGGACTTTTTCTTTCCTCCATAATTCTAAATTATTTATTTTAATTTCACTTAAAGAAAATTTCTCTTAAAATCCGTTTTTAAAGGTATCGCTTTATATTGGCTAGCATGATTGAAAATAAACGTGAATTATAAGGAATGTAAGGATTATTATAATTATAAGGAATATCCTATGATAAAATTTCTATATTAAATTAAAAATTCCATATTTAAACTATTTACCCACATGACTGCAATAGCAACACATAATATATTAATGTGATTTTGGAAAGGAAAAAGGACGAAACCCGCACATAGCGAATTTTACAGGAGACACAAAAAACGTTTTATGATGATTTTAGGCAAAAAGCAAATTATGAAATACACACAACCCTAAAGTGTACAGTGACTGATAAAACTGGTTGTATATTGACTTAGCCTAATATAAATTTAATAAATTGTTAAAGAAAAACCTTTTTCAGGGCTTTTTTTCCTGGTTGGAATTTTCACAAGCCTTTCTTTTTTCAAACTTAAAAGCTAAATTTAGATACCAATTCGGAATTTTCAGCTTCCGTTCTTTTGATAGAACGTGTGTCAAATTGTGATTATCGAAGAAAGCTGCTTTGGAAAACTGAGGGTTACGTTCTTTTTCCTTTCCACAGTCGATATGATATTGCAAAATCTTAGTATTAGATATAAAAGACGATAATAGAATTCTTTGAATAAATGATCTACTATATTTGTATTCAAAGTAAAAATAAAAAGATAAACCTGATTACATATTATTTCATTCATATTGCCAGAATGATTTCTGAATTATCATATCTATTACAATGAATATGTATTGAATTCTATTATTTTCATACTCATTCGTCGAAATAATATTTATACAAACACATATGAAAGAAGAAGCTTGTTTTCAATGAACTGTATAGTAAAGATAAATACAATACCTAAGTGTTTAGCTGTACAAAGAATGATTGATAATAAAGTAATCTTGGTCAATACAGATTCGATTTTTGTTATAAAAGATTCCCACGTGTGATAACATCAACTAATAATCTGTTGCCGCGTCTCCCAAAAATATTTTTACATTTAATACAGATTCGATTTTTAGGAAACCGTTGCAAAGGGAAACATTCATTTTACTGATACTTCTCGGCGACACTTTATTGATATATAAGAAATTAGAAAGTTATAGAAAGAGAAAATTGAATCAAAGATTTATATATCCAGGGGGCGGGCTGAAGGGGGCTCGGAGGGGATCGCGCGAGCCCCTTCTTAATTTAAGAGAAAATAATATTCTCAGATCAAATTGGTATATAACTGCAATTTCTACGATATCTTTAGTATACACAGTATGTAGTACATTTTTGGCCATTAAGATTGATAACTTGACGGCAAAGTGAATATTGTTACATGTTATAAGTTCAGTAAGTAACAATCGATTGCTCATTTAAGTATTACATATAATTGTATAGGAGTGATAATAAAATCACTCCTTCTCCAGAACACCGAGAATTGCTTTAAATTAAGCGAGCCCCTTGTTAACGTATTGGCAGCCCACTGCTGGATATATCGTGGCACTATACGAAACGTTGCTTCTTACATTAGATTTCTTGCTTTAATTTTCATCGAGTTTTATCGTATACATATAATATATCCCTATTCCCACATTTACATACAGTGACAACTTCTGTTTAACTTTTGTTCAACATGTTAGTTGCCAAAATTGCTTTATTTAGTCAGTAAAAAAAAGTTGAATTCATTTTATTAAACGAGTCAGAGCAAAATTCAATACTTTCCTTCAAAAATACGTGAACGAGATATATTTAAAAGTGAATACAACTATGCATATAAATGTATCTGTTTCTCGTTGTATTTAAGTATGAAATAAAGATTTTAATGGTAAATATGAAAAAAAAACTTTATTGCGCAAATTTCATAAGCAAAACTTTAATTTTTCATACATTTTTGACACCTTTTCACGCGATATTTTGATTTTTATATCAATTTATCAAATTATATGAAAAAAATAAGATTTTTTTACGTGTCAGTTTCTGGAACTAATGTATCGCGTAAAAAAAGGAATGGGTGTGTATTAAAAGCGCACACTAAACATAATACTTAAAAAAAGTTGTAAATATTTATAAATTATCAATTGATAGTATTTTTGTTAGAATGCTTAGATGGAGCACGTCACTAGTATGTATTCAACTGTGCTATATTTGGTATAATAAGCCTTTGGGCAGAGAGACATCAAGTTGGCATTATTAGTACATTGTCCCATTTACAATGTTCCACCTCACCTGTCATCATTCTAAGGCTTATTCAACTATCTGAGTGTTTGGGTGTCTGCCTACAAACCTGTCAAATGACGCACTTAATATTTTGAAGTGAAGTGTATAAAATTTACTTAATTTACGTATTAAAGTTCAAAATTTTCCCACCTCAAACATGTTAGAATGAGACATAACAGATAGCAGAAAAAAGATTAAATTTTTATAAGTAGATCGACCTAAAAAGCTTATATCGATAAGCTGTGATTATATAGAAATAAAAAAAAATGATTTTTTGATTGTATAATTTCTTTAGCCGTTTGGCCGCCTTAGAAAAAAGTGCGTTTGTACCTAGCACCCTGGCCATAATTTGCAATTATCAATTCAATTAGTTATTGACGAGGTAACTCGTAACTGGCGTGAGGAGCACGAAACATTTGACGAGATATTTCTCTGTGGCAGCCATCCAGACCTGCAGTAAACATTGTTTTGACCTAACTAGTATTTCTATATAATTAGAGTTTATAAGTAGACTTCTCATCACAATTTTAGATATGTCAAGTTTTTGTTGAATTAAAATTGTTAACAAAAACAATTTCTTCAGTTTTTAAAATTAAAAAACAAAATTATTATTTTTCTAAGGTACAAATTCACATTTAGTTCTTCTTAACATATTTAAGCATACTTTCTTTATTGCATATAAGACATGAGTGGGCTCGGGGGGGCTCGCGCGAGTCCCTAGTTAAATTTCAGCGCAGCCGGCGAGCCCTTTGTTGAGATAAGAAAATCATTCATCTTAGATCAAATCAGCACCTAACTGCAATTTCTGTAGATGGTTAAATTTTATTATGAAACAAGACCTTCATTTTTTCATTCAGCGTTGTGGGCTTCCGTGCTGGACCTCATGGGTTCGAGATAATCACTAGTCCTGTCTTAGTCTTATAATTCTATCCCTACTACTCTCTTTGGAAAAGAGAGGTTGAGCGAGTAAGTAACAAACTGTTCTCGTAGACTTTTTTTTTTTTGAGATACTTTCATTAGGACCTCCTAATGACTTTCATTAGGAGGTCATATGCTCCATTTTGGGAGAAAAAATGGATACAAATAAGTGGATAAGATTTACCGAGCCCCTTGTTAAGATATTGGCAGCCCACCGCTGATATTAAATAATACTTTTATGTTATAGAATAGAAAAAATATTAAAAAATAATTATTCAATCAATACATATTTAAATGATGTATTAAATATGACGACTGGCTCTTCCGTTTATTTTTTTTAAACTTAACAAGCTTGTTATTATCCGCTTTTGCCCACGATCATTTTTTTTTATGTCCAATAAGTATGTTCGAAGATATCGTTTTAGATAGTGTAATCGATGTCAATGAACTCATTACAATAAATATATATTCTTCGCATCGATTATATGAGGCGCCAGTTGCGAATGCATTGAATTGATATATTTAGTTTATCTTTTTCGAGTGTAATTTTAAATAATTACTCATATGCTGATACTACAAACTTTTAATGGAAACAGTACATATATTTTTAAAAGAACATTCTTTTGTACCGGCTTCAAAAGCTTGTAAGCACCGGTTTCACTGGTCCCAAGAATTTTTAGTTTATAAGTTAAAATAGTCATAATCCTTTGATGAAATTATAGAACTTTTAAAAAGAAGTATTTTCTTTGCATTTGTAAATATTTTTAAATTTTGATCTTCAGTTTTTCTTAATACTATGAAGTCATTGATTGCTTCATGTATTGTCTGAATCAGGGTTTCTCAACGGTGGGCCACAGATATTTATTTTTGTTTTAGGGAGCCACAACACAGTTTAGGGGGGGCCACGGGTATTAATAAAATGATACATGGAAGAGCATAATGACGGACGTCGCTCAGCTATTTTTTGGCATTCTAGATTCGAAAATCTCGAAAGAGCTATAACAAAAGGTGGGTTTTGAAATTATAATTTTTATGGGAAGAGAAAACAATGGTATGGGGGCCACAGAAAAATAAAGACACTCAAAAGGGGCCACGCTCCCAAAAAGGTTGAGAAACACTGGTCTAAATAATAATACTTATCAGATGTATAGCGAATTGGCGTAGGCTGTTTTTCCAGATGTTTTTATACTGAATAAAAAAAAATGTATTGAAACTATTGAGCTTGAGGATGCTTTTCAAAGAAAGCGAAACACTTAACAAAACTAACTTACACACATAGGCTTAGAGTAGAGTTCGGAACTGGAGCACGGAGCAGTAGAGCTACGGCATTTTGCTCGGAGTGTAGCACGAAAATTTTGTAAGGTTCCGAATATATATTTTTTAATATTTTTCTTCAAATATTGCATATAATAGTTCTCATCATCAAATATATTAAATATGACACTTTGCAAAATTTTTAAAACAAAATACTTTACTACGGCTAAGTGGAAAATCTTTCACATCCGAATCTGTGCAGTGAATTCGTCAGAATATACAGATTTTTAAGCAGATGATTAATTAAAAAAAAATGTGTTGAACATACACTAGTTATCGGTAAGCCACTGGAGATATACAGCATATTATCATTGTATTCATTTGATCGGCGATGTTTGTATTTGTACACACGCGTCTCAGCTAATGAAGCATTCTGTTGACCAGTGCATTTGTGAACAGAACGGAATCGCCTTTGTGGAGACGTTTTATGCAACAGCTTTTTATTGATTGGTAGTTTTCCGAACACATTTTTCCAGTAAGTAATCAAAATATTTTTTGAAAATTAAACTTAGAACAGCAAATATTTATTTCAACCGTCGGGCTTATACCGATTAACCTTCCAAAGACGAGCGTGACCATATGGTCACAGTAAACACCGTTGTCTATTGATCCCACTATTCATCCTTTTTCTACCTGAAAATCGTTGCTTTAACTCATATTTGCTTAAGAAGGGTACAGACTTTAATAAGTCATAAGCCGCGGGGACAGAAACGGCCACCAAAAGCACATGTGATTTTTTGAATTTACGTTTTTTTAATGGACTTTTTGAAACTATTGCCTATTTTTCTATCAAAAGATCAAATTATTTACAGTTCTTTTGCTAATATATTTGTATTGAAATTTTGTTGATCTCAAGAGGTCAAATTGTAAATATTTTTAAAAATTTCACGTTTAGCTATATTTCAACCCCGAATGTTTGCGTGCCCATACGGTGACGCTCGTATTTACTACTGTCCGTACACAATATTATATGGTAGTAAAAGGAAAAGCATGGCCATATAGTCATGCGGGGTTTCCATACAACGACTTGGGTTTTTTTTTAAATTTTAGTTTGGTTATCTGTGACTTCAATATGGCTTAAGAAATATTTTTTTATCGGAAAAAAAACTCTCGTCTCTGGAGTGTTAAATTAACTCTAATTTAATTGCATGTACTTACTTATATTATTGAAGAGTATTTTTGATCATTTACGAACTGAAATGGGTATTTTTTTTGCGAGACGCATTACTCTATGCGGCTTTAAAAATCACATTAATATATCTAATTGACATTGGTTCAACGGTGGGCTGCCAATGCGTTAACAATGGGATCGCTTAATCTCCAATCAATTCTCGGTGTTCAGAGGAAGTGTGAATTTTTTTATTCACTCCTATGCGATTATATGTAATATTTAAATAAGCAATCGATTATTACTTAATACACATATAATATGTAGCAATATGTAATTTACCATTAACTAATCAGTACAAATGGCTAAAAATGTACTACTGTGTAGCTGTTGTAGATAATATGTAAGTCAGAACTTGCAGTTATGTACTAATTTTATCTGAGAATATTTTTTCTCCAAAATTAGAAAGGCGCTCACCGGCCTTAGTAACATTTAACAAATGGATCGGGCGAAGCCCTCCGAACCCCCTCCAGCCCACCCCTGCATTGGTTGAAATAACATGTACATATATAGGTTTATGTATTTAAAATATTATAAGCAGTGGTGTAGTGGGGCCAGATCGGGCCAAGTTGGCGACCTGGTACATGAAAATGATCCAGGACGCCGCCCTGCCACCTTTTTGACTTGAAACTTAATTTTCAAGTACACACATTCAAAATACTGTTCATAAAATCTAAAAGCATTATACAAAATTGATCGACGGATTTAAAAAAAAATGTACACATGTAACGTAAAGAAATACCACGCCTTAAGTGAGTACAGTTTTTTTTTTTAAATAATCACGCAATTTATTTTTGATTTAATTGTTAAAACTTGTGGTTTTTTATCTTCGGACGGATATAAAAAAAAATAGGGAAGAAATCAATGACCGACCTAATACCTATTTAACTACCACTACACCACTACACCACTGCTTATAAGCCTACATAACATCGTCGATACTGCAGTTGGTATAACTTAAATTTAATAATTACTTGATATAATATGAAGTCAGCAAGTAACCTTTAAGATTTCCTCTTAGTAGTTGGAGTGAACATTCATAGTTCAAATTTAAAAAATGTTGATTTTATATTTTATTCTGAGGCATCGATGTTTGTGATTTATTTCCTCTACAATCATCTAGATCATAGGTTCCCAATCTTTTCGGGTGGCGATCCCTTGTGCCATGTGACTAGCGAACCCCCCCCCGAGGAATTTTAAATCCTTGATTTGCTATACTTTTTCCCCGGATTGTCTCTGAAACTCCTTTTTTTTAACTCACCGAGGAATTTGAAATCCTCGATTTGCTATATTGTCCAAATCTCCAAAATCGAAAAAGTTGGTGACCCCCCAGGAAACCCTTCACGACCCCCAGGTTGAGAACCCGTGATCTAGATTTTAGTGTCTGTGTTAAATTAATCAATGGCTTTATCTTGAGTGATTTAAATTTCCGCATTAGAATTTACCTTAACGACAAATGAAATTTTGTTGCTAGTTTTATGTTTAAAGCAGGGCTGTAAAATCGTGTAAAAAAAGACGACTCCGACTCCGAGGAAATTTTTCAAAAATTTCATTTTAACTTATATATATGTATTCCATCAGATCATCTTTAGTCAGCCAAGCATGAAATGTCAACACTTTGGCCTATTTTGTTTGAATACAGATCATTAAAAATATTTTTCAAAAAAAAATCGAGCCGTTCATTTTACCACGACTCCGCGACTCCGACTCCACAGCCCTGATTTAAATGTTGAATCTATTAAGTATAATTTGATTGTAGATTATTGATCGTAGTTTTTCATTATGAGACCACTGTTTCATGCATTATATATAAACACAATACATTATTTGGTCTCTGGTATTTATTTATCCAAAAAATAATGATTCGTCTTCTGTTGATGTCATTATTTGCAAATGAAAATATGCTGCATTGTTAAATAAATCAATATTAATATCTTGTTATCCCTCAGAAAGTTCATTATGAAGAGCTGGAGTTAGCAGAAAAGTCTTTCTTCGCCATTGAATGCTACAATAATACTGAAATATCAAAGGCGGCAATCACATTGTGGTCCAAAGAAAGCATAAATATTTGCAGCCCCCTCCCTCCTTCATATTGACTTTAGTGCTATATTGGTTTAGTTAGGACAACCGTCGCCGGCGGCGCTGCCTCATATTGTGAAGGGTACAATACCTTTTCTTCGAATAAACCAATAGAAAAATCATACCGTGTTATAGAAAGATAATCGACCTTGTTTTTTTTTTTTTAGTTAAAATATGTTGCTTCATTTAATTACAATGTGTTGTTGCATGGAATAATTATGGCTCATTTAATTTGTAAAAAATGTTTTGTCAGAAATTAAAAAAGTATATTTTTTCGACTATACCCTTTTGCAAACTGTAGAATATGCACTCAATGGAACATCTTGAAAGAAGTCATGTTTTTTTTTTAATGAAAAGTGATTTGAAATTAGTTGAAAAGGTTCAAAAGATGTGGTATCACAACGGGTGAAATGAAGAGGGCTCAGAGAGGTTCGCGCAATCCTATCGTTAAATTTTACTCAGACCGCGAGCCATTTGTTAATCAAGGAAAAAACACTATTATTAGATCTAAGTATCATACAATGTATAATAATGGATTATGATTATATTTAAAAACGCAGTGATGTACATTTAGTTATAATTATGTTTCGTATTCTATATACTTCTAAAAAGGTAAGTTGAGCGACTGACTAACAAACAGTTCTCGTAAAAAAAATCTTTTGAGATACTTCCATTAGGAGGCCATATGATTCACATTGAGAGCGGACATGCATTTAAAAAAATATTCCACAGTTTGTTAAAAAGGGGGCGCGCCAATAACCGTTTCCTAGGGCGCCAAATAACGTTGCGCCGGTACTGCACATGTATAATACTGTTTGAAGGTTAAAATATAGCATTTAAAACATAGAATTAGAGCGGAAAGAATAGTATTTATTCTTGGGTTATTCTTTGAATTCTTGAAGTTTCTATAACGTGTAAATGATTTTTTTTTTAATAGCTTAAGAAAGATGTTAAGATGCTATTTCTTGCAGAGAGATATCTTAAATTTAGCTTTAGGAATAGGTAATTACTATGCAGACTTATAATAAATCAACTAAGAAACCCGCATTCAAGATGTGTTGCTGGGTTTTGAACAACTTTCAATGAAATGATTCTATTTGGAGTCCACATACCCACGTAGTATAAACATAAACATGTCATAATTGTATGCAATACATTTTGATATACACAATGACACAATTGAAATATATATGAATGATCAATTTTTAAAGATTAATGAAAAACATTTTTTTTTTTTTTTTTTGAGTCAAATTGAATATTGATTATTTAAATGTAAAAGTTCCATACACGTGAACATTTCAAAACAAAATAACATGAAGTAGTTAAATACTGAAAATGGTCGAATCATATGCAATAGCTTATGTATAATTTATATTACGTAACGACAATGGCGAATAAAGCTCATGGGAGCAGTGGTGGGCTGCCAATACATCAACAAGGGGCTCGCTTAATCTCAAAGCAATTCTCGGTGTTATGGGGAAGGAGTGAATTTTTTATCACTCCTACGCAATTACATGCAATACTTAAATAATCAATCGGTTAATACTTAATATACTTATATTATGTAACAATATGCAATTTACCGTAAAGTTATCAATGTAAATGACTAAAAATGTACTACTGTGTATACTGAAGCTGTCGTAGATAATATATTAATCAGAAATTGCAGTTATATACTAATTTGATCTGAGAATATTTTTTTTTCTAAAATTAACAAAGGGCTCGCCGGCCATAGAAAAAATAGCAAGGGGCTCGCACGAGCCCCTACGAGCCCCCTCCAGCCCACCCCTGCATGAGAGGCCCCTGGCGCAATACAATTTGGAGGTTTTGTTTTAAGGATAACATAAAAACGTCAGAAAGTTCCAAGTAAAATAATAAAAATCTGAATAAAAGGTATATGGGATATATTTTATAAGCTATTTTTGAGGCCCCAAGCGCGTGCCTCATATGCTTATATCTTAATCAGTGGCGGATTAAGCACATGGGAGGCCCCAGGCGCAATAAAATTTTGAAGCCCTGTTTTTAGGAAAACATAAAATCGTCAGAAAAATCCAAGTAAAATATTTAAAATCTGAACGAAAAGTATATGGGTTATATTATAAAAGCAATTTTTGAGGCCCCTAAGATTCGAAGGCCCCAAGCGCGCGCCTCTTGCGCTTATAGGATAATCCGCCACTGATCTTAATCCACCACTGCGTAGCAATGCTGATTGATTGTTTGGTGGCAACATATGCGCATACATCATTTTTAAAAATATCATTAATTTTTGGTAGACAACCTTTTCACATTGATTGTCGTGGGTGAGAAAAATTGCTCATCCCTGAAGGCTAACTGCGTTAAAATCGTTTCCCGCCGTTCTTCCCCCACCTCACCCTCCTCGTGCAACGATTCAATTTCGCGGCTATTTTCGAGCGGGATCTTGTTTGTTGCTTTATATGTTTTTCCCGCCAAAAAACACACAAAGTGTACGTGAGACTTTCACACTTGAAATGAAAATAATAGCCGAAAACTATCTTTGAGTCATACCGATGGTTTTATTTGTATTTGGTGGCTGACGTTGGTAATATTTTTATTTTGTACTTTTCTTGGCGCAATGTTATCAAATCCTTATTCAAAAATGTATGCTAACCAAAAAGTTTTAACAGTCAAACCATTAGGTGCTGCACTGCTTGCTTCCCAATACAGTTACCACGAGAGATTTTTTCTACGAGAACTGATTGGTACTCAATTGCTCGACCTTCACTTTTTTCGAAGAAAGATTGAGCTAGGACAAAACTAGCCGAAAACTAATTGCTCTCGCTACGAATGATTTGGGGAAAAAAATCGATTGAAAAAATGCTGTTCGTACTGGGACTTGAACGCGTGAAGTCCGTCACCTTAAGCCAACGACATTGACCACTGTACCACGGACCCGACCCAGCACGAATTTTTAAATAAAACATGTTTTTTTGTTAAATTTTGTAAAGCAAAGAATGAACGGTAACCTCGAAGGACTGCCGGCTACGTGGTCAAATGTTAACGTTGTTGACTTAGAACAGTGCTTCCCAAATTGGGGGCCGCCACAGAACATGTTTTGTATTGAGGATTTTTTTTTCAGATTTAGGAGGCCGTGGAATGAATTTTTTGGGAAGCACTGACTTAAAACACGAAGGTCACAGGTTCGAATCCCAGTTTGGACAGTTTTTAAAGATTTAATTTTGAGTAGATTTATCGATTTCTGTTAGAAGGCACAGATGTTTGTGATGTCTAAAAAATCCTAAGCTTCCCACCAATCCTAAAATAACGGTATAGCGAGAGTGATACGTTAACCACTAATCTTGTCCTAGCCCTATCATATCAATCCCTGCTCTCTTTAAAAAAAAGAAAGGTTAAGAACGTCTGCTGAAGATACCTTCATTAGGAGGCCATATTTTCCATGCTGGCAGAGGACATGGATGAAAAAAAAAGGTAATCTGTTTTTTTAATTGTAAATATAACATAATACAAATTCTGATATCTGTACATAAAATATTCCAATGTAAACTGAGTTTATTTTGTATGTATACATTCGCCAATATAGCGTTAAATAATATTCCAATAAAATGTCTGCTGAATAAAACATGACCATCATCTTCATTTTTTCATTTCATCAAACGAATGGCAGTTTTTTCGTTTATATTTATTTATTTATTGTGAAAATGATATGGAGCCTATAAAGGAAATAATCCAGAGAAATTGGATATATATCATACCCTTTGGTGCTGAATCGCGATGTATTGTGGGGGTACGGGTATCGGGCGCACGGGGGGTGCCGCCTTGTGCCGCATAAATTCTGGCATTCTGCAGCTCTTTTATGATTTGATGACGGCTCACTTCGCTTCGATCCGGACAAACGGTATTGAGTTTTCAATACCGTATTCTATTTGGGTTCATTGGAGGCGTTAAACTATCATTATGATATAGCTACCATTTAAAAAATATATTTTTAACCGAACCCACAACCAATGCTCCTCTAAGACATGGGGTTAGCTGCGCGAACCAATCCAATAAATACGCGGCATAATTATATTATTAATATTTGAATAGTTCTATTTGAGTGCGCTTTTAAACTGCTGCGCGGCCGCGCACGCACGCAGCTTAGAAGGAACATTGCCCATAACCAATGTTGAACATATCGACTTCTATTAGAACGTTTGAGCCCTCAAGAGGTGAATTGAACCAAGTAGTATAATGGTAAAACGTTTCTATGTTAAACTTTAAAGTACAATCACGTCTTTACTTGGTGTTTTGGTGGATTGCATATTTTCATTTTAGGAAGATACCACCATTGCAGTTTGTATTTAGTAAATTCAATTCACTTTTACAATACTTTAAAACATAAATAACATTTTTTTTCCTAAAATATCACTTGGCTCACTCAACCTCTCGTGGGCTCATATATAACATATGTAATCATTTTTTTGCTCCGTAGATCACTTGCCTAATATTGAATGTTCCTTAGATTAATAAATTAGAATCTGTTTTTGACACCTGACACAATGCTGCTCACTTTGATATGACATCCGATTCTTTAATGTCACCCAGGGGTTGGGCTGGAGGGAGCTCGAGGCTCGCTCGCGCGAGCCCATTGTTAAATTTCAGTGCGGCCGGCGAGCCTCTTGTTAAGATAAGAAAATCATTCGTCTAAGATCAAATCAACAATTTCTGTAGATGGCTAAATTTTAAGACCCTTCATTTTTTCATTCAGCGTTGTGGGCTTCCGTGCCGGACCTCATGGGTTCGAGTTAATCACTAGTCCTGTCTTAGCCTTATCATTCTATCCCTACTACTCTATCTGGAAAAGAGAGGTTGAGCGACTAAGTAACAAACAATAAAACAGATTATTTCTATTTCATATTTTAAAAAAATCCTTCAGTAATGTTAGCTTTTAACAGCTGGTATCATAGCCAAGTTGACAACGCTATTGGGTATACTTCCAATTCATTTGTTGGGTTTTTATCCGAGAATAGAATCTTTCAAACATTAATAATTCAATCAGCTTATAGATTTGTGTCCAAATGCATCAAATCTCCTATCCGATACTAAAGCGGAGCGTAGACAAAACGATTACGCAATTGCCATTCATTTCACAGCCGCATTATTCTATCCTCGCTTCACTGCGAAAAAAACTGGGCAACTGATTTACAAAGAGTTTTCGTAAAAAAATCTTATATTCATTAAGTCTCCATAATACTATTTTTTTTAATGATTGAAATCAGTTATTTTTTACCACTTTCTAAGTTGTAAAAACATATTTTAAAATTTGTTTGTACCTATATGTAAATTAAAATGAAAATTGTTGAATTACACCACGTCACTGGTGTAAAAATATTCGTTTTATATCATAGCTTCTTTATATTATTTGGCGATACAGTCGCGTTGTCATCGTCTATTTCCCTCTCTTCCTCCCCTGTTTGTTTTGCATACAGTCGTCTCGCTCAGGTCACTCCGCGAAGAAAAATCTTTCTCCTTTGAAGCCCGAAGGCGATGTCATACAAAGAAAACTATGAGAAAAGACTGAAAGCATTCTGCATACTCCTTCCTATGGAGCAAATCGTGCACTATGAACGCTCGAATAGTAACATATGAAATTTATGGAAGATACCACATAGAAAAAACCAAGTTATATCCATTGATCGACCACAGTCCCCTGTTAATTTTAGTTACCAAATATTTAATTAAACCATGTTTAAAATGTGTGCTGAAACATATTTAGGGCTGTTATCACTACTAATTAAATTATGTTATTTATATTTTCTATCGAAGAGTATAAGAGCTACTAATGGATCATTTCCAATGGCGGGTTACCCCATAAGCGCACGAGGCGCGCGCTTGGGGCCTTCAATATAAGGGGCCTCAAAATAATATATGTTTTAGTATTTATTCTGTAAAATTCATATAATATTTTCAATTGAGTTTAAGTTATTTAAAAAACAGGACCACCACATTTGTTTGCACCTGAGTTCTCGACAAATGATTATTGTGTCGTCTGGTATCACAGCAGAACTGTTCCATATATGATGTATGGAACAGTTCTGCTTTTGATACCAGACGACTCGTATGACATATTTTTTTATGATAATTTCTCTTTTCTAGAACGGTATAGGTAGAAACATGCGACTACAAAATGAATGACCTGTTTTATGACCGTTCTCATATTCATAGGAGGACATGTTAACATCATAATTTTGATATATCATTGATTTTCTATATGATTAAATAATTAATATATGAAATAGTCCGATTGGGGATTGGAACGATCGTGCTCGAATTGGACGAACAATCTTAAGCGGTGACCACAAAACTGGCAGAAATATTTGAGCTGTACATATCTTTATTAGTAACGGAATTAATTTGATTCATAAAACCTCTTTGTAAAGACACAACAAATATTTCTTTATTCCGCTGAGGAATTGTTTATTAACGGATGATATGCAAACATATTTTGCTGGAATAATATTAAACACCTAAAAATTATCCCAATCGAATATGTCTACTGGTTTTGAGTAGATGTATGTTGAATATTTATGTGGTCAATGAAATATTCTAAGGCAACATTCTTTGTGGAAATAGTATGCATGCATAAAAGGCAATAAGAAACTGATTAAAAAAAAAATGCTTTTTTGATTAAACATCTTTTAATAATAAATTAGTTAAGCAAGGATATTCTGGTGCTATTTTAGTAATAAATTGTGTAGATTCTTATGAAACCATCATTGACAATGAAATCTGATACGCTTAACGTAAAATAAAACAAGATGACTATGATCACGTCTAGTGAATCATCCAATAATCCACGACTGAATAAATACAAACTTGCTTTGGAGCGCTCGTGTCTACGCATTTTCTTGTGTTGTATACAATATACAACAATAAATGTAATAACAAAAGTGTAACATTTTACTATAAGCATGTGAAAATATCGCCACTTTTATATTATATAACTATCCCATATCGATATGAAATTCACAACACTATTTTTTTAAATTTAAATAATGTATTTGTATCATTTTTTAAAATATTAATCACGAAAACACTCAGAGTTGAATATTATTTACAGGTTGTTAAAAACAGGACAAATCACAGCAATTTTAAGCAGCTCGTATTTTTCCAGTCAGAATTGTTATTAAATTTGTCAGAATTTATATTAAATGTTCATAATATTAATAAGTCAGAATAAATAGTCAGAATTTAACTGAAAATTAAAAAAAAACCTAACCTAACCAAAATGGTTATAAAATATTCTGACCGTATAATATTTTTATTCTGAAAAAATATATGACTACGGCAGCGCGGAATAGCATAATCATTGATTTCGAATTGTAACAAAAGCTATCATACAAGTGCCATATTTTTTTTCTAAATTATGACTATAGTTTGTCTAAAAATTCCCGTCCCCGGGTTCCACCCTCCTAATACTAAAATTAACTAGGCGTAGCGAGAACGATTAGTTAACCACTTTTCCTATCCCTAACCAATTCCTTCTATCCCTACTCCTATTCCATTCGGAAAAGAATAACAAGCAGTTTTCGTTGGTTGAGATACCTCCATTAAAATCCCACAAGCTTCACATTGAAGGCACGCATGGATTTAAAAAATGTGCTTTAAGTATAAGTGTATATTGAAATGTTTCATTTGAAGTCTATAAGCTCCAATTAAGAAGCGGAAGTGGTAGTGAAAAAAAATATTATCTATAGACTACCTAACAACTTACCATTTCTAATCTATATAACAACCAGGAAAACAAAGATTTCGCTTACAAATTTTTTAGGAAAAATATTAATCATTTAAAAAAATCATACAATCAATTTTTATATGTTGTCTTTGATTTTGCGATGTTATACGCATCTTGCTCTTCGATGATTCTCTCTTTTTCATGACTATGGTCTTGAATTCTGAATGGGAAATAAAAATATCGCTTCAATAGTAACATAAAGGGTAGATAGAATGCCTCAAATACACTTATAGTGCGCTCGACATTCATGCGCGAGTTCTATTTCGTGCCAAGGAAGAAATTTAAGGGAAATGCATAACAATTTATTATTGATCACGAGTATCCATAAGATCTATGTATATTCAAATAATATGTATTACTTAAATATCTTTTCGTTGGACATCGTTTATAATAAACTGAACTGAAGCAGAGGTGAGAATAATATAAAGGTACACAGTGCTTTTTTCCCATATATAATCTGAGAATTATTATAAATAATTTAATATGTTACATCAATAAAATCAAAAACTAAAAGGCGACTTAACTTTATCCGGGTAACGCAGTCAAGTAGTAGATATTTTCAAAATCATTAACTATGAGAACTCTGAAAAATAAATTTAACAAACCATTTAAATTTTTACAGACAAAAGAATAAATAATATTTACAAAGAATAGTAAATGTAGATTAGTACAATGGAGAAGACGCAAATATAATTTGCTCATTGAATAGATTTGAATCAGGCAATTATGTTCATTAATTCAAATAATTTTAATTAATAAACAATTTAATTTAACGATTTGTTATTTAAATGTAGATTTTTTTATATTGATACGACACTTAGATATAGCATTTAAACGGCTTGTGAGAACTTCATTTTGTATAATAATTATAATGAAACATTACAGAAGAAAGACAAAAGACTTGTTTGTGACGCTACTACTTCGTAATGTGTAAATAAAACTTAAATCAAAAAGGTACTTAGCAAATTGTATAGCAGTTTTAAATGTCAACATTAAAAAAGAAAAACCAGCTACTTTTTTATTTTGGTCGTGAGAAACTGAACCTCTCTGAATTGTCTCTGTATCGATAATGCAGACTCATGATGGAATACAAAGATGTACAATTATTAATGAAAATTTGTTTTAATATCGTATGGATACGATATGTCTCTTATAGACAATCTTTTATCAAAAAAACAAACTAAACTTGCAGAAAAAATGTTATTTCAAGGTACATTGTCAAAGGACATAGATCATACTAGGTATTGGCGTAGAATCATTTATTTAGGAAATACAAGTCTTAAAATTAAAAAACTACTAGCTAATAGTGTTAGACCAGCCTTTTACTGTAAAAACTCTTTAGGCAAATTATTAGTTAACAATAAAGATAAAATACATTACCTAAATAAATCTGGAATTTATAGATTACAATGCTCTTGTTGTAATAAATTTTATATCGGCAAAACAGAGAGGACTTTAAACATCAGGGTATTAGAACATATGGCAGCCTTAAGACTGAAAAAGGACACGTCTACTTTTGCTAATCACTTAATTTCGGAAGGACACGTGTTCAATCAGGAACAAGGGATAAAAATGTTACACCCAAATACGGACAGTCATAAGCTCTTTTTCCAGGAAATTTTAGAAATTAATAGGGCACAGTTACATAGTCTTCCGATTTTAAACGAAATATTAAACCTTCCTGGCTCTCCACTTCTATACCCTATATAAAAAATATCATAAATAATATCATAAAACCTTTGCCGACAAACAAATAAATATAATTCTTAAAACCACTCACTACTCAAATCTTTGGGAATTCCCATGAGCTTACCCTTTTCGCCAGCGATGGCTTTAGACTCAGTGATACATTTATTTAATATATAAACACGAAACATCCATTTACTAAGCGTCAGTTCAAGTTCATCCGTGCGCTTGAACGCCTGAAGATGCCGAAAGGCGAAACCCGGGTCGTTAGTGACAAAATCTGTGGGAGTGTACATAATTTGAATGATTCAAATTTAAAATTTGTTTTACTTTTATGGACAGAAGTGGATTATGCTAACGCTTTCTAGATTAAATTGAAAGAATATTTGAATTGCTTTTGTTTTAAATTTTGATTTTTTTCTTATAGCACGTGTTTGTATTCGTGGGGGGCGTTAACAACTCGCAAGTGGAAAGGGGTGCGTGGGGGCAAGGCGGGCACGCTGGGGTGGAATATAATTCCTTTTTATGTAGAGCAAAATGGAGCTATTTTGTCGTTGGTAAGAGATAGCGGCTGCTCTCTGTTCTATGCTGGAACACCTTTGGTAATGGGTACCAGGTGCCAAGAAGTGTTCAGAAGGTAATTTTCCTTAAATAATTCTTTATTAAACAGTATTTTGTACGAAAATCACAGATCGTTGATAAACGAGATAAAAAAGTTCAACTGCCTATTTGAAATGATACGAATGTAAATATTTAGGGAATATTTTTTCATTATTATGTGTTCTGTAAGAATATCAAAATAATATATTCTACTACTATAGTAAAAATATTTATTATAGACTTTTAAAGTGTACATTACAACTAATCGGATATAACAATTTTACGATTATCGAAGTCAGTCTCTTTTTTTATTAACGGAGCAATTTTTTTAGCAAATTTAGTCAGATCTGATTTTTAGTAAATGACTCCATAACCATTTATGAGTAGAAGTTTTAACAATTTAATAAATTATATCACAGTCAAAATATTTGTTCATTTAAGATTTTGTGGTTCGTAGCCTCCATAGAGAGTTAAACACTATACATTTTCTTGTTTGGCTATTTTTATTTTAGTTACCAGCTATGAATTTTAGGTTATAAAAATTGAAAAACTGACAAATTTATTTTAATTGTTGTAGTATACATATATATATATACACGACTTTTAATCTAACACGATTCCCATACACAATAATCACAGAAGCGGATAACGAAAACAAAATCATTAAAAAATTCAAAAGATTCTAGTGGTGAAAATGATTTATGTTTAGTCCCTCATAAAAGTCCCTGTTTATAAGCGATGAAACAATACAAAGTATTATTTTTCTAAATTAAAATACATATTATATGATGAATAATATTTTGCGTTATTAGCTTATCAAGTATTCTTTATTTTCTTTTTTACACGGTTTTCTACATCACAATGTTGTTACTTTTTTAAAAAACGCTATTTTTTAAATTTCAGTGAACCAATCTTCAATTATTCTATGAATTCTATCATTTTTACACGGTTTTTTATGGAACGTTTCTACAGTGTAAAACAAAAGTTTTGTTCACAAATAAAACTCGATCTAAAAGATAAGACAAGTAAACTGACAACATGTTAAGTAGTCTGAAAAATATTTTTAAATAAAATGGAGAGAGATGACCCTTAACACAGACATTCAACACAATCGAGTTTTATTATTATGTGACAATTAAACCGAAAAATGTTACCTAGACCGCACAAATTCATACGACATTATTAAGCATCAGCCCCGTCGCCCACATCTCCCCCTAACTCACTCTCACCCTTTCAGGTACTCAGTAGCACCCGCTTCCCGTTTCATTCAGACACGTAAAATAAGCTGTAACTTATTGTTATTGCGAGCTTTTAAAGCTGTGGTTTATGTTCTAAATCATTTCTACTTACATAACGGGTGGAAATGACGCTAGCGCTAGCTAGCCAAGGGGTGCACGGAGATAAAATGTTTTAAACTTGCGTGCTTTATAATACCGATTCACCCTCAAGATAAATACCAGTATGGAGATATTTCTTTAATGAGAGTTTTGTATTTTTATTCGTCTCTCTTTTGCAAATAAATTGATTTTATTTCTACAGAATGATATATTTTTTAATATTCTTTCATTTCCTTTTTTATTAAAAATATTTTTTTTTTAGGGAAATGTTTTTCATTTAAATAATCGGATATAGTCTGCCTTGATAATATTTTTTAATGTAAATATATAATATTTGAATCGTTCAAATTATGTACACTCCCACAGATTTTGTCACTAACGACCCGGGTTTCGCCTTTCGGCATCTTCAGGCGTTCAAGTGCACGGATGAACTTGAACTGACGCTTAGTAAATGAATGTTTCGTGTTTATATAATAAATAAATGTATCACTGAGTCTAAAGACATTGCTGGCGAAAAGGATAAGCTCATGGGAATGCTCAACACACGAACATGAACACGTGTTCAATCAGGAACAAGGGATAAAAATGTTACATCCAAATACGGACAGTCATAAGCTCTTTTACCAGAAAATTTTGGAAATAAACAGAGCACAGCTGCATCGCCTTCCAATTTTAAATGAAATATTGCATATGCCGGGGTCGCCACTTCTGTACACTATATAAATATAGTCATAAAACCTTTTCCGACGAACAAATAAATATAATTCTTAAAACCACTCACTTCTCAAATCTCTGGGCATGGCTTATAAGTATTGTAAATTGACTTTCACTATACCTAATCTTGACAGCGAAAAAATCAATTGCTTTACTTTAAATTAGAATTATTTTCATAATGTACGTTTTCATAAAAATCTTTGTCGAACACGACTCGGGTTTCGCCTCTCGGCATATTCCGGTGTTACTCAGTGCGCGAATGCACTCGAGTCAGTTCGAATGCATTCGCACTTCCATCAAGCACCTTCAGTCGAAATTCTAAATTATAGATTTACTTTAAAATTGTATCTACTTATTTATCAGAAATTTACGTATTATAAATATAATTGGCAACGATGAACTTGAAATATTCCGATCTATTAAATGCAGTCAGAGACCAATAATAACGACCTCTAAATATATTTAATAGTATAAATGTCTCCGAACAAGTGTTTTGTATTTGATTAAAACGTAAAGTAAGATTTTTTATCTCAGTTTATGTCGATCTAGATCAAAATTTTAAAGCGCTGCTTTTGATAATATATACTTAATTTCAATACTGCATTTACAATATTTAAAAGAGAATCGTGAAAATAATTTCAATAATGCATACAATTTACATTTCAATACTTAATAAGAAATAATATATACTTAATTATGTATTTACTGTAATGAAATTCCGCAATCTAAGTAAAAGTGTGAATTGATTTATAAAATCTTGCTAACCCTAACTTTTGGTTATCCGCCGCTAGGAGCGCTTTGCTATCTGTAAAAGAAAACGTGCGCCAACTTCCGGCAGTCATTTTGTTCTTGGTATGGTTGCCTTTTCTTTGAATTCGTTTGTCCTTACAGCCGTTTGTATTTTCTTATTCTCGCAGGAACCATAAATCAGATACAACCTGTGCCCCACAAAGCTGTAAAAGATTATACTCGGTGGTATTGGTGCATTAAATAGACACGTAATTATTTTATTTTTTGTTCCGATTATCTGATTTGTATTTCGATAAAAAATCAAAGAAATGTTTTTCAGCAATCAAAAATAAAAAAAACAAATTGGCTGTTTTTAATTATCTCGTTATTTTTCACCATATCCAGGCCATAAGTATTTATATTTCTTAAAATTCATGTTCACTCCCAACGTGGAGAATATGGTATTCTAATTAGCGTTGCAACCGTCCCGGGATTGGATTCGCTGTCCCGTACTCCAGAATTCTAAATTCTCACGGAAATTTAGAAAAAAAACTATTCCATTTTTTTCTTAAAATTGGAAAAACTCATGAAAAATAAAACGTTAAATTTGTTAGTATAAGATTTAAAAAATATTTTGTTTGTTGTTATTATTATGAATATATGCATGTATATATATGTGTGTCATTAAGTTTCTATAAAATAAAAAATAAATATAAAAATACTATATTTTTTTTTTTTGCACATAAAAAGTTTTCTCAGAAAACTAGGTAATGAGTAATGACTGACTGATAATGATGATGTTCAGTTTTGAGCTATTTGTCCCGGAATCGTCACAGAAAAAGTTGGCAACCCTACTTTTTATGAAGACTTTCTCAGTGGAAGTTTTTTTTACGAGAACTGCTTACAAGTTACCCAGTTGCTCAACATCTCTTTTTTTAAGAGAGTAGGGACTAAACAATTGGAATAGGATAGAACAAGTAGTTAACTAATCGCTCTCGCTAAGCTACGGAATTTTTAAGATCAGAAGGGTGAGAAAGAAATTTTTATAAATCACAAACATCCATGCCCTCGAACAAAAATCCGTTGAAAAAATGTTGTTCGTACTGGGACTCGAACCCGTAAGATACGTCAAAGAAGCCAAAGACATTGGTCACTACGACACAAACCTGACAGTAATAAATCTATATATTAATACTCGATAATGTCCGTATGATTGCATGATTGCATGATTGTCCGCGATTTCCCCACCCCTGCCCCTTCCCCCTCCCTCCTCAAAGCTCCGCTGACGCAATATTTTTATTCATACTAAAGACATATTTTCCCAATACACTGTTTATTATTTGACGAAACAAATCAAATAGCTGAAAATTCTCATACAAAAAAACGCCGCGATCGTGGATCGAACACAGAACTCTGGATTACGAGTCGAGCTCTCTATCAACTGAGCTAACGTCATAAATATCAGATCCGATAAAAATACATTATATAAATCAAGCATTTGAAAATGGAACGATATTTGTCATTCACAAACTGACTTCGATTGTTTGTATTCAAGATTCAAAAATGGAATATCGTGACGTCTGTCAAATAATGAATGTGGCATATTTTACATAATATAGTTTCGACAGTTAAATGCAAATATTCCATGTGTGTCATATGCTGACGGCTATTAAATATTTTACTTTTTAACAGAGGGTATTTAGAATTTATCCCGATAATTTAAAAGTTTTGTATCTTTTGTTTTAAATAACGAGTAAACGAGTCTATGCTTTGGACAAGGTAAATTTATGCTCAAATACAAATATAAATAAAGTAAGCGAAATAGTTTGATAGAGCGCCCGGCTGGTAGCCTGTAGGAAGCCGGTTCGAATCTAGCCTAGAGCGCTTTTTTTTGGGTTTATAACAATTTTTTTTTTTGAAAACTTTCTTTTTAAATCACAGTACATCTTGATCGTATGAAAATAAATGCTACCAAAATAACAAAATCCGATTGACTAGCGAAATATGTTTTTCAAAAAATAAATATAAGACGCAATTATTTCAAGATTTGTTTTTAATCTAGGTACATATGTGGTATAGTTAGTTGTTGGCGAAAGCATAATGTGTAATAAAATAACTTCAGTAAAAATCATTATATATATTTAAAAAAAACAATTTCTGTTTGGAGAATCAGTCAACATTTTGATAGTTTTGTTTTGATAAAATGTGCAATTAATTTATACCATTTTGCATGTGAAAAAATGATTATTAGCAAACTTAAACATTATTTCAAAAATTAAGTAATTTACAATTTAAAACTGCAGGGCTGTCGATATATGTGCCGAGGTCGATTTATGCTACTATGAAAAATGATTGTTAGCAAACGTGAACATTATTCCAAAGATTTAATATTTTAGGAAATTTCTGTCACTACGACAAATAGTTGTTAGCAAACTTAAACATTATTCCAAAAATTAGGTAATTTACGAGGTATATTTCTGCTAATAGGAAAAATAATTGTTAGCAAACTCAACATTATTCCAAAAATTAAATAATTTAAAATTTAAATACTACAAGGCATGCTGTCGATATATGCCCCGAGATATATTTATTTTATTTTTAGAATTTCTGGCTTATTCAATAAATAGGTTTGTAATTTTCTGACTTCTTAAAAATGCAACAAAAATCCCCCCGTTGAGGTCAACGGGCTTACAGCTAGTATACATTATATGTGTAAATTATTATGATCTTTCAACTGTTGTTGAGATTTGTTCTTTAAAACTTCTTTTTAATATTTCAACAGTTTCAAATTTTGTTTATGATAAATATTTAAAAGAAAAAAATATATGTTATACTGTTTTCATATATATTGATTGCAGCGGTGGGCTGCCAATACTTTAACAAGGGGCTCGCTTAATATCACAGTAATTTATCAGGCATGTGCAATTATATGCAATACTTTTAAATTAGCAAACGATTGTTACTTAATAGACTTAAAATATGCAAAAATATGCAGTTTACCATAAACTAATCGATGTAAATGGCTAGAAATGTACTACTGTGTATACTGGAAGCTGTCGTAGATAGTATATGTCAGAAATTGCAGTTATGTACTACTTTGATCTGAGAATATTGTTTTCTATTAATTTAACAAGGGGCTCGCCGGCCGTGGTAAAATCTGACAAGGGGCTCGCGCAAGCCCCTCAGAGCCCCCTCCAGCCCACCCCTGATTGATTGTCACCTTTTTATCATAGATATTTTAAATAATGGGTAAATCTATTATTTTCAATATTGAATATACGACTGTTTATTTTTAATTAAAAAAGACAATTTTAAAATATGTTTTCACAAACAATCTTTCATCCGACCTTACCTCCTCCATTTATTATTCATTTAAAATATATTTTTATCATTTTATACGCACTGTCTTTTTGTGAAATAATTGTCACTGTGCGCGTATGTCTGGTCACTCAAAACATAGTTTCACTTTTGGTACACAAATAAATATTATATTAAGCATTATATGTCTATCGTTTGAAAATATATTGGTCCGCTTCTCACCCTTCTTCTTCTTCGTGACATTTGTTTTCCTTTTCTCTTATCGGGCTATAAGGATCTAAGCTCCCTGTTTCCTTTTTGTAACACCCTGTATTTATTTGTTTCTATCTTACCAAAACATAAAGGATTTTTCGTTTTTTCTCTCTTATGGTTTCGTAATACTCTTTTATCTATATATATATAGTTACGTATACAGTGGAATCGTTTACCGCAAAAGCATAGGGGAGGAAATGGTTTTTTTTTGCGTCAATATCATTTAGAAAGTTTTTGATGTTGCTACTTTTAAAATAAAAGTTATACTAAAACCATTGTATACACACATCGTTAACATCACATACAATATTAATTTAAACTCATTTCAAGTTTATTGTACGTGTTTTTTAATTTTTTTAAAACCACATCTCTGTCTCAGATTGATATTGATATTAAAAAATAAACATAAAGAAATGTTAAAAAATATAAGTTTACCTAATGCAAAGTCAGACATGAAAAATACTAGCTTGTTCAAATTACCAAGAAAGTTTTCCAAGAATTTTTCCGAGAAAATCGTCAACTAAATAGTCCCCGAAATCCTTAACTAAAATAGTCCTTAACTGAACTCGCTCACGTCCACTCGACACCTGAAGCAAGATAGTTGACCCCATGTTTGCGCCCAGTGCCGACGCGAGGTTATTTGGTGCCCATGACTAGATAGATAGATTTGGCGACTCACCATAAAATCGTGTAGAGTTTCAGGATTGAGAAATTTTTGCTCGGCAATTTCAAAAACCCAAGAATTTTCGGAATTCTCAAAAATAAAAAAAAATATGAGCTTTTTTCTTCTCTTTTTATCTCGCTCAGTATTTTGTTGCAATATAAAGAGCTGTACTTTTTGTGATGGCAAAGATTGATTCAGTTTTTGAGCTACTGTCTGAAGCTCACTGCATAGATATTTAATATTATTAAAGTATAAAAAAATACTTTACTCCTCCATTTATGCGCTCTCTTATGGTTTGCGCCCTAGGCGGTTGCTTATTTCGCCTGTATGGTGTCGCCGGCCCTGTTGCGCCCGTCTCTAACTACTACACCACAGCAATGACGTCAAATTTCAAAGCTTAAATCGAGTGTAAATTTATATTTTTTTTGCGTTCAAAATTTTTCTGTTGATAAATTGCTTCTTAGTAACGCTACTGAATTATATATAATTTTCATGCGTGCGCGGGTATTATTATTTCTAAGATAAATGATGCGTATCACAAAAATGGAAATTGAAATAACAAAGAAATATTAATAATCAGGTGTGGCCACATTTTTTTTAAAGAGCGACTAGTTGAAACAAATTTTGATGACGATTTACTGATATCGATTATAATTAAATCAGAATAGAACAGAAAAAAACCCATTTTATAGTTTCGTGATCGACCAAACATACGTTCGCGATTGACGCACTGGCCATATTTATATTAAATATTTTTGGTGTAGGACAGTGGTTTCCAAAATGTATGTTAACTACGCCTCTCTTTGAAAAAAAATATTATCGCGCCACCCCATTCTTTATTTCATATAATAATAAAAACACGTTTTAAAGATTAAACAAATATTTTAAACTGTTCGCTTAAGCTATTACAAAGGTAGGCGCGACTACAACGCTACCCCAGGGAGGTGCGCCTCCCAGTTTGGAAATCGCTGGTATTTTAAAGTAATTTTTCATTATTAAATTCTTTTGAAACCGTTTTTGATTGAAATATTTCATGACAAAATAAATATGGGCTAAAAAATATTCATAACGTTTTGGTTTGGTAGGCAAATATTTTTTATTCAAAACATTAGCAAAGCAGTCAATTTTATTTTTCCAAAAAAAAATGGTTGGGACATCTGTGAGGGAAACTTATAACTGCCTTGAGTGGTGTGCGTCTTGGATAGATTGCTTTTCCAGAAAGTGTTCTAACATTCAAACTGAGATAAAGTTTTTTGCCAAACTCAATAGATGTCGTTACCTGTTAAAATAAATAAGTATTTAAATATTATTTATCCTGGTCAAATTTGAAGGTGTGGCATATTTAAACAGCCCATTTGACACTGACTGAAGAATTCGTATATAGAATAAAACTGTTTAAAAATAAGATTAATGTAAAATTATTCAATTTGAATCGTTCAAATTATGTACATTCACACAGATTTTGCCACTAACGACCCGGGTTTCGCCTTTCGGCATCTTCAGGCGTTCAAGTACACGGATGAACTTAAGTTCATCCGTGCACTTGAACGCCTGAAGATGCCGAAAGGCGAAACCCGGGTCGTTAGTGACAAAATCTGTGTGAATGTGCATAATTTGAACGATTCAAATTTAACATTGAAATTCCAATACCTTCAGTCGAAATCTTAAAAGTAAAATTATCCTTCCAAAATATCATTACCGACCCTAGTCAGTGGCGCAATTTCAATTGGCATACTTTTTTTTCAACCTTTCCGTGGGCTAACTATTGCAGAAAATATTCTGCAATGATTATTTAATGTATCAAATGAAATTTTAATACATTCATGTGTATTAATTTTTAATTAACCTCTACCACAGCTCAAATTAATCACTAAAATTAAGTATACCATTGTTAAGACACTGGCAATAGCTACATACGTGTTGAGAGATTATGTACTTTAATCGATAAAATAATAATACTTATTTTAATTTATTCACGTCGACGCGAAATAATTCATCAGACCATGGAATACCGCTGAACACTGTTCCTAAAGGGATCGCCATTAGCAGACTAGTTTTACACTTTAGAAAAACGAAAAATGATCATTAACATAATGAAGAATAGAATAACTCATATTTTTACAGAATGAAATATATGAACAACTTATTTCTCCTCCGGCGGATGCAATCCATTAAAGACGTGATTGTACTTAAAAAGTTCAAGAAAAGTTTTACTATGTTACTAGTTGGCTCACTTCACCTCTTGAAGGCTCATATTATTCTAGACTGTTTATACAATACTGTTTTGATTCAATAATCTCTTTTTAATTAATTAACATTATTAATCTATTATTAATCTAATATTCAATATTTCCGACGCTCATGTATTATAGGAAATGTAGAGTAAGAATATTAATTTGATTAAATGAAACGTGATTGCAGAAACTATACTCAAATAGCAAGAAAACGTTTAATCCGACCACGTTTTGAATTAGGGTTTCACCGTATATAAACCTATATTTTGAAATGGTGCATTTACGAGATAGCATTAAATTTAGTGATTAATGTATAACTGCAATTTCTGACTTATATGTTATCTTATGTCTACGATAAATTGCATATTGTTTAATATTATAAATGTATTAAGTGACAATCGATTGCTTATTTAAGTATTGCATATAATTGCATTGGAGTGATACAAATATTCACTCCTTCTACAGAACACCGAGAGTTGCTTTGAGATTAAGCGAGCACCTTGTTAACGTATTGACAGCCCACCGCTGGTTATGTCGCTAGATGAAATATTAACATACCTACTATTTATTCATATTGACTGTAGAACAAACCCAATTTTTCAAAACAGTTTTTACGATAATCACAATGTATACAACTTAGTACACGTTCTATCGAAAGGATGTAAACTGCAAATGCCAAATTCGTACTAAGATTTTAAGTTTGAAAAATAGAAGGGATGTGAAAATTACGAGCAGGAAAAAAGGCTTAAAATAAAAGTTGCTATTTTTTAAATAAATTTATGCTCCAGATGTGGAGCATATTTTCTCTTAATGTACATAGGTATCTCAATAAAAGGTTTCTTACGAGAACTACTTATTACTCAGTCGCTCAACCTCTCTTTTTCAAAGAGAGTAGTAGGGATAGAAGCAGTGGTGTAGTGGTAAATAAATAGGTACCAGGTCAGTCATTGATTTCTTCCATATTTTTTTTTTTATATCCGTCCGAAGTTAAAAAACTACAAGTTTTAACAATTACATCAATACAAAAAACGTTCAAATTAAGTTACAAGTCAAAAAGGTGACTGGGCGGCGTCCTGGCTCATTTTCAGGTGCCAGGTCATTGACCTGGCCCCACGACACCACTGGATAGAAAGATAAGGCTAGGGCAGGACTAGTGGTTAACTAATCGCTCTCGCTACGCCCAATTATTAATGGATTGGAAAGTGTTGGAAGGAATTATTATACATCACAAACACCAATGCCTTCGAACAGAAATCGATAAATCGATCGAAAAAATGCTACTCGTATTTTGAATTAATTGACAATCAACGATAGATCAGTAATTGGAACAATAGATTGATCATTTTACTTTGACTAAGTTTCTTTCTCAATTTTAAATTTCTTTCGTTTAATTCTGGGCTTCACAAAGTGTGTCCCGCGGATCAATTTATGTTCACGAGACTTTTTGGATTGTCCCGATAGATTTATATTATATCTAGCATTTTCATTTTTTTTCTTCATTCATATAATAAAAAATACTTTTAAAATAAAATATTTTCTGGCAAGTATGAACAGTTCGACATTTTAATATTTGCCAAGTAACCATATTTGTGAAAAAATATATTTTGAATTAAGCCTAAAATTATCAACACAAGTTTTTTCTACCTCCTGTAAAATTTGTGCTCAGTGGGTTACGTCGTTTTACCTTTCTACATTCGATGTAAATACCTGCCTATCTCGGTATAAATTTTTCCTATTATTGTAACAGCTATTCGGTATTTAGGTAAGGATGCGGTATCCTGCGTCTGCTTTGTCGAGAAATCCATTTAACAAGTTTTATGGGAAGCAATTTACCCGTTCCTAAACGCAATCTATTTTACCCGAGCCAGATACCACAATAAACGGTTCGATTGTGACAAAAAAAACAACCGTAAAGTTACACAAAAACCACAATAATGATTCTCCTTCATTGCATGCATCCGATGCCTCGCATCATTAATCTTAGCGACTGACGTTCAGGATTGCGCCAACTGCATCGAAGAGACTTCCAAGACACACCTGCCGAATCCCCCCACGCCGAAACAAAGACCCCAACGTTAAAAGAGAAGGGAAACACTCCCCCGCTAAAAAAAAGGATGCGCGGCTGAGTTTCTCATATGAACACACACTATCATGATTCTTATAAGCTAATTCGATACAATATACTGGACACCCAGGTGACCCAAGCTTATGTTCAATAAATAGCTGCGAATGGTAATCATATTTTGAATACCTACAGTAAAAACAATGTCTGTGTTTGTAGAACAAATTTGATATACATAACCATAGATATATTTATAATAGATAAATTTTCAATGTTAATGTAAATTTACTATTTTATAGCGGATCATATTTAACCGGTCTGAATTTTAATACTGTTTCGGTCATAATTTTTATCACATTGAATTTATGTTAAATGGTCGTAATATACTGGTCAGTGTACAGAGGTCAGAATAAATAATTAATATTCAGAATGTATATAAAATAGTCATAATTTAAATGAAATTAAAAAAAATCCAACCTAACCAAAATGGTTATAAAAATCTGACCGTATAATATTTTTATTCTGACCAAATATTGATTTAAGCTCTGACCATTTTTTTTGTTGCCTTTCATAATTAAATATTATTTAATATTAGAATTACGAATTCTATTTTCAAAAATCTAGAATAAGTAATAGAAAGAACTATCGTCATCTATGGCTCAGAAAAGTTAAATGTAATAATTGATATAGAAAAGTGTTTAAAAAATATTTAAAAAACAACATAGAAATTGTGATTCAAATAATTAAGATATGTTTGATATAATATCTAGGTACACGCCGTAAGTTGTGAGTTAATTTTGAGATGAACAAAAGGTTGGATTAAAACGCTTTTTACAAAAAAACAGTTTTTTATTTCAATACACCTTTGCTCCCATGGAGAGCGAAACCGGAATTTTAGTAGTTTATTATAAATATATATATTTAATAACTGTACTAAATATCATGATTAGCGAAATCATAAATTGTATTTAATTTAAAAAATAAAATAGAATTATAAAATAATCCAAAATAAATTGTTAACGTAAAAAATCTGAATAACTATCTACTTAGAAGTATTGACTTTTCGGAGAGTAAATTCGTTTACTTCTAAATTTTAATTGACTGTCAATACCTAATGCATATAAACAACGTTGATGCTTTTCTGAAGCTAATTTATTGATGTAATTAAACATTGAATGAACATAACTATTTTTGTCAGTTTACCACTTTCTCCAATATATTACAATATTTATTGCAACCAAATTTGAAAAGAGTGAAAAAAACTGGTTATTTGGATTCCATTGGTGAAAAAATAACATTATTGCCTACCGTTGCTTTACGATATCCGAAAATTCCAAGGGCAGCTTTCTTTTGATATCCAGCATTCCACCACTGGCGGAAAACGCAAAAGCACGTAACGAATGTGCTTCGAGCTTCTCCCAGGGAAAGAGCAAGTCGCCGTCGAGACCCGAACCGCGGTTGTGCGTGCGGATAAGCCAATCGGCTGTTTTCAAACAATGGGACGGTGCAAGCAAGACAATGGGGAACTCCCAGATGTGGGCGGGGCCTCCATTGTTGTGAACAATGGGGCCCATGCGCACTGAATGCGTGGTGGATGGAGATCCGCCGGACGATTTGGAAAGGTACACTTACCTACCAACTTCATCTTGCATCGTATTCCAAGTTAGAAGTCGCGGAAAAATAGTATATTATATTTTCTATTGTAATTTCTCAACGTTGTTCCCTCCACCCGTTACAGGCTTAAAATATAAAAGAAACTGTGGTATAGTTCGTAGCGCATCAACGTTATTCGTGCTACAGCGGTGGGCTACCAATACGTTAACTAGATGCTCGCTAAGACAGGGAGCTATTAACGGTGTCCCAGAAAAGTGGTTGTATTAGTTATAAATTGTAGTTATTTCAACAAAGAGCTCGTCGGCTTATGTTAAATTTAACAAGAGGCTCGGTTGAATCTTTTTCGAGTCCCCTCCAGCCCACCTCTGGCTAGGTCCCTTTGAAGACCCGTAATAAATCGATTTTACGAAGAATTAAATAGAAAATATGGGCCCATATGTAAACGTTATCAAAGGTCCTCTATTTTTTTTTGTTCCAAATATAAAATTTATGCAAAAAGGGAGCTGCCAAAAATAACAAAAATCAATTACTTTTATTTTACACGTACAGGTGAAAAAAACCTCTACTATTTACTGTTATTAAGACTATTAAAAAAATATTCATTTTTTAGTATTAGTTTTCTTACTTCTTATTGAAAAAATAAATATTAACATAAATATGGAGCCTCCTAAACCCAAGCGCTCTTATGTGTTTTAAATGCCCCGTTGTATGGTGATTACGCCACTGGTTTTATCATACATTTAGCCCAATTGCAGTTGATCTTAGACTTAGAGAATTGTTTTCTTCATAATCTGCTTAAGTAAGATTTAACAAATGCATCGCACGAGTCCCTCCGAGCTTTGTCCAGCCCATCTTTAATTTTTGCCATCAATGTATCAGTTGAAATTTCTCAAGACTTTGTCGCATATGCAAGTGTGCACAGAGTTACATGAAATAAATAGAGTGTATGAAATAGTTTTTATTTATCGAGTTTTACTTGCTTTTGAAAGGGTGTCAAGAGTTCTTTGAATGCAATTTACGCTAGACACAAATAAGTCGGCTGACCGACGGAGCTACACATCCGACTGACATCATATTATATTATCGTCTTGTACAATCATATTGCCATATTTTCATGTTGAATTAACTACTAACCTGCCAAACTGGAAAAGCTTCGAACCGGAGTGACCGTGGCCAATTAAGAATTGGCTGTTCCAGTAATGTAAAAAAGTAAATTTTCTAACCATTACTTACTATATCCAATATATCAAATCAAACGTTCTTACAGTGGTGCTTACACCTAAGCCTAAAATCAGCCTAAATGAAAACTATGGTATGCCACCTGTTATTTTATTTTTTATAGCACAAACACCGCCTTCTATAACACAGTCTCATACAGCACGATTACTCCTGTACAGCAAGATACCATTTCTATATTTACTAGATGACTTTTAATGTGTAATGAGTAATTTATTTCAATTACTTTTGGTTTTGTATACGCCATACTTTCATATTAGAATTTTTAATGGGAGTCATCTAAGATAAGACTTTGTTCGGCCATCTTGGACAGAGCTGTCAGTTGACTGTCAGTCGACTTTGACAAATATATCGCATCGTTGATACTCCATACAATCAATTTTTTTAGAGCATATCTTAACTAATATGATAGTTAATTCTACTGAAGTATAAATTATATATCAAATTTATTATTTGACACTTACATTTAATGTCATTTTATAACCAGTTCAAATCATGCACTTACTTTAAATAGAAAATTAAGATGTACTGCTCGTTTTTATACTGGTTATATTAAAATTACAATTACAGACACCAGAAATGTAAATATTTCCGTCTGAGTTCTTATGGTGTTGTTTTCGTACTAACTAATGTTGAAAGAGAGAAGATTGCGTTGAATATATTACCGTGAACCGTACATAATATAACCACAAAATAAAGTCTATCAATTCAATTTAATATTGATTGTTGAAAATAATATAGTTGACCATCCCTAAAGCAACAGTGGGATAAGTCGAAAATACTATTTTCGAGATAATTGAACTTTAAGGTAGTGTGTTGTACTTTTTAAAAAGCGAATTATGGTTTTATTTAGTTCCTTAAACGGTTTATGATAAAAGATAATAGTAGGTATTTTATTTTACTAATCTCGCTAATGCCTTAAAGTAACACGGCAAAATCAATTATTGTAAATGTAAAATTTTTCTTTAAAAATATGCGTGTTTTTTTAAATAAAATATTTCAGTGTTTTATTATAAAGGTATACCTCACATTTAAGGTGTTTACTGTCAATACTTGGTGGAATGAAATTATAATAAAACATTTTTAGTACTTTTTCCACATAAAATTTATTGAATCAGGACCGGTTTAGCTCATTGTGAGCATTGTCAACTGATAAGAAATGCAATGAAACAGAGATATTTATACAAAAGTTAAGTAAGAAAAACAAGGTATGACAAACAATTGGTATTACAACTAAGCAAATAAATTGTAGCAAAATACAATAAAAATAAAATAAAACTAAAAAGTTGAAAACCTCTTAGCAATGCAAAATTTTATGTGGAAAAAGTACTAAAAATGTTTTATTATTTTTATTAAAGGTATACCTTTCAACATCGATTGGCATACTTAGCCTAAAATCGACTTTTTTCACTTTATCTCACTATTGCTATATGGTAGTGACATGTGTTTTTTGTTTTATTACTATAATTATTATTATCATTTATACTTAAAAGATAGGAAAATGTTACATTTTATGTCACATATGAGTAATTCGTTAAAAAAATAATTTGTAAGCTATTTCTTGTATTGAACTGCTAGTTGCAGTTCTTTGAAAGAAAATAAGTATGAAATCATTTAAATTTATTGTTTGTTGCAATGTTAATTGAAGATAATTACATAAACATCGTCATTGTGTATTAGATTTGGTGAAATAGTGCAACATTGATTACTCTTAGTGTTCAGCGTATTATTTTTATAGATATGTAATTGTTTATTTGAATAAAAATAGTGAGGGACCTATTAAAATGGGCATAGGTGTCCATAATGCACAATCGAACTCTGTTGTAAAGCAAACACGTCTACCAAAGCTCACAACAATAAGTATCCTCTTGATATATGTTTAAAAAGTGAGAACAATGCGTGTATCTTCGCTGAGGTCAAGACACCTTCGGAATTTGGACGGTGGCTTTGTTGAGCAGCCGAGGAGAAGGATCCGCCTTGTTCGGTACGGACCTCTCGATTCATCTCCGAACCAGACGAGTGTCTTTTTTTTCCAACCGGGCACAAAGACGCGGACAGTCTCTCGGGCGATTGATCTTAACTGTTGCACAATTTGCGACGTAACAAGCTTTGATTATTGACACTGAACGTGAATTGAAAAAAAAAGAATTCACGGAGTTTTCAACAATGCGCGATCGCGGTGAGGAGGTCTTGTTGAAGAGGCTCTATTTCTACGGCAGAGGTGGATACACCGTTGGCTGCGTTGAATAATATCAATTTACTTGCTTCAAATCACCAAACAGACATAAAATAGACTATTACAAATGCTATTTGTAAAAAAAACACTACTTATAAAAACTTTAAAAACTTTTGAAGTAAGCGTTAGTTTGTAAGTAATCGGTAGAGTTGTTTCTATTTTTTTAAACGAATTCGTATTTTTCATTACTTTGTTTGTGATAGGTAAAGCGAATTAAAGCCATATTATACAATATATTTATTTCCCTAAATATGACGCTTAGACTGTGCTAGAACAAACATGAACTGAATCATTATTGTGCCGTTAATTTTATTTAATAATCATAAAACATGATAAAAATAATACAAGATTTTTATTGTAATGCCATTCCTCCAGGGATTGACAGTGAATACCTTAAAAGTGATCATAAAACATGAATTTAAAACTATTTTTTTCCACTGTAAACTTATTAACTTGTGCCAGCCTGTGTGGTCGAGTGGTCAACATCGTTGGCTACCGCTACGGAGGACACGGGTTCGAATCCCGGTACGGGCAGTTTTATAAATTGATTTTTCAATCGATTTATGAATTTCTGTTCAAAGGCATGGATGTATGTGATGTCTTGAATTCTCCCACCCATCCTATCCTATGAACGGGGCGTATGGAGAGCGATTAGCTAACCACTAGTCCTGTCCTTGCCCTTTCCTTCTATTCCTACTCTCTTTGGAAAAAGAGAGGTTGAGCAACTGAGTAACAAGCAGTTCTCGTAGAAACATTTCTGTTGAGATAAACTCCATTAGGAGTCCATATGCTCCATATTGGGAGCGGACATGGAAAAAAAAAAAACTTATTACAGGAGGAAGTTAATAAAACCTTTGGTTATGATTAAAACCTAACCATTCGAATTGTCGCTTACGTTGTTCTGCCGATTATTGGTCGATATGTTCTGCCATGTGTAGTGGTGCAGTAAAAAAGAAATTTTGTTTATAAACTTTGAACTGGTTAAAAGTGAAAATATTACTTCTAGTAAAGAAGTAAATCAAAGACTTATGGCGCAAGAGGTGCCCAAAGGCTAGGTTTGTATTCAGAAACATTTCGCAGACATTTAGGAACTTTGGCAAAGCTTTTTATTTTTTTATCTCTAAAGTTACGCGCAAAATACACAAAGACTTATAAAACAACCTATTATATAACAAAATATTGGAGAAACCTATGAATGAAGGTGTTCTTAATTTTGTTCAGTTAAAAATGTTTAAATTTAGCTTTATCTCTATTAATTTAATATACAGTGGAACCTCGATTCTACGTTTTTCAGGGGATTGTAATAAATAAATGAATAATGCGGGAAACCAATAATGCGGGAAATCTTCAAATAATATTTTGGAAAAATGTTTAGTTTTCAAAAAACTTATTTATTTATGTAACTAAAGGCGATGTTAAATTATTTGAGTGAAAAAAAATATTCTACAAAAACGGTCAATCGGGATAATAATTGGGACGGGACCATAATATTTGGATGATAGATCGAGGAAATCAGTAAATCAGGGAATGATAAACGTGGAATTATTAAGTATTGTTATGACGGGGTCTTGAAACAATAAACGATCCATGCACAAAAAACGAAGATAGTGAGAACGGTAGAACCACTGAAATTCTACTGAAAAAAAACCTGAAACGAAATGCGAGGCAAAACTATTTATGAAAAATATTCAACAAAAACGGTCAATCGGGATAATATTCGTGACGGGACCAACATATTTAAACGATAGATCGAAGAAAACGGTAAATCGGGGAACGATTAATGCGGGATTCTTTTACATTGTTTTTATGGGTGTTTGGCCGGGACTATGAAAAATAAACGATCCATGCGGGGAAACGAACAATGCGAGAACGGTAGATCGGGGTTCCACTGTGATTAAAATACATATTTTTTCATAGCAACTTAAGCAGTGTTTTAAACGACTGTCATGCATATAAACTAACACAAGTTCACTGTCAAAACTTCCCATTGTGATTCATCAAAGATTGTAACATCCATCACTGATCTGATTTGCAAAGGGAAATACTTAGCAAGTCTTTTTTGTAATTTCATTAACACCACCTTGAAAAGAAATCACGAATAATGGTATTGATACACTCGCGCCCGGCCGGTCATATTGTGCTTATGAATTTTTAAATAGTTTTTTTCGACGCGTAAAAAGCACTCGGAGTCCGGACACAATAGACTTTATTGTGTTGAAAAATCAATAAGCGATTGTTCCATTCAACGCTGAGTCGGGAATAATTGATTGGTGATGATGTTAAGATGCATTTGACGTATCCGCATTGCAAATCAGTTGTGCGTTGATCAGACAGTGTGTACAAAAATATCGTTAATGATTGATAAGTAACCTAACTCGTCGTTCTTCTTTTTCTTACAATGATAATCACTTACTTAATAAATACCTTTAAGCAGGGTTGGGCTGGAAGGGGTTCGCGCGAGCCCCTTGTTAATTAAAGTATAAAGTATATATCTGCAATTTCTGACATATATATTATCTACGGCAGTTTCAATATATACAGTAGTATATTTATGGCCATTTACATTGATAAGTTTGCAGTGAATTGCACATTGTTACATATTATAAGTGTATTAAGTAACAATCAATTTCTAGTATTTCAAACAAGTATTTCATATAATTTCACAGGAGTGATAAAAAAATCACTCCTGTGAAATTCCCCAGAACACTGAGAATTGCTTTGAGATTGAGCAAGCCCTTGTTAGCGTATAGACAGTCCACCGCAGCAGAAATAAGCTCCCAATACGTTAACAAAGGGCTAAAGTAATCTCTAAGGTATTCGTGGTTTTTCGGGGAAAAGGTGGATTTTTATCACTCTTATACAATTATACGCCGTAATTATAGAAACCATCGAACATGAATATATATATATATATATATATTTATTTATAAGAAATGATACTCAATTTAGTGTAATTCAATAAATATCAATAGCTGGAAAATGTATCTAACTCCATTAGTTTTTTTATTCACTTAATATTTTAAAAAAATGACACTTGCAATCACCGATAAAGTAAAATAATAATTCAACAAAATAGATTCTAAGTACACGTAAGAATAAAACATAACTACTATATCAGTGTTCTTCAACCTATGGTCCGCGGAAATATAGTTCAAACCTTAAAAAATAAAATCCATTAGACGGCATTAAAATTAAATACATATATTCATCCACAGATACGTCAAATTAAGACATTCATATATTGTTCACCCGCAATCAAATATTATATTATTTTATAAAATATTTGAAAGAAACTGGATAAAAAAATATTTTTTACTAATTTATTCTCCATTGCTAGTTCAAATAGTCGTATGTCGAGAACTGGCTGTGGATTTTTTTACATTTTTACCGGTTCGCAGATGTAAAAAGGTTGACGAACACTGTACTATATAACCAATCGGCTACTTTTTGGAAATTATTAGTAATTTTAAATTAAAATAAATAACTGTGTCATTATACTTAAAATTTTGTTAAGGGCTTTAAAATGATGTAAAAAAATCTATAGCTTCGCACATATTTACAGTTCCGAGTAAGTTCTGTGAAATTATCTTCGATGTTTTTCTTGATGGTGAGCGGCAATATGCGATAAAAATTACAAGTTACAGTAAAAATTTAAATTTGGCAGACTAACATCGAAAGAAAGAAGAAAACTTATTTTTTGACATTGCAATCACCTTTTTCAGTCTCAAGTATATATATTTTTCAATCTAATTTCTCTAAGCCTAAGCAATATAATTTTTGTATTTTTGTATGTACATATAATAGAATATATTTTGTATAATGCTATGGTTACTATATCTGTGTATTCTAAAGTATGTTTATTTCAAAAGGTTTGTATATCATTCAGACAGCCAGAATGTTACATTACATATTGTATCATCTTTTTCATAGACGTTCTGTTTATCAGTGAAGCATTACATTTGCATTTGGCCGTTTATTAAAACTTCATACGCGAACGAAAACTGACTCGCTTCAATTTTCCGAGCAGGCAAACCGACGCAGTAGCTCAAAGCGGGTGGCTTACTCACGAGTGACTTATGTTAGAAAAATAACCAAAGTTCTCTGTAATCCCCGCTCGAGTGACGTTTTTAATAGCCAATTTACCGACCCGGGTCGCAGCGTGGATATATTTGAGTGGGCCTCAAGTGACCGGGGCCTTTAGGCCGCCGAAGCCCCGTGCGGGGGCACTCGCCGGCCTAACGGTGCGTAAATTTGTCCCCTAATCTAATGGATGGACGGACGGAGGCGGAGCGGTGCGGTAGTAATAGAATCACCCATTACGCTGACTAAATCTTACAACGGATAAATGTACTTGATATACGTTTATGTGTCTATTCAATTTATGTATTATTCAATTTTGATTTTTGTACTATGTCCGTTCTCATTGTGGTGCAAACGAACGCCTATTTTTAACTAAAACATTTTATAATGTATAAGGTGCTTGGTGGAATTTAAATATTAAATTTGAATCGTTTAAATAAACTTTTAGAAATAAATAGAGCACAGCTGCATAGCCTTCCGATTTTCAATGAAATATTAAACCTACCGGGATCTCCACTTCTATACCTTATATAAATATAATCATAAAATCTTTGCCGACAAACAAATAAATACAATTCTTGAAACTACTTACTATTCGAATCTGTGGGCATTCCCATAAGCTTATCCTTTTCGCCAGCAATAGCTATAAGCTCAATGATACATTTATTTCTTATATAAACACGAAACATTCATTTACTAAGCGTCAGTTCAAGTTCATCCGTGCACTTGAGCGCCTGAAGATGCCGAAAGGCGAAACCCGGGTCGTTAGTGACAAAATCTGTGAGAATGTACATAGTTTGAACGATTCAAATTTAAAACATTTTATCAGTAAGCCCTTAACGAAAACTAGGTGAAATTCACTTACTCAAGCTTTTTAAAAAGTGGATGTGAGATGAATGAGTTTATGATTAGTAATTAATTAATCTAATAGTTTTATGTCCATAGAAAGAGGTATTTTGTTTTCATTATGTAGAAATAGCCATGATGGTCCTGTTGGACATCCAGATCTAGTTTCGTCTCCAAAAAAATTCTGTCAGTTCAAAAAAAATCTGCTTCTTTTGGAGACAAAGTTTATCCTCTTTGCTCTTTACCATTTAATCCCTAATCACATCAGCTTCAAAACCAAAAATTGTTTTATTACTGCTATTAATGTTGCTTATTATTAACTAATTACATTATTACTATAATTCGATTATTATTTAATTAAACTTGACTAATATATATGTTTATTTTAAAATTATTATTGAAAATCAAATTGTTATAAAAATATAATTTATCTATATCACTGAGAAAATTTCATCTTCGGTGTGCACTAAATACGATTTTTGCCAAGCTAATAAAAAAAGTTATTCAAGTCCTTATTCTAGTGGTCAACATCGTTGGCTACGGTTACGATGCTCACTGGTTCGAATCCCAGTACGGACAGTTTTTATAAATAATCGATTTATGTATTTCATATAAGACATAAATGTCTGTGGTGTCTAAATTTTAGTGTGTAGCAAGATTGGCTTTTGAATTTAGATTTCATTCATGGGCGTTTGTGATGTAAATTTACCTCAAGTTTATCTCGAGTGACTCTCATCGCGTTTTTCTCGTATGATCTTTCAGCTTTAAAAAAATTGGCGCATTTTCATTAGCTGTAGTAAAAAATAATAATATTGGAAGTGAACAATGGAAAAAAAATATTTGATTTATTTTAAATAAATACTAACAGGTACAATTCAAATGATGAATATAAGTGTATTTTTATAATTTTTTGTCTGACTATTTTGATTGCGGGAAATAATTCTATCGATTATCTTGGCAGGGATGGCATTATAAGCCACCCTATTCCATCTCGGCGATGAGTTTATCTCGTATAACGATTCGCGTACAATATTAACGAGTGGCTCAATGGCCGGCTTCCAGTCTGACAATACGAAGACAATAAAACAAAAGCCTCTCAGTTCAAACAGACAGAAGAACTGGCGAGGGCAGATACCCAAATTCTGACATTTCTTTCTCAAATAACTCAGCTGCGTACCATAACGGTGAGGGTAATAGTATACAAATGAAAATAATAAAAAAAAAACATACAATACAGTAGATCACGAAATAAATATTGAATCAAGAGTGTTTTCATTGAATATCAACGTTCATTTTCTAACCCGTATCTACTGCAGTTAAATTATATTTAAATAAAAAATCACAGACAAAGAAGTTCAATATTGATTTATCACGTGAATTTTAACAGACATATTTTTTTCAATTAGTCATTCAGCTGATAAATAAATACAAATTGGCAAGCCAAAAACTAAGTTCGCCTGTAAGTAACTCAATCACTTCCATGCTTAATGTTTTGATATCTGGAAAAGTTTTTTGAACATTGTTGCTTCTCTTAGTGACATTACCATTGGCAGGCTGTTTATATACATACATACGTAAAGTTAGTTCTAGACAACAAAAAATCGTTACTATTAGATTTAATAATAGTATATAGCGATATACATATATCCTTAATTCGTTTTAATGAAAACAATGTATTTAATTTTTCGAACTCATGACAAATAATTTTTGAATACTTTGTTGATTTTGTTCGTTTTTTTGATAGTGTTTAATCGATCATTACTGATTTGCAGAACCATGCATGCTATTCAATAAGCCCACGATCAAATTTTAAAATCGTCTTATAAATACTGAAATTGTGCATTATTATCGCATTTATATATAGTATGTTAGTATAAAAAATGAATAAGTGATTTATTATTTCTTAAATCATCACGGAAAGACTCTATTTGAAAGAGTTTTAGTAACTGACTCATTTTA
Source organism: Himalopsyche anomala (assembly GCA_031772345.1). Taxonomy (NCBI): domain Eukaryota; kingdom Metazoa; phylum Arthropoda; class Insecta; order Trichoptera; family Rhyacophilidae; genus Himalopsyche; species Himalopsyche anomala. The sequence goes on along the minus strand of CM062824.1, from coordinate 5,816,982 downwards.
ATTAAAGCGCTTGGGTGTGCCACTGGACGAGTCCAACATTCCGAAATGATTCTTTTTTCCTTTTTTCATTGTCGAAAGCAAGAACAATACAAGCGGGAAACAGAGAATATTCTACAAAGACACAGATTCATTTAAATTTACATTTGTTCCTTTTGTTTCCTTGTTTTTTCCCGCTCAAACAGTGACAATAGCTAACGAGAATGAGGCCATCTTAATTATTTCTGTTTTTCACCGCCATTTAAAAGGGGATATTTAAAAAATGAAAATTCTTTAAGGTCCAATGTTCGATACACTAATTTATAAAATACTTTTAGAAGTAAATAAAACACACTACATTCTATTTACCGTGCTCAAAATTGGACTAATGTTTGGATCTAGTTATACCAAAATAAAATAAAAATATCTTTTATCAGCTGTATTTTAACTATTTAAACTTTGACTATAAAATTTGACAACATTTACTTTATATTTGAAAAATTCAAATGCAAATAGACCACAAGGGTGTACACTAAACTATTTTAATTCATTATAGCAATAAAGATAATTATTTCATGAATTTAATGTATAAAGTCCAACTCTGGATTTTATTCTTCCGAATAATGACTATAGTCTGATATTTTTTTTCAGGTATCAATAAACAAATGAAATATATGTATTTGTCTTTTGGGTTGGATTGTTTATTAACTAATAAATCCTCTATTAAGTGCCAATTTTTCTTTAGACTTTAAAATCCATCATATTTAATAGCAAAGAATCATTTGACCTATTTTCAACACTTGTCGCGGATGGAAAAATACACATTACAGAAAATTACAGCTGATTTTGATGTACGTATATATTATACAAGAGACAAGCAACGCCACAGTTATTTTTAGAAAAAAAATAACTAACACGGATTTTCCGGGGTGAATATTTAACTGATCAAATAAAACACACGATACAAATAAAGGCAGAAGATTTTCCTTTTCCCTTGTCGGAATCAGAAAAGGCTAAAGAGGACAATGCCGGCCATTGCTTGACCTCTGCACCCTCTCAAAGAGGGAAGGTACTTACTAGTCCAGCTTAGCTTTTTCAATTGAGGATCCACTCGTAATGTTCTCTTATCTTCTCAAAGGCGAGCAAATCTCTCGCCTTTTTCACTTTCTTATATTTCCCTTCCTTTCTTAGCTTTTATGCCGTGGTCGTTCGTCCATTATGGATTCAGAAATATGGTCTCCTTGGAAAATTACATGCAAATCCTATTGAATCTGTAGTTATTTTTGGATATGATTTAGGAGGTTATCTTCAAAGGCTCAGATTCTTTTATGTAAAGGTCGATGTGTTGGTTTTTTTCAATACTAACGTAAGAGTAATTTGAAACACGATCTTTTAAGTATAAATGAAAATGTTTTATGATGTGTTACTGGAAATATTAAATATGTAATACTAAAAAAAGATGCAACATATATAGAGAATCAAACGTACAACATTAATTAATTACTTACTTAATAAACACGTGGTATTTTTGTTGTTGTTTTAATTTTAACGAAATAACTAATGGGTGAAAGTTTTTATGTTTTAGATGTTTGTATTATTATTTAATGGCAACCCTCAACTAAAGCAAAAAAGAATCAATAATTTAAAGTATGATTATACCTACAATGATATGTGGAAAAAACTAAGAGTTTTATTATAAGTCAAAGTAATACTTAAAAGAAAACACAACATTTTCGCACCACGGAAATCTCTTTCTCACATCAGTGAACATTTAAATATGGATATTATGGCTCAAATATTCTAATATTTAAAATCAGCGTGCAAGATGGTAATGAATTAGAATAATATTATCACTAATTTTTAATCTCATGCTCATTGTAGTGCTGAAATATAAATATCACATAAATTCTTTACAATATAATTGAAACAAATGAAATATTAAAAGTAACTATGATTTATGAAAATAAATTTTATTTTTATCATATTCACTCCCGAAATCAAACATTTATTGCTCTCTTAGTAGAAATTATTTTAGTTTGTATCTAGTCCCTCAACCACTTTTCTTCGGATACGGTTATGATAAAAAGTTGGAGCAAAGAAAGAAATAATCAGTACCGGCGCGAGGCTATTTGACGCCGTAGGCAACGGTTATTGGCGCGCCCCCTTTTTCGAAACAATGAAAAAAAAACAATTCAGCATCATTAAAAACATTTTTTTTTATAAATCCATGTCCGCTCCCAATGTGAAGCATATAGCCTCCTAGTGGAGGTGGTATCTCAACAGAAGCTTTAATGTGTGAACTGTATGTTATTTACTCGCTCAAACTCTCTTTTTCGATTTATATAGAATACAATACATAATTATGGTTTTCGCTCTAGGCGGTTGCCTATTTCACCTGTATGGTAACGCCGGCTCTGGAAATAATAATAAACTAGCCCTGCTTTTAGGATCATTTGATAACATTGTGAAATTAGAAACAGGCTAAGTGTTTTATTTTTATAATTAATAATATAGTTTCACACAGAATTGACAGTTAAAACTGTAAAAGTAATCATATAAATTTGTTTTATGTTCATAACTATAAAGCTTATTCACTAAGAATTGACAGTAAAAACCATAAAAGTAATAGTTACAATGTGCTTATTTTTTTATAAATATAATACATTTCCAATATGAATTTCCACTAAAGAAAAAAATATAGTATGTTATTGGAAAAAATAAATTGAACAATCAATTTATGTAAACGTCCTTTCACAGCAGCTGAAAAAGACAAATGTGTTTGTAGTGTTTTGACTACTAGCTTACAGTACTAAAGATGTTATACCTACTGGTAGCAGATATTGTATCGTAAGGTATAATGATTTAAACTGATTAATGTTTCAAGACGTATTAAGATAGAGGGCAGTTTTGCAGATAAAGGAATTTACTAATGGTGGTGCGGCAAGATTAACCGAAGCTTTTTTAACTTATCTCTCATCAATTAAAAATGAACCTATTAGCTGGCAGGTAACTTGAAATCCTGTCACATCTTGCTACCGTTTCTCGGTAGTGAATTTGTTTCAATGGCTATTCAAGACGCTTAGTGTTTTTATTTTTCTTTTCCGTTTTGTGTCCCATGTCCTTCTTCAAACGACAAAGGACATCCAGTTCATTTTCGTGATGCTATGCATAAAAGAGAAAAATGCTGAGAGGCCCACCGCTACTTAAAGTTAAAGTAATTTAAAATTTAATGTTTTTCGAAGTTGCTATTCTAAACAAACTTAATAATTTGTTTTTATCTTTGAATGTTTTTATTCAACACAGCGTGAATTAATTGCATTTATATTTACATACCTATATTATATGTATTGGTTTTTGAATGAAATTGTTTGGTCAGCGAAAATATTGATAAGTGTAATATCATAATTTTATAACGACTTTCATATCGACTGTGGAAAAGAAAAAGAACGTAACCCACACATATCAAAATTAACAGGAGGCGCAAAAAACGTATTTTGATGATTTTGGGCCATACGCAAATTAAGAATTATACACAACCTTGAAGTGCACGGAGACTTCTAAACTGGTGTTAAATTGACATAATCTAATATTCATTAAGTAAATTGTTTAGGAAAAACCTTTATTTCAGTAATTTTTCTTGTTTTTAATTTTTTAAAATGTCATCTTTTTCAAACTTAAAAGCTAAATTTAGATACTATTTCAGCATTTGCCGCTTGCATCCTTTTGATAGAACGTGAATCAAGTTGTATGTATACATTGTGATTATCGAAAAAAAGCTGTTTTGTAAAAACTGAGGGTCACGTCCTTTTTCCTTTCCACAATCGATATATGTATATGTATGAAAGACGCTTTTTAGTTTAGACATGCGCTGTGGATTCCCCGAAGAAATCTGAATCTTGTCCGACGATTTGGATGGATTTCATTACTGTGGAAGGCACTGGTGCCCATCCACCTATGACCTGGGAGGAAGCAAAGATACTGTCTTGAAGGTACTGCGTAGTGGCCATATGCTCCGAGTGAAAAACGGACGTGGTTAAAAAATATAAATGAATTAAATTTGTATAAAATAATTATTTGCACATGTTCGTCCGTCGGTAATTTTACCTTGGTAAATATTTCATCAAGCGTTTTTTTACCGTGTTGTCTCATTGCCTTACAAAATATTCTACTGATAGCATGCAGGTAAGTTAAATAATTTTAAATATTGGTTGCCTTTATGATTTAATTTTAAAATCCATTTGAATTTAACTAATTAAAAAATACTACTCTCTGAAATCATTGTTGGTATTGAATGTTTTTTTATAATTGTATTTGGAAAAATAAAAATAAATAAATTTTCAGAATAAAGTAGGTATCTTAATACTTAAGCTGATCAGAAAAGAAAATCTGAAGAGAACAAACTGCTGATATAAAATTGACTACCTATTATCGAGAAGGTAGGAAGTACATATCCTTCATTTAGTAATTAAAATTTACATTCAGAGAATCAATTTTTATGTACCTACATATATAAATAAATGAAAAATAAAAAAAAGTTGCTGAAGAAATAATTATCAATGTTTACGACCTAAAATTGGCCAAACTGTAACATTTTTGAGGAGCAAATATTCAAAAAGTGATTTGTTACAAATTTTGAAAAATGCTGTTCAATATCAGTTCTGATTGTCCATAATAAAATGAATGAATGGAAATCACAATTTATGTTCGAAAAAGCTTTTTTTATCAAAAAATTAAATCATTAAGTTGACACATTCAAGTAAACCGTGATATCTCTAACATTCAAATCATCATTTCCCAAGCTCTGTATTTGTGTGACAAATCACTTTTCAAATGTTTGCTCCTATTTAATGTTTTTTTTAACCATGTCCGCTCCCAATGTAGAGCATATGGACTCCTAATGGAGTTTATCTCAACATATGTGTTTCTACGAGAACTGCTTGTTACTCAGTTGCTCAACTTCTCTTTTACTAAAGAGAGTAGGAATAGAAGGATAGGGCTAGGACAGGACTAGTGGTTAGCTAATCGCTCTCGATACGCCCCGTTCATAGGATAGGATGGGTGGGAGGGGGGAATTCAAGATTCACACACATCCATGCCTTCGAACAGAAATTCATAAATCGATTGAAAAATCAATTAATAAAACTATCCGTACCGGGATTCGAACCAGGGACCTCCGTAACCGAAGCCAACGACGTTGGCCACTCGACTACACAGGCGGCTTAAAAGAAGAGAAATTTTATGTTAATCTTCTAAATTCAATATATTTTCTCAATCGTTAACTATGATATGATTTGGAGTAGATTAATTATGTTCATATCTATTGAATGCCAGTAATATCTATACATAAAAAAATACGTAATTACGATTATTGAAAACATCGGCATTTAACTAATTAAGTAATTTTTATTAAATTATGTAATGGACTTGACCATCTTTGACCCAAAAAGACAAAACTGTTTTTTTAAGATTGCCAAGATTGATATGCACTGATTTTGTGTTAGAAATAAATTTAAGATTTCGGTCATTTGCGGTTACGCCAAGTTAAGCTAACATCAAAAGAAGATAATTACATATAAAATAATATTTATGACTCTATATGTCTTTGAATAAAATATAATATACATTTTTACGTATATTCATACCTATTTATACATATTTAAAACCTTTGCATGTTTGCTAAGGACATGAAAGAATCGCCATTTTACGATAACAATACGATCTCATTCGCGTTGTAACGACAATATGGGATTTGAAATAAAATTCTCTATCAAAAAATAAGCTCCCTTTATACAAAGTATTTTTTGATGTAGTAAACTGTAGTACTGGTGTGAGTGTGTGTGTGTATGTGTGTGTATTCCACGACAGGCGGTTAGAGTTATGGTCAGTCCCTCTTTTGAATTAACATAATCCGCCCTGACACGACCGACCATGTTATTTTATGAGTTTACGGATATCGGGCCTCTATTGAAGGGCCCATATAAGAGCCCGGTCATAATTCTAGATTATCTTGACGTCACTTGGGTCCGAGTCGACCTCTTGTTGGACTAATTTGATAGTAATTTAGGTTGTCGTGTTTTTATTAAGTAAACGTTATTTTGTAATTCCACGGGATTAACAAACCGCTCTCGATTCGTTTATAATGTCGGTTAGTTGCGAGGTATATTAAATGGGTGTTTTGTAAGCCATGAAGTTAGTTTATTATTACTTTTTATGTAATTTAGTTCAGTGTTCCTCAACCGGTGGTCCGCGGCCCAGTGCCGGGCCGCAGAGACTTTCCACCGGCAAACAGTATGGCATGGCTTGGCAAATAGTATGCCAAATTTCAAGAAATTCGCCATTCAAAAATAATAAATATATGATCTTTTTTCGTCTGCACGTTTACTTGTATTTTGACTTTTTGTTAAATAATAATAATTGGTAAGATGATGCGACACCAAGGAACTTAAAAATAATGGGAAGTGAAATACCCAACAAATGTGGTGAAGCCGGCAACCGATCTCGAGTGTGGTATATATAATATGCTATGAATTTAAACACGTGTCAAGAAAACTTTATCTAATTTTGTCCTTTTTCAATATCTATAAGCTATATACCCAACAAATTGTGGATAAAAATGTAAATTAAATACGCATGTTAATTTTAAAAACGCACTAAAACACCAATATTAGTAATATTTATGGTTCGTATGAAATCTTTCTAGTGAAAAGTAGACATCAATAATGCGGCTCTGCATTAGTGGTCCGCGATTTTTTTCCCTTTTTTTACCGGTCCGCAGATGTAAAAAGATTGGGGAACACTGATTTAGTTGACCGTTTAGTGCAACTATATGAAATAAATACTAACATCATTTTAAAAATAGTAACTCAGAAATTTGAGGTATATTTTAACTTCACAAAATAATTTTCACGTTTTCTTACTTCTATCTAATTCAAACCGGCACCCTAAAGTTCAACTAAAGACATTACATGACTCTCCTTTATTCAATTTTTTTTTTTTGAAACGTCAAAATTCAGTCAGTTAGAAGAAAATAGAAAAATAAAAGGTCCTAGCTGTGTACATGGGCAGTATTTGATTGAAGAAATATAGAGCTATACAATGTCTATACAAGGGGGGGGGGGGTGTTGAACCTTTTGAAAACTAAAGGTTACATTCATTTATCTGATTCAACATATGGCTACAGTAAAGAAAACGTTGACACCCCCTCCCATTTTTTTTCGACTGTCGAACATTTAATGGGTTGATTACATTTTCCAAGCGTATTACATTATTATTTTTTTATCAAAGTAAATATTTTCATCAAGTCAAAAGGCCGCAAGTTCCCATCCACGTTATGGTCTAGACCTTATCCTATTGTTTAAAAAAAATATTTCTTAGAATCTTCTGAATCTGTTTATAGTGAAAACTTCGATACGATCTTTAGTTTTAAGAAATACTTATAGAAAATATTTATTTATTCAAATAAGTATTGTCCCAGTAACAGCTAGGGCTTAAAATCTCATTTTTTTTTGTATCATATCCTCTCCCAATATGGAGCATATGGACTCCTAATGGAGTTTATCTCAACAGAAATGTTTCTACGAGAACTGCTTGTTACTCAGTTGCTCAAACTCTCTTTTTCCAAAGAGAGTAGGAATAGAAGGAAAGGGCCAGGACAGGACTATTGGCTAGCTAATCGCTCTCGATGCGCCCCGTTCATAGGATAGGATGGGTGGGAAGGGGGAATTCAAGACATCACATACATCCATGCCTTTGAAGAGAAATTCATAAATCGATTGAAAAGTCAATTTATAAAACTGCCCGTACTGGCTTTCGAACCCGTGACCTCCGTAGCGGTAGTCAACGATGTTGACCACTCGACCACATAGGCAATATTGACAATATTTGGCATTTTGACATGAGCTGTAATGTCAAATTTTTTTCCAATAGAAAGCAAAAATAATTATAATTAATAATTTATTAGATCTAAAACGTACTTATTATAGTAATAAATTGTTTTTTCATAGTGTTTTTATTATTTTCCCTATAATACATAATGTTGCGTTTATTTTTTAATGAATTTTATTGTATAAATAAATAAAAACATATATGGAACATTTTGACTCACTCTTAAAGTTTTCATTTGGTGAGCTAGATAGTCGCACGGTATAAATATCATGATTTACTTTGGAAGAAAAAACGGTTCAAGCAAAACATAGAAGAATTGCATTTATTTACAAAAGTAATCATGTTATATTAAGATTAAGATGCAAAAATAGAAAAGACAAAAGCTCAAACCACAAAAATAATGTATAGAATTTCCATTTTTTTGTGATCGCAGACAGTGCCGACGCCCGGGAAAGATGAGCCTTTTTGTTAATATTTTTCTTTTCCTTCCATAGAGGGTGAATTCTTATTTGCCGAGAACATTAAACGCCTATTGTCGCGGCTTACTCTTCGGCTCGCCGGGCACAATGCCCGGAATGGGACATTATTCCTACTTGTCTCCCACTAATGGCGAACTCTGTTTACGCAATTACGGCGAATTATAATCCCGGCATTGTATTGTAAATAAAGTTGTGGAGCGGCCACTCGACGCGGGATATTGTCTCCGGGTCCTCACGTTCGCGCTCCGACTTGCAGTTTTAATTTCGCGCGACCGTTTCGAACGGGTTCAATTCTTAGAATCATAATTAACACTCGATCAACGGCAGAGACGTCTGCGGACACAATGGCGCTTAATAGAGAGCGGGGCTGCGGACACAATAACTCGGCCGGTAATTGAGTAAGGATTATTCCGTGCAGGAGGACGCCGAAGGGGTTAACGTTCGATTGTTTGTCAAACACAGGGGTAAATTGGAAGAAGCTTTTTCGTGTAAGAGCTGTTCGCTTGGTGGATTTCGCAGCAAAAGAAATAACAAAAGCTCATTCTCGATTCCCGTTTTTCGCATTTTTAAATCTTGGCAGTATAATATTTAGGTCAAAATTTATAACGAGCAACACAAAGACTTCGGATGTGCGCATCGCGTCCTTTGGGAACCAGCCCGAGTACTGTAGCGAGAGTAATCGTCTGTTGATGTTGAATTCAATTTACATGATTAAACTTTGTGCATCTGTATTTATCTCTGTGAAAAGAATATGATTTTTTATTTCTTCACGGCGATTGATTTTTCAATAATGACGTCGTCATATTTATTGAGGTAGACAAGGGCGGATGTTGAACGTCAGGGCGCGCACACCGTGAGATCAGAGACGAATGAACGATTTGGATAATTGATAATATCATAAATATTTACGCTTCAGCTGTTTCATAATTGCGGCACATAAGCTTATTCTCGTATAGTTCAAGTGGTACCGACATTAAAGGTAATATGTACAATATAACTTACTTTGACGGGATGTGCACTATTAATACCCGCAATTCAGTCACTGCTGATACCTATGTTAAAATTTACTTTTATTAACAACAATTGCATTACAAGATTATCTCAATATTCTATGAAGGATGAGAAAAAAATATGTGAGTAATTATTTAGACTTTTTTCTAAATATTCCCTTAGGAACGCCTAAAAACGATTGAAAATTACTTTATTATTTACTTATAATGATGAGTAATATTGATACTTTTGATTAACTGTGTTGTCGAAGAACTGGATATGAGGAATGAAAAATTCGAATAGAAAACACTTATGACAATATGAAAATACATGGTATAGTTGTGAACATTTTCCAATGCGTACTCGTATAAATAGATTATTTTAATATAAAAAACTTAACAGTTTGACAATTTTAAAGATTATTAAATTTAAATAAGACCTAATGTTAAACGTTTTCGTTGATATTGAAGATTAAAATCCTGTGTCCTTACCTATTGATAGAATTCAATAAATAAATACAGTTTTAGATAGTGGAAAATTGCAAACAAATATGTTAATAGAACCGCGTATCATTTGATTGGCAAATTGGACGATGTTATCAATTGATATTTACGTCGATTTATAGATTCATATTCAGAGGAGTTGATGTATATCCTTCCTTAGAAACAAAACGTTGAGTAGTGCTTTTCTATCCTCAACCTTTCGGCCTTATGCTTTCCGAAAAATACAGATCAAAAATTTTATTTTCTTAATTCTGATTTTGATTTAAATACAATTTTTCGATGCTTCATTTCAACGTATAATCTGTTTTAAGTAATGTTTCATTATTCAGAGCTGCGTGAAAATCTTGCTGTTCATTTTGGTCTTAGACACAATCGATAGCTTTTAAAGTGTTACGTAAAAGAAGTGTTAATTGTTCGGTTTCACTAGAGCTTCGAAAATGGCGGCCGTCACTTCATTCACATAATAATCGGAGCTTTATTACAATTAGTTACAATTTAAAGCTATCAATGGTCGGCCATTATTCCGAAGCCATTATGCGATGAAAGGGGATTTTGTTGCTTCATACGAAAAGCATCGACTCAATAATAGTGCACCGTCCGGGGAATTATTAACAACAGTCTCGTTTTGTCACACTCTCCTCTCAAAACCCCGTTCAGTTTGCACGAACAATATTCAAAAGATTCAAATTTGTGAATTAAACTTTACACGTATTAAGTTTACAAATCACTTTTTAAGGGTTGCCGTCTTGTGGTAGGCAGTGACGTAGTTAAATAGTTTGAAATGTCTTAATTTTATAAGAAAAAACTTCTGTAAAGAATGGTGTATTTATTGGTTTTAAACACATGCCTAAGCGCTTTAGATAACTTTTAGTAACAGTAAAGTTCATGGTACCAGAATTAGCGTTATCATGTTTGTATTTTCGGTAGCAAAGATAAGTTCAAAGTTAAACTATGTTAATACTCTATTATTGATAATATTATTACATAGTTAACATTTTCGTGTAAATTAAAAATATGAAATTCAAGATCCAAATTTTAATGCAGAGATAATGGTTCATAGAAAAAATAAATTAGTATTCAAACTAAGATTCGTCATATACTATTAATATCACATTTAAATCGTTAATTTTTTATTATTTTCCAGATGGTTTGTCACTAGCAAAGCAACCTCACGGCAAACTCAAACCGAGCTCATCCGCGTAGTTGACCATCTGAATATGACAAAAGGCGAAATCAAGTTGTTGTTTAGTAAAAAAGAATGTAAAAGTGTACAACGATTGATACTTTTGACATATTTTACAATTTTGAATAGTCTTAACATAGACAATTTAGAAATGATTACGCACTACAATTTATTGTCTGATACAAATAACGAAATATTTTTATAATCATTTAAAAAAAAAATCAATTGTAATTTTAAAAATTAATGAGTCTTCTAATTTCGAAAAAAAAGATTTACTTGAAAATAACGTCATTACTTTTGAATTCCGTATATTTTTATTAAAAATACGTTTTTGTTAAAAAAAAAATTGGTTAAATATAATTTGAATTACATATATTTTATTTTGTTGATTTCGTCTATTATTCCCAAAATTTACCAAATACTTGAATTATTTTGTAAGACTGCCACTGTATATTTCGATCTATCGAGTAATATATTAGTAAGTTGCGTGATGGAAGGAAACGATGATATTTCCATTTTGGGGTAGTATCTTCACGCAGGTTTTCACAATTTTGTAGCCATTATTTATCAATGGAGTGTGTGCGTGAAAGGGCTTCTTCGGTAGATGCAGGTGCGGGGCCATTGTCCGGCCGGCCCCATCTTACGAGCGTTTTTATTCGAACCAATTATTCATTTGAAATTTACCTGCCTCTAGTTGCCTACCTGCTGTGTTATTATCCAGCGTCTCTTTGGTTTTTCGGAGGGAAAATCGACGACAAAGCTGATTCTTTTCTTTCTAGCGTGCGACGTGCAACATTCCACCCGCCGCTGTTTTTGAAACTGACAAAAAGACAGTGCCGTACATGCAATAAAATCTGCAAAGAAAAGTATGCAATTTTTTTCTAGTAAGACTAACGATAAATATCCTGCGATTCATTCAGATTTTATATGTGACCCAAAACAATCATAGCCACCAGATGCTTTTTCAAAAATCTTGTATTGCTTACGAAACTTTACGTCAACGAATGAATATTTTGGATTCATTTGAATTTTTATTAACTTACATTTATTATTGTTAGTATGTGGTATATTAATGTATTAAAATATTAATGAAAAGGGTGAGTGTCGCTGAGTTAAAAACATTGGTTTCTGACAAACAGAAATATTAAAAATAATATACTTTTGCGACGTATGTCCATTTACATTATTAAAAAAAGCATATTACTTATTGTCGAATGGTTTTGATATAACTGAGGACCTCAATTTTAAAACCTACCTAAAGACGATTTTTGATTTTTTTTAAATTTTGATGCCAACTTGTTTTGTTTTTCAATATCTACACAATCAATAAATTTTCGATTTCAAAACCTCTCTAAATACAAAGAAAACACATTTTAAAAAACGTGTTTAGTCTCAAAACCTACTAAAATCCAAAAAGCCCACAGCAGTTTTTTGCACTTTGCCAACAATTTTAGTTTTTGGTGTTAGGTAAGTTTTGAAACTAAGGCACTCAATATGTGTGATATTTTTCAAGTTTCATTTCAATAGACGCCTAGGAATCAATTCTTAAAATAAAAAAAATCGAGTCTTATAAAATATCTTTTGAGTGACTATTTTTTTTTTGAATACCAGCCGCTATAGCACAAATTTAATTGAACTTTTATCTGAGTATATACTATAAATATGAAGTAACCTTAACTTCTCAATCATATACGAAAATAAAATTGACAGAAATAAAAAAATATAGAATATATTTTGAAAATACATTTTTACTTGAAATAGTATAATTTTTGCATGGTCCTTCAATGTTCGATTTCAAGACTTATGTCCCAGATTACTACGGTCGAGCACTTCACTGTTCACACACTAATTCATAAGACCCAAACAATGGCGTCAGAATAGGTTTCCATTCTTCACGTGTGATCTATTGTGAGCAATGCCTCGCGATGAGATGCTGCTTCATTCATGATCTGCGTCACAATAACACCCCGACTTCAGTGACAAAAAAACCATTCTCATGTTTCGCGATTTAAATATTGTCTTGCTTTTTGGGTAATATCTCACAAAACAATGTTTCCGTTACATCGCATTGTCGTATGGCACTCATTCAAGAAGTTTTATAAATGGGAAACATGTATGACAGAGAAAGAAAGCATCTACATACTGAGTAAATATTTACTATTTTCAGTAATAATAAGTACTTATTATATATTGTGTAAATTTTAGCGGTCGGCTCCGTGGTCGTGTGGCCTACATCGTTGGCTTCGGATATGTAGGTAGGTTTAGTATTTTTATAAATTTACTTTCAATTTTCTTGAATTCCCTCCCACCAATCCTATTTTAAAAACGGGCGTAACGAGAGTGATTATCTAATTACTAGTTCTGTCCTTGTAATATTCTTCTATCCGTACTCTCATTGAAAAATGAAAGGTCGAGCAACTGCTAACAAGCAGTTTTTGTATAAACACTTTAAAAGTCAATATGCTGCACATTGGTAACGAACAGCGAAAATTAGATAATATTTTAAAAAAAACTAATTATATATTAAACCATTTTATATTATTACATATTTTATCAATTTTCTTTACTGCCGTGTGTTTTAATGTTTGATATTTTTTTATCTATGGCCTACATTTGTTTCCCAATTTTCAACCATTCTGAATTAGTTATGACATATTTATTGTAAAATGCTTAATTTTCACCTAAAACTTATTTTCATATCGGTTTAATTGAATTTTCTATCTATCGGCACAATAATCGCATTTGTATGAACTATTAAAGTAAAACATGTTATATTGGTCAATTGTCACAGATAGTTTTCATATTTATAATATCAATATTCGTATCAATTTTTAATAAAATCTGACTCTTGAATTGCAGAACGGTAGTCAATAGCGTTACCACTCGGCCACACAATCAGCAGTCGGCAACAATGATCGTTTGAAAGTACAATTCATTTAATTGGTTTCATAGAATCACATAATTGATTGCATGACTGCAATCTGTCAAAAAAATGCACCAGTGTATTTTTTTCAAAAATGGAACACAGCCCTCGTGTTTCTTGTGACGGCCTCTGTTGGTCGCAGTCGATGGATCACGTTTCCACATTGTCATCTCGCGTTCGATTGTCTATTTACTGTGTTATTTTTGTTTTTGTTTTCAAACAAGAGAGGACGAGACGGAAGTTCTAGACTTTTCTTTGTATACCAACTCCCTATTGGCGGATCACGCGTCTATTGCAGGCCAATACGCCAAAAGGTTGCTTGCTTTGTTTTCTTTGAAGTTTTCGTGATGATCAAAATTATAAATTATTTTTGATTCACCTTTATTTCAATGAATTTATTTTTTCTCATCGTATAATCATTATGAGAGATTTTCAACATTTTTTTTTTGAACGGAAACGTTTTCTTCTATTTGAAAAATGTAGTAAAATCTTGATTTGACTGACTAGATAAAAACAAATTTTATTATAATGTAGATTTTAACATGTACTAGCTTTTGATTTTGTATAAAGTATGTAGACGTGGGTTGTTAGCACACGAAGAATCATCAACCGGCACGCGTCAATACATGCGGCTGTACGACCAGGTGTTAATTCTGCGCAGATTTTATTTGAAAAGTAGCCACTTTAAGATTTCCAATTGTCGAAGAGAAAAAAAATGTATTTGTAAATTATAATTAGAGCAAATAGTTTAAAAAAATCTATTATTAAAATACTCACTTCCAAATTACCAACTTCCCACTTTAATAATAGAAAAGTTCTGCAACAAATATGATCATAATATGAGCCCTTCAGAGGTGAAGTGAGCCAAGTAGTAAATTGGTAAATCTTTGATATTGGACTTTTAAGTAAAATCACGATATTACTGTTTTGTTGGATTGCATATTTTAATTTAAGGGAGATAACACTATTGCAGAGAATATTTGTTATGTTTATAGTTTTTACTAAAACACTTTTATGTATTGGTTCAATTTTATTTTGATAACATAATTTTACACTTTATAAATCAATAAATCAATCTTATAATTAATAAGAAAATCGTGAGATTGTAACAGGTTGCAATTGTTTTCTTATACTGCTGTTTCATACTTCAATTGTTTTATTCTAAAGCATGAATGACATTTGAAAATAGAACATCATACAGAATAAAACATAGTATGGTTTGGTATTGAGTATACATAACATATTCAATAACCTCCCTTAACTTTTAAGATACTTTAAGACATGTAGAATAATATTAAAACGCATCCAACATTTTTCTCTCAAATACCACTTGGCTCACTTCACCTCTCATGGGTTTATAAAATGGTTGATAATAATGTAATAAGGTATCACGTCATCGTCATAACTATATTGCTTAATGCTGAAACAGCTTTCAACTGCAATACACACATATTGTGGGTCTAATACGTTGCCAATATTTACTTATATGTAATTTAGATCTACCAAGTAAATGCTTATTCAATGAGTAATAATAGTATTATCTCAAATATAATAAGCCAACTTGAAGTGAACAGGTTTGAAAATCACGAAGCGTCAAATTTTCCACCCACTTGTGATCGCATCCGCGAGCAGTTATGTATCATTTAAATGAGACGGCAGTGGTGGAGACATGGGGGCAGCGGGGAACTCAATACAAGCGCACAATGCGCAACACAACGTGGGCAATTCTAATTGCAAAATACCTTGGAGACACGCCATTATGGGGCACAACGACGCCGCCGTCCGGGAGACGTCGCTCACGTGAACTTAATCTGAAAACGGCGTCGCCTCCGCCACCGCACCGCTCCCCTAAGCCCATCCGACTTTTTAACACCACTTTGAGCTAGTGAAAATAGGAGAATTATTAAAACATATCAAAAACAATTCAAGTTAATTAATTTGTATCGACTATAATTTACAAATTTCAATTTTCATAATTCTCTAGAATATCCAATTGAATTATTAGCGTATGGAAAACTTATTATTGGGTATTTTTTGATAGATCATACGGTTATTATGGAGTAAGAATATTGTGGATGGTCAGGCCTGGGAAAACTTTTTGACTAAAAGATCACATTGCAAATTTAAAATATGCGGTCGTAAATAAGATCATATTTTGTGATATTTTGTGTGAGTAAAAATATACATACAAAATAAGTAAAATCATCTAATGGTAGACAGTTTATTGACTGCAAAGTGGCTTGCACAAAAATCAACATTAAGCCGTAGTTTGCTCAAGACGGTAAGGCATTTTTAAACGATAATTTTAGTCAAAAGATTCTTCTCAAAGAAGTAAAGCACGTGACTCAACTAAAACACAAACAGTAGAATAAAAAATATATCAATTTTAATTAAATAATTACTTTATTAGAAGTTATATTAATAAACGCTTGTTCTAAGCGAATCGCTCTTACTCTTATAATGACATTTCGAATGTAAATAAATCAGTTAAAAAGCACTAATAGTGTACCAATTATTATTGTAAGTTTTGTTTCCGGAATGGGTAGGGTAAGAAAAATTAAAAATTTCAAATCAAGTTTTTACTGAATTAAAATATGAAAATTTTCAAAATTTTGAAGATTTAATTTCTGGTTTTACGAAAATTATATACTTATAAATGTTTATAGAAAAGTATTATCTTATAACATAAAAAACCATGAATTTGCCCGCATACAATAATTATTCGTTTATTTTTAAGAACAATTTCATAAATAGAGAAATTGCGTATATTGTTCACATTATATATATTTACATAGTATGCGCTAAAATTGAAGGCAAATGCAAAAAATAACCAAATAATGCTAAAGAGTACTCTGGCACTAGATACATCTTTGGCTGACATTACTCGTTTCCGACTATATAACAAACTTAAATTATTGGAGATAATTTATCCACACTATTTCTAGTGAAAATAAGTTGTTCTTTGAGCAATATAAGACTGTATTTTTTAAAATAATAAAATATATTCAAAATGAATAAATCGTTGTAGAATGCTAGGACTGCTTAAGCAGGGTAGTGTCTATTGACAATCGTTTCAGCTTGTCGAATGACGTTCATCCAGATCTGACACTGCTTCATCTAAGTCAGCGCAAACAAATATCTACTAATCGCTGTCTACATATCTACTAATCTACTAAGTTTTGTCAGTTATTGATGGAAAGGCATTATATTTAAAATTAAATTATCTTTTGCAATTATTCCGAATTTATTTATTTAGATGTAGACCCGTTTCGCTCATCACGAAAATTTTCAACTGATTAGTTGAAAAGGGAGGTTCAGATTAGATATTTTGAAAATTCTCATTATGAGCAAAAGCAGTATCTTAATACATAAATGTGAAATTACAACAAAAGAGTGCCTTATTACCTAAAAGCTGATAATAACAACATAGAATAAATCCAATAATGTTTACCAATTTGTAGCGCCAGAAACTGCAACTATACTCGTATTATTGTATCTTAGTATTGTATGATGTTTGTCAGGTCATATGGTGCAGCGGTTAGCGTTGTTGGCTTCCGTGCCGGATCTCACGAGTTCGACTTCCAGTACGATTTTTCGATTTCTGTTAGAAGGCACTGGTGCTTATGTTGTCTAAAAATTCCCTCCCATCCTTCCGATACTTCAATAACTAGGCGTAGTAAGAGCGATTAGCTAACCATTAGTCCTGTCCCAGCTTCATTCTTCTATCCCTACTACTCTCATTGAAAAAGAGAGGTTGTGCGACTGAGTAACGAACAGTTCTCGTAGAAAAAAATTCTGTTGAGATACCGCCATTAGGGGGCCATATGCTTCACATTGGGAGCGGACATGAAAAAAAAATTGTATAGTGTAAACACTTATTTAATTGTAATACATCTATCTACCTATTATGAATAAATTTTTGATATATTTATGTATATCCGTAAACTTTCAATTTTAATCAGTTTAGTATTAATGAGTACAATTACCTATTGAAGTGTTCAAATACTTAGTAGAAAGAAATAATATATGCAAAAAACATTCTTTTGTACCAATTTCACAATTATTAAAATCAGGACCAGTTTCGTTCGTCATGAGTATTTTAACTGATCTAATCAGTTTAGAATGCTCGCGATGAGCAACATTAATTAAGAAATATACAATTAATAATTAAATTTAAGACTTCAATTGAAGGTGCTTGGTGGAATTTTAATATTAAATTTAAATCGTTCAAGTTTAAGTTCATACGTGCACTTGAACGCCCGAAGATGTCAAAAGGCGAAACCCGGGTCGTTAGTGACAAAACTTGTGTGAATGTACATAATTTGAACGATTCAAATTTATTTTGGAACCATATCGACTGTGGAACGGAAAAAGGACGTGACCCACACATATCAAATTTTACAGGAGGCGCAAAAAACGTGTTTTAATGATTTTGGGCCATATGCAAATTATGAATTATACACATCCTTGAAGTGCACGGAGACTTCTAAACTGGTGTTTAATTGACGTAATCTAATATAAATTTTAAAAAATGTCTATGAAAAACCTTTATATTAGTGTTTTTTCTTGGTTTTATTTTTTTACATTCTCATCCTTTTCAACCTTAAAAGCTAAATTTAGATACTAATTCGGCACTTGCAGCTTGCATCCTTTTGATATAACGTGTATCAAGTTTGATAAATTGTGATTATCGAAAAAATCTGTTTTGAAAAAACTGTAGTTTACATCCTTTTCCCTTTCCACCGTCGATATACATTCACAACATTTACATGAAGTATCTAAAATTATGTGCATACTTTGAAGCTTAATATATCCACACTGCATATTGGATGTTGGTTATCTTTTGTTAAACAATTTAAAATTATAAATAATTAATAAGTTCACTCATTATTACGTCTTTGAAATAAGTGTCTGATGGATGAGTAGTCTATTTAGCTTATTTACAAAATTGTACCACCTATTTTTGGTACAACGATTCAAATTTAATTAATAATTATGTAGATGTATGTATTAAATATTTAGTATAAAATTTAGTTGTACGATCGACATCGATAGTAGGTGGTTGTATTATATTATATTACATTATATTACTTCGTGTAATTATTACAGTTGTTTGTTTGTATGAAAGTTTGTTATTTGAAAGGATATTGTTATAATGTATTGTTTTGTTTATTCAAACATCAAAGGAATAGTAGGTACGTCTAAATAATGGAAGTAAACTCAAGAGTGAAAATTTGAGCATACAAACAATATATTGCATCGAATTATTACATTTAGCTAGTCATAAAAAACTACAATATTGAGTAAAAATATATTAAAATGTATGGACATCTAATCTTCCTTAACTGATTTAGAGCACATGTGTTTATTGAAAATAATCGACCTAACCAGCGATAAATCAGGAAATCAGTTCTCAACAAGATAGCTATCGTGGTTCAGTTAGTTGTAATTGATCTTTCTGACACATTAGACGTAAAAAAAGTTATTACTCTGTAAAATCGATTAATATTTACTCAAATAAGGCGATTGTAAGGTGGTTAAGAAGTAAAGCTATGCAATTTAAGAGAAAGTAACTTAATTTTAGACGGTAGAAAAGCTTAAAAAGGCAGTCAAAAACTTGGTTGTACATTATATATTATAATAGATAAATGCATTTATTGAACATCATATGTTTTTTTTAATTAACCAAGACCGGATTGAATGAGAGAGTGATCTTTTTCGGCTAATATTTATATTAAGGTTAAAAATATCAACGTATTTAGTTCTACAATAAAATTGTAGAAATAAATACCTTGATATTTGTTACATTATTACGATGGAGTTCTACCAAGTAAATGTCAAATCATTCAATAATATTTGTATTAATATATTTTAATGGTTGAAAAAAATTTGATTGCTTACTCAATATCCAATAATTAAAATAGGTAATGTCTTATCTTTTTAAATTTTGTCATAAAAAAATAAGCGGAGTTTTTGAACCATTGACGAATAACAACCACTGATTCTTCTTCACTGAACTTTTGTAAATATCGAATTTGATGTCACTGGAAAATAACTGTTGATTAAATTTGACATGCTGGAACGAAAAATGCATATTGAATAACATTTTAATCGTTTGGACCATCTTTGGTTGTGCCAATCGTACTGCGGATGTGAGTGGAGGAGGAGAGAGGGGCACTAATATCATATTCATACATTCGAGGAATCACCCTCTCAATATATTGTCACCTAGCGGTCGTGTTTTGGGGAGATAAAGGTCTTTGTGAACATCTGAAAGGTTTCCATTGTGTTGACATACTTTGTGCGTATGTCGGCTAGTGACGTCATCCGTCAAAAGGAACCCTGTAAACTGTCGCGAGAGGAAATCCCTGGATCAAGGGGCCCGCTTTTCAATATTTTGCATTACGCATTTTATAATGTGTGCATTTGAATATTGTTTTGTGAGCCCTTGTGAAAACATCTTTCCAAAAATGGTAGCACTGTGCTATTCAATTTTGGCTGATTTTTTGTGAATGAAATTAAGGAGATAGGAACACTTTACATAATAATAAACAGATATTTGTTATACGGCTGATAAAAAGTGTGTGGCATAGTAATCATCGCTTCTGTAATTGATTGAATTTTAATTCGAACAGTCTCGTAAACTATTTTCCCCATAGATTAATGGATTTGTTCACTACTACTGCACGACAAATAGTTTTGTAAATTAAAACATATACGTTAGGTTATATTTTTGACAATTCTTATTCTATCTACTGTTGCTATTTACACTGCCGTTTTTTGGATTCAACCACTTTTTTTAGTGTTATTACAACTAAGAAAAACAAAATCCCAATACACAGCGGCACAAATTTGATATTTGAACTCATCAATATTTCTTATACGAGTCATATAACTGTCTCATTCGTTTATCATTAGTTATTTTAAGAAATAATAATTAGAAAAGCCTATATATTTAAATATCTCCTGTTGAAATATTGCACCAAGATTCCCAGAATGTCACGTTTTGAAGGTGCGGTCCTAGTGTTATTTATTTGGTAAAAATTGAAAAATCAGAGTAAAATATATTTGTACTTGTTATTAATATTGATTATGGATAGTACAAACGATAAACAAACAAACATCACCGATCAATTTTAAACGTATCTTGAGAAAAAGCGTGATGGTAAATTTATACTTCGTGAAACGAAAAAGCTTTTTAGATTACTGAAAAATAATGAAACGATTAAAAATAATCAAAATCTACACGAATTCAAAAAAATATATAGCTGGTTTCTTTTTTAAATTGCACTATAAAAATGCATTTTTGGTGAAGCGGAAATATTAATACAATGTCAATTGTAGCTTTAAGTAATAAAAAATTCTTATAAAGAATGCAATAAACATGCACATATGAGCTGTTTGATGAAGTGGTGATTGAAAGAGCTTTTTGGTTGATGAAATACGACATTAGGACAAAGAAAAAATGAGAACAGATTCAGTCATTTAAAAAAAAAACATTTCACTGTCAAATTTTGAGAAGTAAAATGGACGAATCAATAATACAAGCTTAGGTGTATTTTTTTTGACGCAATTAAAAATAACATTGTTTTTATGAATATTTGAAACTAGTAATGCTTATTTCAATTTTAATTTATTATAAGTTTCTTTCAGGAAAGAAAAAATAAAAATGTCACTACGTATTTTTTGTAGTAACTCCGCTATCTATTCTTTTTTATCATAAATTGTTAAAGATGTTTTCGAAAAATGTCCCTGCTTGGGAAAACAATGTTTTTGTATGTCTATCTATGCCCCATTAATGTAAGTAGCGGATAAGCGTAGTAAAATATAAATATGAATAAATGCTGTAAATAAATAGTTTGTGAGTTAAAAACACGTGACAATTTTGGCCGACTATGGTATCCGTTCATATCAACGTCACGTTTTAAATAATCTGTTTGAAAAAATAAACGATTTCACTTGGTGTTTGACGCTCGGTACTTTGCTACGCTCTGTGCGGCGTTGTTGTGCCATTGTCGGCCGCCGCCTCTGATGACAGACAGTTAGGGAGGACTTGGGATCAAGGGAACATTTTCATTCTGGCCATTAGTTATGGCAACTGGCAAAACAACGGGTATTGAAGTCCAAGATAACAAAAATTTCGTAGTGTTTTCCACATTTCTTCTTAGTATTGTGCACATTTCAATTGGTTAAGTTGGTTGAGCTAAAAGAGAGTTTTTGTTAACGTTCAAATTTTCCACCAACTTCAACGCATATCAATAGGTTATATTAGTCATTTGAAAGCGTATAATACTCACGACAGACAGCTACTGTAGTATCGATACACTATTAAATGCAGTGTTAGATACAATGTCGAGTAGCTGATGTAATTTTTGAATATTACTAGAAAATAAATAAATATTATAGATTTATTTACTGTAGCCTTCCAGTTGTTGTAGTTGATAGTTCAAACGTCTAACAATCAAAGAAGAACCAACGTAAACAATGGTTTCCATATTTTTTAATAAATTAATTACTGAAATCATTTTTTTATATTTAAAAGATGAATGTAATTTGTATATATGATAAACTCTAATTGTATTGTGTTTTCTGCATCATTCAAATACTCTTGAAGTTTGTGGAAAAGTATTGTATAAATGTTACAAAAAACTAAGAGATGTAATAAATTAATATAAAAACACTTTTAATAAACTATACTAATTTATCTTCTAACGCCTCTCATAAAATCTAATTTATTGAATATAAAATGAATACATAATAATAAATGAATTAATAAAAAAATGAGTCATATATTATAAAATCGCTTTCAAATAGATTCGTAGACCCTGAATTTTCGGTGCTACGCATTTTGTAACCAGGAAGGTTTTTTTGCCGTAGCGCTGCATTTTGGTAGCGACAGAAAAATAATGCGCCTTTGATGAGTTCTTTCTACTCTACTGTTCCTACTGTAGATAGGTGATTGTCGATGATTCTGCCATAAATAACAAATCTCAACCGTTTTGCATAACAAACTTTTAAAATATTTAATTGACTATTTAGGTATTTATTACGAATGTCAATTGTTTGAAACTAAATTTATAAATACAAAACCAGATTTAGTTGATCACATAAATGTTAAAAATATGGGTCTCCTGTGAACGGATTTCTTTGAGGAAGTGAGACGAAAATATATTCAAAATGTCTGCCTATGAGACATGCATCATTTGGGAACGAACAGACCCGAATCTTGGATGTTTGCTTTTCCACTCTATCATTGCCTATTCAATACGTATAAGTAATTTATGACAAAATTTGTGACATTCGAAAACCGGTTTTTCAACTTCGTAACCGGTTTTTTCGAATTTCTCATAAACTAGTGCATAAACAAAAGGACAGAATTTGGATATTTTATTTGATGGTTTAAGACCATGTGTCCCACACAATTACCAAACGAAAGGGTATTTTCGATATCAGAAAATACTGTTACAAAACGATTAATGGACACTTTGCGTTTTCTTAAATCATATTTTCTGAAGAGTAACACCAAATATTTTCTTGTTGTCTATTATTATGTACATATGTAAATAAACAACTTAAAAAAACGCCTTTTCTCGCTATTTAAATTGAATTATCCATTTTTTGTAAACCTTCGAAAACCGGATAAAACCGGTTTTACAAACAATATTGTCATTCGAAAACCGGTTTTTTCAAAAGTCGGTTTTTGTATAAGCCCTATGTGAAACATAACAACGACAGCTTTTTTTAGCCGCAGAAAAAACACATGAAATTATTATTTTTTAAAGACGAGTCGATAAAGTAAGACAATATGTAAGAAGAAGTATAATAATAAAAAAAGCTAGATATTATTTTAAATTATTGAATAAAAATCTACTTTTTTAAAGGAAAAAGTTTTATTGACCTTGTAATTAATCATCATAAAAAATTGGTTAAATGTGGATACTTTATCAAAAACCGTTTCGTGATATATCAAAAAATATCAAAATATTCAATATGTTATGTTTGTAGTTGTAACATATAAGTTTCTGCGACATATTTTATGATTGTCAATTCTCTATTCCAGCGTATCGGTATTTTATGTATGATATTTGGAGTCTATTCTGCACTTGTAAAGAACTTTTGTGCAAACCGTCTGCCATTACAATAATATTGAATCGAAAATTTTAAAATCTTTAGATCCTGCGTCTCGTGCCTCTTTGCATTCGTTTACATAATGCACAGCGGTGGCGTGAAAGTGTCCTTCCATTAAATATAATATAATATTTATAATTTAAAACTTCGACTGAAGGTGTTTGGTTTATTTGTTATCACCTATGTTTTTATGTAGAATTTTAATTCCTTCATCCACGTTGAACTAGTGGTTTTCTGTTACAAAATATGTGTCTTCAATTGATCGAATGTGGTTAAAATCAAACTATAAGTAAAATAATCCAAATTGCCATTAACAGCTTTGAATTTGGTGGTAATATATTTTATTTTTATATATACTCAATATAAATAGTTATCTAGCGTCAGTTTAAGTTCATCTGTGCATTGCCAAAAATGGTGAATGGCGAAACCCGGGTCGTTAATGACAAAACGTATGAAACTATTAAAAACTATACAAAATCCACTTAGTAATCTTCTCCAAGTAATATTGGTGTTTGAGTCGCTTGAAAGATATTAAAATATATTGTGTCTGTAATGAAGATGTAGTCAATGGTAGTAAAAGACCATTTCCTTGATCTTCAGATTCATGTTTGCTTATCTGCCGCTACGGTACATTTATATCCAGACATGTATCTATCTACAGTTGAAGATTCTCCGTCGAGGGCAATTGATTAGTTTGTCATTATTTTTATGTTGGAAAAACATTAATGAATTAAGAGGTAGTAAAATATTATTATCTGTATCAAAATATACTAATACCGGCAGATACCAACATAATTATAGTACCATTATGATTTATATTTGAGTAAATCTATTACAACGGGTTCTTAGTTTCCTGGCTATTTTTTATTTATAAGGTGGGTTCAGACTGAATTCCACATGCATTGAGAAAACCCCTTTCAAATAATGATTGTGGGTGTAAACAAAATTGATCAAATTGTTTGTAATGTGATATTAAACATGAGAATTAACTTAAACTTGACTGATACTGACAACTGACTTGAAAGTAACAAGAGTGTGAACGCATGGGTTTTTGTACCAGAAAGTTACTTGCATAATATTAAATGATATACTTTCTCTAAGGCAAATTACTTGACGTATCAGTTTTTTCGCGCGGATCATGGTAAATTAATTAAGAAA
Source organism: Himalopsyche anomala (assembly GCA_031772345.1). Lineage (NCBI taxonomy): Eukaryota > Metazoa > Arthropoda > Insecta > Trichoptera > Rhyacophilidae > Himalopsyche > Himalopsyche anomala. Next base: position 5,791,758 of record CM062824.1, on the reverse strand, counting down.
ACTCTATTCATAATATTTTTTACGAAAAAATTAATCACCCGTCTCCACTGGGAACTAAAGTTAGGGTGAAGTCTTTTTAAAGCGGACCAAAGTTGGAAGTTGGAACACAATATCGTATGTACCCATTCAGTATGTCACAACAGAGTGTTTGTGTTCGATATTTGAATTTGAAATGGTTGTGTCAAATGGGGTGGGTCGGGGTAGTTGGCGGAGGGGTGATTCTCTCTCCGTAACAAGAGAGGCTTTGTGGTACACTCGATTATTTTTTTGAATTTTTCTAACAAAATCAATATCACGCCTGCAAGACTTTTCCGGTTGATTCTGCGATAATGTTTTTTTACTCAATTTAAAATGATGAGACTGTCAGAATAGCAAGATCTCTTTTAGAGACAAGGGAAAGTTTTTGTAGAATCTATGTTTGATGCGTGCTTACACATTTATATTAAAATTGTTATAAAGTTTTCATAAAATAATTTTATACAAATTTAAATATTTTTAATTTATGATATGTATAATTTCACCTCCTTTTTGAAGGTGTAAAAATTTTCATAGTATATATCACCGATTCTCAATCTTACCTTTGGTCTGGGCCACATAACAGTTTTTGCTACGATACGTGGGCCGTAGCATATTAATAGTTATACGTAGATATACCACATATAATACATCAGCGGTTGACAAACTTTAAATTCATCATTTTTATCCCGAGTACCACCTTAAAGTTTTTTTTAACCTATAAAATATATTTGGTAACAAACAACTGGCGTTGTCTTACACAATTGAGGTAATTTAATCCATTTTGCATCGTTTATTTGTAAAAGTCATTTATTTTATTGGTAGTTTGCTGTAGATAATAAGATTACAAAATATAAAAAATCCACAAGAACAACACATTGCTGATCGCTGCTATACATTATATAGTTTATATAGTTACATACCTAACATAAATGAAAGTATACAAAAATACAAATGTACATACATATCTAAAATATTTATTTGTTTTCGTCAAGCTTTGCAAACAATGCCAGATGTTTGAAAAAGTATTTAGTGACTTTGATTGTTTTGGGCCACACATAAAATCTGAATAGGGCGCAGATTGAGTATGGCTGGTGTAGATAGTGACACTACCTGAAAATTCTACAAATGCCCAAATTTCTTCTAGTAACATCGAAGCTTCTCTATGAATCGTTCCTCCGAAAAACGCATAATTATTTATGGTTGTAACTTGGCCGCTTGGCAACGGGTTTTGTTACTGTATAGAATGATTCCTTTTAGATTTTTCGATACACTATCCGATTGGTAATTCTTTGCCGCATATTAATAAAACGCACCTCGTATTTAAAATTTCAATTTATTTACAAGTGTCTTACAAACAATGAATACTCTTCAACTGACTTTAGTTTATTTCAGTAGAGTTTATTTAGTTATATATTTGAGGAAGTGAATCGAGATTCAATGTAATCGCGTACTATTTCAAGTGTTTGTTACTTAAATTTAATAATTTGACAAGCAATTATATTATTAAAAATCATTGTTATTCAGTAAGCTGGTGGGTAAAAAGCAGTTGAAATCATTTCCTGGTGCGCGCATGTCTTATTATTAATAGTGTTAATAATGAGAATAATGGTAGTCAGTCAAAAGAAAAGTAACCAAACCACATTGGATATAATGATGCAATTAACAAAAGTATAATATATAAATCCGAAAAACCAACGAACCGTTATCTTTATTGTGTTAGTGGAAAGTAAACTTATATTCATTATTGTAAAATTATTACAAAAATACTCATACATTTGCATTACTTATACAACTGTTTTAACATAACATATTAGTACATTCAAATTCAAAGACACTACATATGTTAAAATATCTGTGACAATGCAATGTATCTATCATGTTGGTATATTATTAAAAAAAATAAAGAATATCTGGATTTTTAAAAATAATTAACAATCTATACGTAAAGAAAGCTAAAGTAGCATATTAAATGAGTTGGGTTTTACTAAGGAAACAAATTAAATGGTCAGAATTTAAATCCATTTTGGTCAGACTAAAAATATGAACGGTCAGAATAAAATATTATACGGTCAGAATATTGAAGACAAATTTGGTTAGTAGGTTAGGTTAGGTTAGGTTTTTTTAAAATTTCATTTAAATTATGACTATTTATTCTGACCGATATATTATGACCATTTAATATAAATTCTGACCAATGTTATTTAAATTCTGACCAGAAAAATACGAGCCTTTTACTAACATTAAAAAAATTAAGATACTTAATTAGGGCTGGGCTAATGTATCAGCAGCGCATCGCTATACTTAGTTATTTGGTTCCACATTTTAGTTGATAATTTTCCCAACATCAAGTCATTTACAGAGCTATGCTTAAGCGGATTTTTTTCATCTAGACAATGTATTTATATACAAACGTATATATATATATTTATATACGTTTATATATATATATATATATATATATATATATATATATATATATATATATATATATACAATATTGAAGCTTGTATTTATCTGATCAATCAAATTTTGAGTAGTATTTACCGTTTAATATTAGATTATGTCTAGTATTTCTATTAAATAATATTTATAAAAAAATATACAGAATTCATGCTATTGGTCTGTATTTTAACCCAGGGGTGGGCTGGAGAGGGGCTCGCGCGAGCCCCTTGTTAGATTTTACCACGGCCGGCGAGCCTCTTGTTAAATTAATAAAAAACAATATTCTTAGATAAAATAAGTATATAACTGCAATTTCTGACATATACTATCTACGACAGCTTCCAGAGTATACACAGTAGTACATTTTTAACCATTTACGTTGATAAGTTTATGGTAAACTGCATATTGTTGCATATTTCAAGTGTATTAAGAAACAATCGTTTGCTAATTTAAAAGTATTTTTATAAAAGCACATGACTGATAAATTACTTTGATATTAAGCGAGCCCCTTGTTAACGGATTGGCAGCCCACCGCTGTTTTAACCTCAATACCAGTTTTACATTGACAATTACATCTCACCTAACCTAACCACGGCATGGGTCTTCCTGTGTGTATACTGACTAAAAGCAATTTTAAAATATAACATTTATACTGATGACTTAATGAACAAAATATAAGTCAAATATAATTTAGAAGTCTAAACGTATTTGGCTTTATTTAATCGGCTCAGTAAAACGATAAAAGATATTTGTATAGCGTGTTAAAATGTAATAGTTAAGTGTGATATAATATTATGTGCTTTTATAATTTTCCCTGTACACAGACCATACAAGAATAATATGTCGTTGTTGGAAAAATGAATGAGAGAGAGCAAGTCACGCGCAAATGAGATGGAAACACAGATAACGCGGAATGTGGTAAATTGAATTAGCAACCGCTAGGTGCCGTCAGCTTTTGACTGACACCTCGTTTTGCCAATTCACATTTATTTATATTAAACACATTAGGGAAATGGCACAATACGCCAAGATGGCATCATTTTTTTCTATGTATCTGTATAATTGAATATTTCACTCGACGGATTTTATTTCCGGAACCGTGGAATGATAAATACTTGCACAGGCCCGCCCCTAGAGAATCGGCCGCCCGCGTGCATGAATTAATATGTTTTTTTCCTCTAAAACAGGGGTGGGCTGGAGGGGGCTCGCAGAGGCTCTCGCGAGCCCCTTGTTAAATTTGACGCAGGCCGGCGAGCCCCTTATTAATTTAAGAAAAACAATATTCTCAGATATATGAGTAATATAATTTATTTTTAATGCATTATAATTATATTTAGGAACGCAGTACATATATATTAATCTGCGAAGGTTTTAGTATATCGCTTGGAACACGGAATTAGAGTGAAAATAGAAAATTTGTCTCTCTCTTACTTTAAACTCTTCCAATATATGTAATGTGGGTTAATAGATTTTTTATCTATTAATATTAATTTTCGTCTTACGTTACATTGCATATTGTTATTCAATGTAATTGTTGTGGTAATATTATGACGTATTGTATAAGAGTAATAAAAAAATTCCCCTTCCCCAGATCACATAAAATATATTTGACATTAAGCGAGCCCTTTGTTAATATTTTGGCAGCCCACCGCTGCTCTAAAATACATAATATTAAACTCCAATCCAAAATATTAACGTACAATTTGAACTAAGCACTATGGCAAAATTAGTTTTATAGTCGAAAAACAAAATATGATTGCCGTTCATTTCATTTCGTCACTGTCAAACTTATTCCATTCTTTCGATTGGTTTTTTATTATGAAAAAAGTGTGTATTTTACGTGGTAATTTTTTGTGTAAAAAACATGATAATTATATGAATAGATTGGAGTTTATGGAAATATATAAAGTTATTAATAGAAAAGAAACATTAGTAAATAAGATTGTCGGGAAATCAATATGTGTACCTTACACTCTTTCTGCGTCTAGTAGAAATGAAAAAAAACCGACATTTATTTTTGTAATTTATAACTTAAGAATTAGAATACATTTTTAGTTTATTCGTAAGCCGTGTGATGTTTTGTCTGATGATGTTTCTCAAAACCTTCATACAAATCAAATATCTAATTGTAATAATAATTGATAACAATTCTCATGTATGAGTATAAGGTATCCATCATTGTAATAAGTATCATTTTACAAGAGTTTCTGGCATTTGGATTAACCGCTTCTATATGAGAAATCGTTGACAAGTTTCGCTGTAAGTTACCAGCGATAATAATTGTCTGACCTTCCATTTCCAATAAGACCTCTCTAGCAGTGACAAGACTACTTCCCATTGTAATCTAAGATTAATTATTACCTGTAGAAGGTGTCGTCATTGTCTTCGTCTGAATGACGGAAGTTCAAGTGAGATCTTGGAGTTCCAACTTAGTGAAATGGCACATAGTTTATGCATAATATAGCCATTTTGTTAATGTATTGATTGACATCGAATTCTAGTTAAAATAATTGTTTTAATGTAACTAAAATTAGCATTGGTCATAATATATATAATAATTTTAACAAATGCTTTGGAATCTCGACAAATATTTTTTTTTTAAATATTTTTATAATCGATATGAATCGATTCATGGCGAAATTAAAATCAGCGCTTCTCATTTGTTTTAAGAGTAACGATAAAATAGTGATATTAATTAAAATGCGTAATATTATATTCACCAGTCGCCTGAAAATGTGATTTTTATAATTTAGACATATTGAAGTACTGTTTTTTTAGAGGTTAGCCTCGTGTATCGAAAATTATAGGTACCAATGTTACCGCTAAGGTGTGCGCGTGTGCGCGCGTACACCTCCCAAAATGTGTCCGCACACATTTTTCCATCTCAGCACATGGTCTCACACAGAAATATTGTAAAAATAAGTTTGTTTCACCAAATTTTTATATTTGCGCACACTTTTTATTTTGCTGAAAATTTACTGCTCACAGAAGTTGATGGTCCGCACACACAATATAAAAATTAGAGGAAACGTTGCAGGTACAATATAGTAAATTAGCTAAATAGACTACAGATCCATCAGACACTTATTTCAAAGACGTATACGTAAATTGGTTGAGTTAAACAAAAGAGAACCAACTGCCAATTTGCAGTGTGATTATATTGAGCTTCAAAGTATGCACATAACTTTAGATAGATATCAATAGATATCATAGTTAGATTTTAAATGTTGTGAATGTATATGGTTCCTAATAAACGGATTACCTTGAACTGACGTTTATTAAATTAAACGTATCGTGTTTATATAATAAATAAATGTGTCACTAAGTTCAAAGCTATGCACTTGAATGCATGAATATGCCGAAAGGCGAAACCGGGGTCGTTAATGACAAAACTTGAGTGAATGTACATAATTTGAACAATTCAAATTTAATATTGAAATTTCACCAATCCCCTTCAGTCAAAATCTTAAATTGTATGTATTGTATATGGTTCTGTTAAAATATTATCCATCATTATTATGTACACCACTTGTTAATAAAGCATAGCGGATAATTTTAACTAAGTACATGTTCATAAAAAATATCATCTTTAGAGAATTCGTTAGGCAAGTAAACAGTAAATAGTGCAAATAAAATAACTAACTATGATATAAGTAACTTGAATACGGTTATAAGAAATATTGTAACTCCATGAATAGGAGTAAGTTATGACGCATAACTACTGATATTTTATAAACAAGCATGATAATTATTTAATATATGTAAAATTAAATTTAGCAAACTAAAGATAAAAGACTATACTCAAACGGGGCTTAAAATATGTTCTACTATTTTTTTAAAATTAATTTAAAGTATAAAAACGACACGTCTATGATATAATAAAAGATTTTCATTAAATATGACTGGCTTATAATTAATTGAATCTCTTCAGTAAAAAACTAAGAATGCGCACATTTCAAACATGCATAAATGTTTAATTTAAAGAGACGTATTCAAACGTAATAAACATCTCTGTTTAGTAAACTGATTCAAAACGTACAAAAACTCGTAATGAAACCATTCATATATTTTTTTGTTCCATTTTGCAATTGTAGCAGACAAAACGTGGAATATTTTTCTGTAAAATTCATGAAAAGCCGTCGACTTTTCATCACAAAACTGGTACTTGAGACGCAAGCAGAGTGTCGTTTGTAGATACTTGTTTTATCTGGTGGTGGAAAAATGCATATAGCCATTTTTGCTGCCTTTCTGCGCACAAGAGTCTCGTGAAGATCCTCCACGTTGTGGTAGTGGCAATAGACACAATTAAATTGCCAAGGAATATTATTGTGAGATATGAAAATGCGATATGAAAGTAGAGTTGTGCTACGCGATGAAAAACGAGCATTCTTCAGTGCGATACAACGACTTCATATTTTACTTCAAGTTTGCAATTACACACAGATAAATGCAAAATGAGAAACGTTAAAGACGGAAAATCTTATGCTACATAACTTTAATATATACAAGTGTTATATTGTGCCTTCAGCGAATGCTTACGTAAACAAAGTATTCTTTTCGCATCGCACAAAGTATTTTATTCGATATGTTGCATTTATTTCTATTAGAAATTATGACAAAGAACAAAGATATAATTTTACTATTACTTATTTTTTGTTGCAAAGCATATGGCCACGTAATGGAGATATCTCTACAGAAGTTTTTCGAAGATAACTGCTTGTATCTAAGTTGTTACAAGTCTCTTTTTTTCGAAGAGAGTTAGGATAGAAAGAATATGATCACTTTTAGGGTGTTCACTGTCAATACTTGGTGGAAAGGCATTATATTAATAAAAACACAATAATCCTTTGTACTTCATTCCACTTTATTTAATATGTCAGGACCGGTTTCGCTCATTACGAGCATCGTCAACTGATAAGAAATATAATTTAACAGTGCTATTTATACAAAAATGAAAAGTTATATACAACAATTGGCATTGAAAAGGAAAAATACCAATTAAGCAAGCCTATTCACTATATTATTGTCATTATTAATGTCATTTATTTTCATTGTATCACTTTGTCAAAGAATTCCCAAATTTTAATTATGTTTGTAATTACTTTCAATTCCTATTCTAAATTTATTAATCTGAGATGACTTTTTAATTATATGTTAGATGTGTTAAACATTTTAATTTTGTGCTATTTTAGAATCACTTTTAATGTAATTGGTATTTTCTTTTCAATGCCAATTGTTGTATATAACTTTTCATTTTTGTATAAATAGCACTGTTAAATTATATTTCTTATCAGTTGACGATGCTCGTAATGAGCGAAACCGGTCCTGACATATTAAATAAAGTGGAATGAAGTACAAAGGATTATTGTGTTTTTATTAATAGAAAGAATATGGTTAGGACAACATTATTAATTAAGTAATCGCTGTCGTTACGCTCCGTTATTTTAAGATAAAGAAAGTGGAATGAATATCTTAGATATCAGAAACATCCGTGCTTTCGAACACAATAATTTTGGAAGAATTCTAGCAGAGTCTTATTTATTTATCGAATACAGTATGTTTTGATTTCTTATCTGCTACTATCATATTGATTATTATGACACAAGAATAAATTGTAGCGGCAAAGTATGTCACAAAAGAATATTTTATTTTTTGAATAAGTAGAAGAATAGGTTATAAAAATAAAAACAAAAACAAAGATAAAAATATGAACGGTACAAAAAGCAGATTGAATTGAAAATTTTGTAGGTATTAAGTAGAATTGAATAAATACGGAAACACAAAATATATGGTTGTCATCAATAATGTGTCTATCGGGTGTTATATATATTTTTTTCATTTAAAAATTAAAATGATAAAAAGAAACACACTAAGATGGCATATTATTATATCTGCCGTTTAGAACAATATAAGAACGATTGGATTATGATACTAGTAGCTGTAAAATATCGTCTCTCTCACTTCACCTTTCAGATTTTTTTGATAGAGAATGAAGTATTACTTTATATGATTATGCATTGAAATAATTATTTAAACATTTTAAATAATGTTTATTCTATTTTTTGGTTATAAAAACGATTTTTTGCACGCGTTTAAGATACATTGAATTAAATGTGCTAAAAAATCTAACGAAACGTGTTGTTTTTTTATTAAATAATTATAATATTGTTTTTTGTGTGCACAACGTTTTTTCTCTGCAACAGATTATTATTTTGTATATATGTGTATAATTGGGTATGTGATTATTATGTTTTATTTATAAGGCATTATTAGAAACAGAGATGGGCTGCAAACACGATTTACAAGGGGCTCGATTTATCATAAATCTATTTGCGGTGTTTCGGGGAAAAGGTGGATTTTTTATCAACCTTATACAATTATACGCGGTAATAATTAACGCCATCGAATGTTAGTTTACACATCTATATAATGTTACGATACGCAATGTAATTTAAAGTTTTTAATATCAATAAAGTTTAAGATTATGTACTATTTTTTCACTAAAATTTCATGTTACACACACACATTGTACTTAAGCCATCGAAAACAATATACATATATGTCAGACAATTATCAAAAACACCTAACTTACATCACTGCGTTATATTTTTAATAATAATACATATTTATAAAGTATATTTTAAAAATATATTTGGTATTACAGCTTATGTCTATTCGCCAAATATTTTAAAGTTGAAAGATCATACGAGTAAAAACTCGATAAGAATTTTAAAATGTAAGTCATTCGAGATAAATTCGAGGTAAATTGACATCACAAACACCCATGTCTTAGGTCTAAAATTTAAATTAAAAAATCTAAATTTGACATTGACCTTACCGGGAATCAAACCCGAACCCACCTGGTCGGTAGAGCATAATCTAACCAACTAGACCACAGACAAATATATAATACAAAGATCTGAGAATATTATTCATTTTGAATTTGATAAAGGGCTTGATGGGCTAACTTAAATTTAACAAGAGGTTTGCGCGAGCCCCTCCAAAACCCTTCCAGCCTACCCCTAAATATGGATAGAGAAGAATTATCGAATAACTGTTCACGATAATTGCAATCCTGATAAGTTATGTTATTAATATGACAGGATATCACTCGAGTTCAATTCTTCCTTTATAATTCAAAAAAAGTCTCCATAATAGCAGTTCGGTACAAATAAAATTCAATCAATACTGGATACTCGGAAATCTTCTGCCCGTTTGGCTTCTTTTGGCTGCCCATTCAGTAGAATAGAGTCCATAGTGGACCCTTGCAAGTCATACGACACGACACGACGCGATGCGACACGATAGGATACAATACGTTTGCGTTGTCCGCCATTGTACTTTGTAATTGACAATTATTATCAAAGCCAGAGGGTGCCTTGGTATTGACGGAATCCAAAGAATTGAGCTATAGATATTATTCACTCAATAATTCTTACTACGGCAGTCGCAAAGCAGACTTGAAAGCGGTGTTGAACGTCTGTGTATCTTTCTTGCAATGTCAAGAGCTCGAACACATTTTTCTTCCAAATTCACAGATGTCTGTGATGTTTAAGCCCTGTTTCACCTGCTCTAGGGGTGGGCTGGAGGGGCTTGCGCGAGCCCTTTGTTAAATATTATTCAGGCCGGCGAGCCCCTTGTTAAATTAAGAAAAAAAATATTCTCAAATCTATGCGTTATATAATCTATAAATATACAATATAATTTAATTAAATATGTAAAATGTACATTTGGTATTTCTGACGTACATTTTTCAGCTATTGACATTGATTAAATTACAATATATTGCGTACTGTTACACAATATAAAGAGTATATCGTAATAATCGATAGTTTAATAATATTTGCGTATAATTTCATATGAGTGATAAAAAAATCACACTTTTCCCAAAATATCACGAAAAGCTATAAGATTAAACGAGCCCCTTGTTACCGTATTGGCTACTAAGTAACTATAGAAAAAAATATATAAAATGAAAAAAAGCAATAACCATAGCGTTATGGCTATGTATCCAATCCCGGAGCCTTTTTCCAATCCCGGGATTGGGATTGGCTCATCGAAGAATTTGAAATCCTCGATTTCGTATATTTTTCCCCCAGATTGTCACAGAAACTCGTTTTTTTTTTAGCTCGTCGAAGAATTTCAAATCCACAGTTTGTTATCTCTTATTCCAGAGGTCGGCAAACTTACAATTGAGAAGAGCCAAGTTTTTATGGAAACAGGATAGAAAAAGTATCAGAGAGCCATAAATATGCAATATACGTAATCTGTTATCTTTTTTGCCATCTAACTTAACATAAATATTATTCAAGTCAATATTAGTCAATTCAGTTAAAATGAATCTATGAAATAATAATACATTAACGTACAGTACACAAAACATTCAATGTCTTGAAAAGCGTTTATTTCCGAAGATTAATTATTTTATAACAACAATATTTGACAAATGAAAAATACTTTGTGTTTCCGACTTATTTTATTTATTCTAACATTTTTTGCAAGAACGCCAGCGATATATGAGAGCTTGAATAATAAACGGAGTAATTTTATTCATGTGAAAAAAAGGTATTTATCTAATAGTCTTTTGTTAGCTCCCTTTGTTTTTTTTATGCGTGATAAAATAAGCCAATAAAAACACAATCACAGCTCACAACATCCTGAGCTTTAATTTTAATAGACACACACTGACGGATTAGTACAAGAGATTTTTGTTTATCACCAATTATAGAAAATTATTAAGGTTAAAGTTTTTTTGTAATCTTTGGGATGGACAAACCTTCTATTTATTAAAATAGTTAAATTTACGCTGTACTAAGTGTTTCCAAAATTCGGAATGTGTGTTGTTTTTAATAAAAATAATTAGTTAAAAGTTTAAACTTGTTAATACGTTAATCGCTACGCAATAAAAATGTGATTTTGTAAATTTTTATAATGTTGGATATTTAAGGAAATATAAATATGCATTGTAACTAGGGATTCCAACTATTCGTCATTTTCAACTATCCGGATATCGAATAGTAAAATTGAAACTATCCGGATATATCCGGATATCCGGATAGTTTCTGTAAGTATGAACATAACAAAACACTACTACATATATAAATTTATGTACTAAAATAATACATTAAAAACGAGTTCATTCGTAATATAAGTCATTTATTCATATTTTAAAAATAAGAGAGCATTAAATGTACCATATTTTAAATTTTATCTTAATTTAGTTTTAATTTGTCCTGCTGTTGAAAATACTCGTTCCTTTGCTGTTGATGTTGGTTTTATTGTTAGAAGTGTTTTAAACAACACTAATCTTATGAGATTTTAGATGATTTATCATAGTAGTCGTTGAAGATCCTTTGCATCCAACAGTTTTCCCACATTTATTTATTACACACTGCTGACTGCAAATTATTATCTTTTTTCATAAAATAAGTTCATACTCCGAGCGTCTTGACATGGCTAAATTTTAAACAAAATATTTTTGAACATATTTTAATAAAAAATAAATTACAGGCTGCTTTTGTTAATATGTAGACAGTCTCGATTGCTTGGTTTTCAGTAATGAATTGTAGAACTCGCACGCAAATGAAGATGTTTCACGATCAAAGTTTCATGATTAACTGATCCTGACTAAACCCTTTCCCACTTCTGTAATGCCTTATGAAGAGAAAATACACATTTAAATACTATTCCATCATATAAAAATATTGAAAATTTGCAGATGCATTAGATTACTGTAACCGCATTTCTTCAATGAATGAAATTTCGACATTAAAGGTTTTTTTTTGCCTCGAGTCCGAGCTAATTCGTCGAACTTTTTAAGTATTAAGATAACAAGATAAGATTTTCATAATAACCGAGTTTGGGGAAGGTAAAAAAAAGACACTACTTCAAAGTAAGCGTTAAACCCAGGTATAAAATACCCCAGTATTCATTTAAAATTATAACGAATATTATCCGGATATTTTCCCAAATATCCGGATATCAAATAGATAAAAAGGGTCGGATATATCCGGATATCGGATATCCGGATATCCGAGTTGGAATCCCTAATTGTAACATAGCTTTGTTGATAACTTTTTAAAATGTGTACAATTTATTATCTTGTACATGCTTAGGTTTTACTAATTATATAATCAAAATGAACGTGATTTTGTCGAATAAATGAAATACTTTGACATATTTTTTTCACATTTCTATAATGTGAAAAAAATTGAATATATATTCAATTTTTTTGACATATTTTCACCTTTCTGGTAGTAAGTAAAAAAACTGTCAGAGATGAGCTAAGTTTACAAAGAGATTTTTATACCAATTCTTTGTCTGTAATAACCCAATTGGTGAATTGATTATACCAGTTCGCCAAACAAGTATTCATTTGTAGAGGCAACAATTAATTCCACTATTCTTGAGAATGTGAATCTAAATGTTCCTGATATTTTTTGAGAAATCGTGGACATGAATTGTTTACTCTTCCAAGGTGAAGAACCAGCCTGCCAATAAGAATGCCACAGTGGAGAGCTTTAACAGTGTTAAAAAATATTGCTTTGGATGTCGACATAATCCACGTTGACGAGGGTGAGTTCCGACGAATGCTATTTCTTACGCATTAAAGTAGAGTTCGTCAGAGCTTACTCAGTTGACTTCCTTGCTATTTTTTTCTACTGCTTTTAATATTAAATTGTATTAATGTTTTAAATTTATAATTTGCCAATCTTATGCAATGTTAATTAAATAAATTATTCTGGCTTAAAGGCAAGCAAAACAATAGCTCTTATTTGTGTCAGATCGGCATTAATGCATCTATACTTTGATATTATAATTATTATTCATGTAGAATAAAATTTCGATGCTTTACCCTACAAGCATTTTTTTATTTGATGTTTATTCAGAACTATTAATCTAATCATAATCCTGTTACTTACCAACTTCTGCCTGAAATAAGATGACATAATAAAGACCGATTTTAAAATCAAGTTTATATTTTAAATAAATAAAATCAAACAAGGCTTCTCATATTACCGATAAATACTATTTAGTATTGATCAGGGCTGGTGGGGTAGAGTAAAAATAAAACGACTCTGATTCCGAATTGTTTTTTTAATCATTTCCGTTTAACTTACATGTATGTTACAATCAATATGATGAATAGAATAATACTTTTCCAATATCATTTAATTATTTTTCTTTAATTTTGCCGCCTGTGTGGTTTAGTGGTCAACGTTGTTGGCTTCGGCTACGGAGGGCACGGGTTCAAATCCCGGTACGGACAGTTTTATAAATTGATTTTTCAATCGATTTATGAATTTCTGTTCGAAGGCATGGATGTATGTGATGTCTTGAATTCCCCCCTCCCACTCATCCTATCCTATGAACGGGGCGTATCGAGAGCGATTAGCTAACCACTAGTCCTGTCCTAGCCCTATCCTTATATTCCTACTCTCTTTAGTAAAAAGAGAGGTTGAGCAACTGAGTAACAATCAGTTTTCGTAGAAACACATCTGTTGAGATAAACTCCATTAGGAGTCCATATGATCCACATTGGGAGCGGACATGGTTTAAAAAAAATTAAAACACCCGACTCCATGACTCTTGACTCCGACACTGACTCTGACTCTAGCTAGAGCCCTGTTATTATTTGGAAGATTTATAAATTACTGAGCTTGTAATGCTGGAATGTTTACTTAATTATTTCAATTCAAAATAGCAATAAAACGAAAAGAAGAAACTGATTTAAAATATGTCTAAAAATTTACTGTTAAATGTAAACATTTGTTTTATAATTGTTTTATATAATGGTTACGTAAGTGTTAAAACACAAAATCATTATTCATTGCGAAAATACAAAAGAACTCATCGTGTGTATCCCAGAAGCTAGTGAAGCTCGTAGCGCAATAGAAAATGATAATATAAACAAGAGGGTTGATGTGCCAAAAATGATTATTACAACGGGTTTAAGTGGGGGCGAAAAAATCAATTTGAATGGGTATATAATTTTAGAGAGTACGCATAATGATTTCGATTATATTTATTTAGTAACGTGTGATAGGATATGTGTTTATTTAAAAGGGACGTAAAAAATCTTCTGCTTAATATTTTGGCAGCTGATTTTTGCAATAAAAATATAAGTGTGTTCTCACGTATGGTTTTTTTAACAATTTTTTTTTTCATTACATCAAATAAATCTAGAGCTGAAAAGCAGAATGCGGCAAGCCTAGTCTTTTCTAAAATGATGTTTTAGTGCCAATTTTGTAATGAGAATACTACTCATAATAATCTCATAAGATAGTAAGTAATATCTACAACTCTACATTTTAAAAAATGCAGGAAGTAGAAAATAGGTTTACTTATCAAAATAAATCATAAACTTTTGTATAATTGTCATTTATTTGACAGCTTGAGAGCATTGCGAGATTAAAAACAATAGTTTTTACTGACACAATCTTTTATGCGCTAAAGAATAGCAATACCGATATTGCCGAAATTCTAGTATTGATGGTATTTTTTTTAAATTATTTTACTACAGAAATTATTAAAAATCATTTTTTTAATGTATTGATATTGTTCGAAATTAATTAAAATATTGTTGAGTGGTTGAGAGTTCTAAAATAATATTATCAGGTTCCAAAATTGATAAGCCTTTTGAAAATGATTTATTATTTTAAGGAACCGTAAGTTACTTATAATCATTACCCGTTTATGGTAATGAAGTATTTTTTAATGACGTTATTTTATATTAAATGTTAAAACATCGAATTTTATTTATTCGAGCGGTATTACGATCCCAATTGCCCGTATTTTTTGCTTTATTAAAATATTTTTAGATGTACCAGTATTGACATTTACAATTACAGTATTTGTTTACTTGTTCGGTTTTGCAATCCATATTTACGATGTTTCACACATCTTCTGGCAGTGATTGCAAGATGATATTAACGTTAAAAACATATTTTTAGAAAATCGTAAAGAGTAGGAGTCGGAAAATTGTGACACGCGAGCCGCATAGAAGCTCTTTCCATAGAAGTTGACAGTTTTTCAGACATCAAATCTTAAACTTATCTTTTTTTTTTACTCTAAAAGTCCATAAAAATATTGCAGATCTTGGCTCTCTGATACCTTTGCTATCATGTTTTCATAAAGTCTTCTCAATTGAGCATATGGTAATGCATTTTATTTGATTTAAAGCTGTTGACTAAATACTTGGACTATAGTTGCCAAAGGAAGTTATGCATTTCAAAAAGTTTTCCCATATTATCAAAATAAAGCATATAGTATAAAAAACTAAATTTTGTTTCGGATTACGATGATATGCTTTGATTCCGATGTCACATTGCTTGATGTGTGAAAATAAGATTTAAAAAAAAAATGTTATCAATTTTGTTTTTTTTTTATTAAATTTATTTAATATTTATAAGTGTGACAACCTAAATATTTTTAAAAACACTGCACCACTTAGATTCGGGCAGACGTAGTTTATTTTTCATCGTTAAATATTTTTAACAGCTAGTTACCATTTAAATGATTTTTTAAATGCTTTATAACTGTGCACAAACATTTTTTTTTATGTATTTACACGATGAGTATGTACATAAAAGAAGAACCACAGGAAAAAGGAAATTCTTATAAAAAAATCAAGCTTTGATTCAATATTGCGTTTATTTTGTAATTTTAATCACATAAGATTTTTACAGATTAATATGGTGTATCTATATTTTTTTATTTGTTAAAGTAGGGTTTAAATATCATGGGACTTAGGTATAAAGGGCTAAACGAAATTTACATTCTATCTAAAAAGCGAATGAACCAATTTAAACAATTTTTATTTCATTAAAAATACCAGTTTTTAAAAAATAACAAAAAACTGTAAAGTGAATTGAATGGTACATATCTCTGTTGAGTTTATGTTGGATATCCACATAATTTGAAAGTAATTAGGTAAAACTTCTAATTAGTATTGCGAATTACAACTATTACAATTTGTGTGCAAAAATGGCTTTAATTGCTTCTAAGACTTAATTTCTAATAGTTATTACAATATTAGCAACTTAAGAGAAAAAATTCTAACGAAAAATTCTATATTTAATCGTTTATACGTAATGTAATAAAAAAAGAAAAATACATATGGAATGTTTATTATGAAAAAAATAATATTTAAAACATTACATAAATACTGCGAATCATTTTTTGCTTTTTTGATAAAATATTACATTTGATGATTTAATAAATAAATGATTTTGAATGAATGTTTGTTTTGTTTCAATTGTTGACCATAAATAATTGTGATAAATCTTTTAAAATGTAAATTAAAATTGATGTAACTTATTTAATAAAATTCAAGACTTAAAATTACAAAGAGGAACATTCAAATTATATCATATTTTGTTATATAGTATAAACCAATATTAGATATGTTGCCATTAACAATAATTATTTTACCACAGTAATCCTTACAAAGGAAAAAATGCATTCGTATTTTACAAGGAGAAATATATTTTTATTTTAAAAATTAAAAGTTGGCATTATTTACAAAGAATCACTTGGTTTTATTTTAATTTTAAATACAGTTAAAACCAAATATATTTTCTAATCGTATAATATATATGTTTTAAACTAAACACTATATTTTTTATTATTTACAAGACAACGTATACGTTTGTTATTTAAAGTCAATTAAAAAAAAAAAAGAATATGCTTTTAGAGAGAAATACTTGTTTGCAAATACTTTTCTTAGTTTTAATTATAAGAATATGATCATGAAAATACACATTGTCGTATCCTGTTTTAATGAAAATTTTGTCTAGTGAAAATTAAGTTAAAAGAAACGTAGACACACTTAAATCAAATTGAAATTGAATTAAAAGCTCGCCTGCGGCGTAGTTTTATAAAACCATAAATGGAAATAAAGTTCTTATTTATTTTAAATTTAATTTCGTTGTTTAACAGTAATTGAATAAAAACATCGATGTATGTATAATATAACATTATATGTACGACGGAAAGTTCAGATAAAAATATTTAAAAAGTGAATTTTAAGAACAAAATACCGATTTGATAAAAAAAAACGAATACAGTGTTTGTATCCATTAGTCTACGCTATTCTAGTATTATTTATTTATAAATAAGTTTCATTAAAACGTATTTAATGAATAACAACAACAAAATTCTTACATTTTAAGATGAAGGTTTACTAAACAATATGTTTAATATTGATGAGAATAAGTATTACATTAATATTTTGTACACCACTTACTATATAAAAGTACGTATACAATTTTGTAACTTATAATGTCTATACTCATAAATTAGTACATTGGCGAATAAAACTAAGCGTACAGTTCAACAAATATCAACATATGTAATTACCAGTTTGGTCCTTGAATTATTAATTGATAAACGATAAATAATAGGATATTTTTTTTACCAGAGCCCGAATCGTGATAACAAATAGGGAGCGAAGATATTTCTATAATATTTTCTTTATGCGGTATCAACATATTTTTTTCCATGGATGTACTGTGCGGTAAGAAATTTCAAAAAGGGGCAGCAAATTAGCGACAGATTTTTTAAATATTAATGATTTGTATCGAACTTAAGATCTGTCTATCATAATTAGGCCCATTAGAGATAAAGTGAGGCAATCGGTATTTGATAAAAAAAAAAACAAGTAAGATGCTTTGTAATATTCCACACATCTTTAAGTATCGTAAAAGTGAAGTAAACTCAGTTAATACACATTGCAATAGTGTTATAAAATAAAAATATACAATCCATCAAAACACCAAATAAAGACGTGATTGTACTTAAAATCAAAGGTTTACCATTTTACTAGTTGGCACACTTCACCTCTCGGGTGCTCATATATTTGAAAATGGATATTTATAAACCTTTTTTATAGTTAATCAAGAAGTATTAGTATAAATATAAAATTGCAATTGATAACCGCTGATTTGTAATACAACCAGTGTTACAATACAGATATCAATTTTAATTATATAATCAAAACAAATTTTCAAAAATTTACCGACTTAAAGGTGTTTTTTTTTTTTAACCATTTTGTAGATTAAATAAAGATAATAATGTCTTTATTTTGTATTGCTATCTATCGCTACTGATTTAATCTCTTGATTCGGCCACTGCTAAAGACACCGCTTGAAAGAATTAACAGATGGCTAATACGTATTAACAAGTAACTTAAAATCGAAATGTTAAATATTGTTAACAAATATAAGAGTTGTATCAATCGTTTACGTATTTATCTAGAAAAAGCGAGTCAAAGAATTCCCCGCGCTGGGTGCAGTCTGTTAGAGCGAATCTGGTCAGAATATAACAGTGAGAGGTCTCCTGAACTCTCCGGTAGATTGGGCTGACGTCGGGTAGTGTTGGCCGTACTGCGGCACTGGAAGAAGACCAGCGCTCGTAGGATAATACGCCGGAAGAGCTCCCGGAGACGCTGTCGACGCTGACGACGCAGAGCTTCCGGCGTCTGCGGTGCCGTGACCTCCGCGAGGATTTAAATCTGGAGAATCGGCGGCCGATCGAGGTGAAGTTGACGGGGCAGCTCCGGCTGCGGCTGCTGCCGAAGCCTCGGAGTACATCTTACTTATGTCCATCGGATAAGCTCTAGGGCTTTGTTGTTCCATGTACATGTAAGCTTTTGATAGTGTGGAGTCCAAGTATCCGCGGGAAGGTTCCGGGTACATGCTGTAGGCTCCGCGATATTTTTCAGCCTCCAGTGAGTATTTGGACATGGCATCCATTGTGGATACGACCTGTGGACAAGAGAAAAAATATTCATAATATGTTTTCAGTAATTCTTACAGTAGTAAGTTACTCTTTCTTATACCGTAAAATTAGGTTGTAAGATTGAAATAATACATTTTTAATCATATCAGTTCCATACATAAATATATGTACACCTTTTCCTCTTTAAAATCAAATTATATTTTTTACGAATATACCGTTAAAAAGTATTTAAATAACTTTGAATAGCAAGTTGCAATAAAATTGATTGATACGTGATTTAAGATAAATGAAAAATAACAATTACATTTGTAAAAATGAACCAGAAAGCACCCATTGATTATTAATATTGTTAGTCTTAGATTACAGATAAAGATTAAATTCGATTTAGCATTTGCAGATCGAGAATAGAATAATATTATCGTGAGAGAATCGGTTGAGATTGAAATAATCAAATGAAACGATAAAAAAAATTATAATCGCGTCCTATGAGTAAACTAAAATACTTTCTCGGGCATAAAAAAATACGAAATAAAGCGAGCGAACATAATCTGATTTCATTGTCATCGAAGTCTTGACAGGCATTGTCATCTGAACGAAATTCCCAATAACATATATAATATATAGTGCCCAGGTAATCTTAGGTATCGAGAATACACAAAATATTCCCGATAGGGTTTTCGGCAAACAAATAATAATGCATTTTGTATACGAAACGTATATCACAACTCTACTTTAAATGTGATATTACAAGACTATTGAAGCATAAAAAAATTAGACGTGAATTATATAAAATTAAAAATATTATACAAGTACAAACACTATAAGAAAAGCACTTATATCGTGTTTCATAAACGCTTATTTGAAATGTGTAAACAAAATATAATTCTTGTCAGTCAATGTCATTCAGATTATTAAATAAAAAACGACGCACAAAACATACATTTCAAATAAATGTTAATTAGTCTATTTTACTACAAACATTATTATTTTCAAAACAGTATTGTTTAAACGCGCTAAAGTTCACGTTCAGTAACTGTTTTCATCATCTATAGTTACTGAAACTGTGTGGAACCTATAAAACAGATGGTCAGTTCGAAGGTTCGAGGATGGGTACAAACTGAGTTCTTATATCCCTATCCGTAAAGTATTCTAGGTTGTGTAGCTGTGAGCTTTAAATTATAAAAAATAATAATCAAGAAAAACGCTTAATTAGATACTGTAACTTTGCTTTATAGCGAGTTGTACATACAAGAGTTTTTAATTACGATAAAGTATGATTTTAGTCGCTTGCTGTGGCCGAGTTGGTTAGAGGTTGCTCTACCGATCACGCAGGCTTAGGATCGATTCCCGGTAAGATCACAGTGAATTTGAGAATTATTCAATTCAAAGTTTTGATCGAAGATTAGGTGTTTGTGATGTTATTATTTCCTCTCCTCCCATCCTTCTGATCTTTTAATAACTGGGTGTAGCAATAGCGATTAGTTAACCACTAGTCCTGTTCTAGCCTTATTCTTCTTTCCCTACTATTCACTTTGAAAAAAAGTGAGGTTAAGCGAATGAGTAACAGTTCTGGTAGAAAAAAAAACTTCTGTTGAGATAACTACATTAGGAGGCCATATGCTCCACATTGGGGGCGGACATGGATAAAAAAATGGTTTAAAGACACAAAAAAGATATTTTGTAATCCTTTCCCGTTTTACAGAGAAAACACTAGCTAATGTGCTATAAAACGAGAAAAATCTTAACATGCTTCGTTTAAATAAAAAGTAAGAGAACTTGTGTGTAAACCTGACAAATATTTTATAATCTTTATTTACATAAATCAATGAATAAAAATCACTTAACTAATTTATATTTTTTTAAATATTAAAGCAAACTTTCCAAAATTTAAACTAGTCATAAATAAATTTATAACATAGTTTCACCAAGCAAACCTCCCTTCGGCGACGTAAATCAAAACGTTATTTATGCGATACGATACGAGTACACGAGACTTTCGCAGGGCAATAACGCTGTCGCGTCTTTTTGTGGGCATGGAAAATTTTAACCTTGGTTACTCTTCGCTTTTTCGTCTTACAATGGCCATACGACGAAAGTTTGAACAGGGGTGGTTTGCTTTTTGTATTATGTATTTAATATTTTTATCCGCTGTTATGCTTTTTTAATATTTTGAATACAGAGTGATTTATGAAGCCAGGCAAGTCGTAAAATCGACCCCAGCGTGTGTACGCAATATGTTTTGTAAGTAATCATTTATTTTGACAATGATAGTAATATAAAATAGTCTGATTATGTTTTTTAAACTATATTTGCTTTCATTATGGAGTATATGAACTTTTTATTAAATATCACTTAAGTAAAACTCCAACAGAAATCATTTAAATTTTCTGTGGAAATGTGCAAAATTTGAACAATTAAAACATACATATATTGCAGTATAAAGAAGTATTAAGAAGTATCATCAAACAGAACATCGTAAGGTTTACTATTAAAGTAAAAAATATTATAATTTTTATGTTATAAAAGCAAAATAAAAGTCGCAGTTTTTCTTTTCTAAGATACAAACGTTGATAATACTAATAAAAAAAAACAATTACTTGTATTAGGTACAGTAAATCTAAAAGGAAATAAATACAAAAATGGTGAGGTAAATGTTATTTAGTAATGTTTCATTTCCATTAATGACCGCATTATTTTCCAAAAACTCCATTCATTTTTAATCCTTTATTATTCATCAAATGGAGTATTTCAACATTGTAAAACAGGTTTTTTTACAATAGTATTAATATTATTTAAAATTATGTTTTAAGTATTTGTTTCAGTACACTAAACAGGTATGTTATCTGAAAACTGTTTGTTATATGATGTGAAAAGAGATTATGTTGGGCCTACATTGAAGGGGTTGTAAATGGAAAACAATATTTTAAGCCCTATCCGAATGGAAAATGCAACATACCACCAATACTCACATTGACATTTTACGGCTTTAATAGGAATATATTTAGTTTATTTCCAGTGACGAAAATTGAAAGTAAATTATCTGTTTTAAGACCAGATCTTTTCCGAGAGAAACATTCCAGTCTGCCAAGACATCTCAAAGAAATAGCATGATGGCACGAGGTCCTTAAAACGCCTAGAATGAAAACCTTTTTACACTGACAAACGTGTATATGATTCTATACGGATTTGAATGGTATTTTCTTGTTTTATAATCATTGCAGTGTTTTAGTGGCATTAGTTAAAGCAAAGCCAACCATATAAAAATCAATATCTTTCGCTAAGATTTGAATAACGACCAGAAGGCATGCAAGCGACACAAGTTCCCCTAGCGACAGAAACTTTAATTCCAGATTAATAATAAAACCAAATTCAAAATGTCGGCATTGTTCGATTCGAAATGGTTGGCATCTCAAATTCGAAATGCCGCGGAGACAATTGGCATTATTGTAGCCAACAAAAAGGGTACAGTTCTCCTAAGTCCATTCAAACGGTGAATGCGACTGTCGTATTTATTGTCACCTGCAATAGAGATTACTATAAAGTGTAGCAGAGTTACAATGTAGACTTTTTGGTGCGGTAATGGTGACGATTCGGCGCGCTATCGAAAAAATCGAAGCCAAATCCCCTTGTTTATGAGAATTTTTGGAGCAGGTATTTTGAATGGTTTTTATTTAAAAACAAGTTTTAAATCTTTTTTTGTTGTTGTTAAAAATTTCACGTGATTATCACAATTATTTCAAACAATAACAACAGCCATTGAAACACAAATTACTTGGGATTTATATAATAAAATAAATTTTAACCCAATTGAAGCAAATCGTTAACATTGATTGATTTCGCAGAATTTGTTTTTAACAATTAATAAAATTGAAAATTTTATAATAATTAACAGATTGGAAAATTTAAAAGGACATACATTAGAAAAACTTGCGAGTTGTGAGTAAAAAAATATGTTAATTTCAAA
Source organism: Himalopsyche anomala (assembly GCA_031772345.1). NCBI lineage: Eukaryota > Metazoa > Arthropoda > Insecta > Trichoptera > Rhyacophilidae > Himalopsyche > Himalopsyche anomala. Next base: position 5,768,594 of record CM062824.1, on the reverse strand, counting down.
GTGTTTACTATTAGGGCGTAGACAAGCGTAAAGATTGTAATATTTTCGATAGACTTTTCGGTAACTTTGTAGACATTTATTTTACATAAAAAAATAAACTGGATTAACTTAGTTATTTCATTGCTTGTGTAACGTGCTTCGCCTCTTTGTGAACCATCTTCAGACTTACTTAAGAATCATTAATTCAAATTATTAATTTTAAATAGATGTTGGGGTTTTTCCAGTGGAGATAAAAAAAAACTATACAGCAAAAATTCTATCACTGGATTTTAGTTTTGCTTAAACAACAATAACTTTAATATTATGAATTATGATATAGTTGTGAGTCCACACAAAATACAATATTGTTTACACGAAGATATAGAAAAAAATATTCGTGAAAAATTGTATTTTAACCTTATTTTCATTAGTAATTTCATTATGAAAAGTTTTTATTGGAAAATATAGAGATATACACTTTTTAAGAGAAATACAAACTTTTTTGGAACTAAATGAAATTAAGTTTAAAAGTACCTACTCAACTTTGTAAACTTGGACATGGGCGGTGACTTTTCTAATCGAATTTACCTCGTATGATTTAATTTTCAATTTAGAAAATATGGCGCAATGGCATTAATTATGTAATGCCCATATCTGTCATAATAACAATAATGATTACTGATTATAAATCAATGCTTTTTTTTGAAAAAAAGGGGACTTAATTCACTTATAGTCAAGATTTTTTTTCATATCAACATCCGATATTTATATAGAGCATATGGCTTCCTAATGGAAATATTTCAACAGTGATTATTTACGATAACTGATTGTTACTCCGTTGCTCGAACTATCTTTTTATTTCCTGAAGTGTAAATTCACTAAAACGCAGATCGCCTACAACAGATGCAGCACATTTTAAAATGTGTCCAAATTATGTTTCCTCTCTTCAAAAACTAGTGCTTTTATTTTTTAATTGCTAATATAAAGGTTCACATTGACATTCCAGTTACGATCTTGTAGGTCTAAACTTATTTCTGACAATTCTCGGAAAGCGTAACACATAAATACAAGATTCAAAAATCAAAAGTTTTCAAATATTTTTTTGCGAATATTAATTTGAAATATTGAAAATGTTGAGAGAAAAGGAGCCGGAACGCCGTTCCAACGCGTTACATGGAAAAACGCACTGTCAATAATATTCTTTAAACATTATTTTATAAATTAAAAATGAAATTATGTACATAATATTACTATTTCATTACACGACAGTTTTTTTATACAATATTTCATATCGATTGGCTCACTTAAACCAACACATATATTTTTACCGAAACGATATGAGACAAGATTTAAATGATTATTAATGCGAGCTATAATCCCTGTCCATTGAAAAGGGGTCGCATCTTTTATGAATACGTTAATATAATGTCCTATCTGGAGATCGGTAAGGTTTCTTTTCATACCTTTGCGATACTGCCTTAGATAATAATGTGGAAGCCTTGTTAGTAAATCAGGATTAGTGGGCCAAGTTGTCCAAGTCCGGAGCTATCAGATCCACGAAACGGTGTTATTTATGATATTCACGCCAAAAATAACAGGATTTAGCAGATCATGGTATTTGATGTTTTAGATTTAAAAATCAGTAAAAAATGTAAAGGGTTATAATATAACTTTTTTAAGAATAAAACTGTGACGATTGTAAGCACCGGGAAAAGTCAGGCTATCAATGTCGAATTAAAACCATAACGAAAGGCTATGTATTGGGTTTTTTTTTTTAATATTATTAATTATGAATAAATTAACTGTTTTCGTTATTTTTTTTAAAATAATATGTTTGTATGTATAGTAACTATTGTGTGATTAATGATGCCATGAAAAAGTAAGTAACAAAGTATTCAATTACTGTTTGAAAAAAAAAGATTATGAAATATATTTTTTTTTAGCTGCATCAATAATTTTTTTGTTACATTCTTTTCATCGACTATTCGCCACCCAAAGATGAACATAAATAATGGTTTATTTTTTTATAAAAGACATTCAATACGGTCAAGAAATGTTTTTGCTCAATTTCGTAATTTGGTGGCAGTACAAAAATATGTAGAATTAAAAAAAAAAAACAGCTCAAACGCCTTTTCACCGAGAATTGACAGGTAAAACCTAAAAAGTGACTAAAAGAAGGATGGTCTCGAAAGAAGGATAATATGTGTGATACGTTCCCTCTCACAACAAACTTAAAACGGATTGAATATTTTCTCAATTATTAATCAGTAATTCTTGAAATAAATGAAAAGATATGGTTAACTGATTTTAATGCATTTGGACTCGGTAGATTGACTCAAAAAAAAAACACCCGTCTTACAAGGTTGACAGATATGACAAAATCACATATGCCGACGACGATGACTTAATCGCCAACTTAGGCTTCATTCACCTCAAATGCTAAAAATATATGATATTTATAAACATCCTCAAGATTATCACGACTTTATACGGAGCGACTTTGCCCATAAGACGACTAATGTCTCACTGGTAAACGGCAAGGTAAAGATAGATTTGGTTGATTGTTATTAATATATGAAAAATGTTTACAACAATCATTTTTTTATTGAATTAAAAAGTGATATCAGTTCTTAATATTTTCTCAAACTTCCTGAATATTTTTAGTTAAAACTAAACTATTTCAAAATGAATAGACACATGTATTTGAAAACATAGTTTACATAAATAATATAATTTACCGGAAGTGTTGACATATGTATTACCGTCATACTCATCGACACTGATTTGAATAAATTACCTCGTTGAAAAGAAAGCACTCGATAAACAAAAGCTCTGCATGTCTCGAATGAACGGAAAATTGTATTATGTAGTAAAAGAATATTTTAAGAAAAACGTGATTTGTTTGCCGAAGTAAACTGGTATTACGATTGCCTGTAGTTAGCAACGAGTTGTATCTTAAAAATAACATTTGTCACTACACTCAAATAGACGATGATAAATATGATCAACTTGCTTTTTACATGATAAATGCTTTATTTTTCAATCTCGTTATTGAGCACAGTAGTTGGAGACAGCCAGAACCCACCTCGGGATGAAACAATTGTGATTATTTAGAGATAAGTTGCCTACACTTATTGATCACAGACCACAGATCATTGACATAGGGCCACCAAATTATATTGCGCCTCAGGCCTCTCATGTGATTTATTTGCCACTGTATAAATGTATTACTAAATGTAAATTCAACGCGGTGAGATTTCAGGGACTGGTTGCAAGGCAATCAGTCAAGCTAATCACTACATATATAGTTGAAATGAAAGGAAGAAATCAGATATAATATGGTACATCACTAATACATTCGTCTCGTTTTTAATTTAGAAACGTATAAAAAATGAAAAACTGACAAATGTTTGGATTAGAAATCATTTGCAAAAATGTAAAAATGGCGGAAACCAGAAATTAACCAACATTGTAGCACAAGTCAACTTGGCCGTATTAAAAAATTCACCATCATTTAAAAAAAAATCGTAAGTCAATCGATTATTAAAAGATATAAATTAATGTATTTATGCGCATTTTTAACTATTAGAACTCGATTAAATATAACTTTTCTTAAAAAATCTATCGATGTTTATTTGCAGTAAAATGTTGATGAACTGTTAAATATGCATTAATAATACATACCTAAGTATTTGATGAATCTGTTTGCTTTCACAGTTAGCCGGATATTGCTTGAGCATACTTCCCGTAAAATTATTTTACAAAAATATGTTATAGTATTTTTTTAAACAAGTAATTCAAAGCTTAACAAAAACATTCTGTGTATGGTTGTCGTTGAAATGTAATATGTATTGTGTATTTTAATAAAACTGAAGTTGAATTCTGAATTATTACATGTATTAAGAAGTTTAATTCTTTCGTGATTGTTAATCCTACAAGTTTCTTGTAATTTTTATACGTTAAGGAATAAAATTCATTTAGACTTGGGTGAAAGCAAAGTATGGTGTTTATTTTTGTTTTTTATTACGATTTTTGGAAAAATATTTAATTCTTCTACTTTTTTCAGAATGAAAATAGAATTATTTTAATTAAAAAACACATTATTTCTAAAATTCCTAAAAAATGACCTAAATTATACTAAATAAATAGTCAGTGAAAATCAATTAAATGCGATTTGCTGCTTTATTTTGTTTGGTTGCCATACAAAATTGTGTTTAAAAAAACACCTGAAAATCCTTTTTGGGTGATTGATGTGTACATCTTTAAAATATCGCAAATATGAGAGTAATAGTTGAATTAATTAGACGCTTAGAATAAATAAATAATAATGATTGAATTATATTATTCTAATGTAAGCTGACATATTATCATATTTAATTATTTGAATTTGATTTATTATTAACCAAATGTTAAATATAAGTTTAACGGAGTGTTCATAATATTGTAGAAAAACAAACATATGAAAACCGATTTATATATAAATATCGTACAATATATTGTTCGTCTGTACTGTAGAGCATTTTGAATGAACGTACATTACCAGTTACCACTGAGCCGTGGTTGTCAAAAATAGGTGTCAGTGCTACTGTCAATTATGAGTATAAATAATTTTTACTTATAAAAATAATAGTATTGTTGTACTGCTTTACGATTTAAAAACAATATCATGATTTTTCGGTGAGTATCTAACTTAAAATTTTCATCTTATCCTGATAAAAGTATAAAATAATAGAATACGTATTAAAAGATATGTTTTGTTTTTACAAAACGTGCTTATAGATCTTTACCGACAAACGTTAACATTTTTATATTTTTTTATGTTTTGCTACTGCAATAAATAAAAATTAAAAATGAAAAGATATGTGTGAAAATGGTCTACTCATTTTTATTGAAAAGCTACCGCCATGTCTTTCGGGCTATCAAAGCGGTTCTTAAAAAAAGATGAGTACCTTTGCGATGTTTTGTTTTTTAGAAATCTCAACAATTCAATTGTTGATTAAATTTTAATTACGTTTTCGGTCTACAAAAAGGTATTGTACGGAAAAAGTGCGCATTCATGTTCCATGATAACGCAGTAAGGAACAAAAAGCAACGGCTCCCTCTACCGCTGCCGGTATATTTAAAAAATATTCAGAATGCAACCAATTAATATCATTGTTAGTGGTACAAACGATGATTTCGTTATTAAATGATTCGTCAGGGCTGGTCCCTAAATTCCTGAGGCTTTTACAAATTAGCAGATGTTTGGGGTAGCTTTTCATGTATTAAAAAAACTTGTTTATCATTATGTTGTCCTGGTAGCAATTCAAAAGATAATAGATAGCTGTTGAAGAAGGCGAACACTGATGGTAAAAAGAATAAAAACACTGATGACATAATTTTGGTCTAGAGAAAAAAACTACTAGTCATGTTTTGTTAAAAAAAATCTTTCATTTTTTTCTATCAAAATAATGACAATCAGTCATTATGTACGGGGGTAGATTCTGTGTAAAGAAAATTGGTAAAACTTCACAAAAAACCTTTTGCTTTGATACTGAATTACTTAATTAAAAATCGATATTCATTCAATGGTTGAAACACATTGCATGACTTACATTTATTTTTGGTAAAAATGTCAAATAGTAGATTTTAATAAATAGCATAAAAATATTTTTTGCTGTCATTTCTCAATTTGAGGGTGGTTTATTTTAACATTATGACTTGTTCGTATGATAAAATTGATACAAAAAAGATTATTTGGTGTTAATCTTGGTAGATTTTTTTTCATATATAATCAGTATGTATATTGCAGTTGTCACAGCAAATGACTGTTATTCGAAAAGTGGTAATATGTGACACTTTTCAGAAGATGTATGTAATATAAGTTTATTCTGCACATTTTACCGCCTTATTGGGTAAATAACTACCAACAATTAATATAAAAAGGAAAAATGTGTAAGCTATACAATTTTATTATCTCAGTGAAAAATTAAAATGAATTCTTCTTCCTCGAGAGAATATAATAATAATTGAGCATGACTGTTATTATAAGTATTACAAACTTGAAAAATATATTTTTTCAAATGATTATTAAATGAAAGGTGTACACAAAAAAATCATTTAATATTAATGTATTAATTAAATAACCTTTAAATTGCATAAATATAATAGAGAGCAGAATATTTACACGATATAGAAATGTTATCATTAAAAAATAAAATTTATTTATCGAAAAACATCCCCTTCAAATTAATTTAAACGCTTGCAAAAAAAAAGTTGGACTACCGAAGTTTTTTGTAATCAGTTGCATTATAAACGTCACTTTAAAACGGATAAAAAAACTATTCGGTTAAAAAAAAACGCTCTGAAAAACGGGGAATAAAGGTTCAATCAAGACGCTTCACCACCATAAATTATTGTTGGGGTTGGTTGAGCGATGACGATGACAGTAAATGAGTAATGGGAAGAATCCAAGATAACCGGTAGACATGAGGCGGAATTCAAAAGATTTTAAACTGAAAATTACGTAGTTTAACAGCCCTCCATAATGCAATTTGGGCGAAGGAGATCACAAGTGGAGAGATTAGAAGGGGAACCAGACGTGAAGTGGACGACTGAGAGAGTTTAGAAGAGCACTGCGACGCACTTCAAAACGAATATGTTTATGTTGTATGAGGGAAAACATTATATCTCGGCAGATGGTAATGTGACGGAGAATAGTATATATATAATAAAAAATCGTGGGGTCACCTTATACATATAGAAATACTTTAATTTATTTAGTCGAAGTTACTTTTTGATGGTAGATAATTGTAGTATTTCAACAATATTTTGAGAAGGGAAAGTAAACTAGTTATTTACATTTTAAAAAAAATACAAAATTTCATAATTAAAATAAACACACTTTATGTATATACCTACACGTTGACCTGGTCATTAATTTATTTATAAGGCATTGTTACATGTGATAATTTATCTAAACGCCTGAAACTGCTTGTTTTATAAAGCTAAAAAATAAAGATTTTAAAAATGCATCAATGTATCGTATTAATTATTATGATAAGAAATATTTGTCGAAAATTAAATTTTTGACTTTGCCATGATTCAAAATGTACAGATTGGTAAAAGTATTAATAAAATCAATTCCACTGGTTCTTCAAGTTATTTAAGAAAATGTAAGTTTTTCATCGATCCCACTATTCGTCAAATTTAATGATAAATTATGACAGCTCCAGCAATTTGTAAGCGCCAGTGAAATCGGATTATTTATTGTAGTTTTTAATAATTATGTTCGTTAAATCTAGTGAAAGTCTACATTATATTCAAACAACTATCAGAGAATTATTTGACTACATATCCAATGTCATAGAATTAAATCACAACGCGTCACCACCAATGTTCCTGCTAAGGTGTGCGCGTGTGCGCGCACACACTTCCCATGATGTGTCCGCACACATTTTCACATATCCCGCACAAGCCGCACAAATAAATATTGTAAAAAGAAGGTTTGCTGGAGTCTAATGTAATAAAGCACCAACCAATCGGGTATGAATAATATTTTAATTTTCATAAACTTTATAGATTCTACCTACTTATATTCTTGCGTCCACTTTTTGTTTTTACTGAAAATTAACTGCACAAAGCAGTGGATGGTCCACACACACCATATACAAATTAGGGGGAACGTTGGTCGCCACTAAATTATGCTGAAAAATAATGTTTTGTATTGATAACGTCTTGATAGAGCTTTAAATCATAGTTCTTTAAGTCTCTTTTATCGCTGATGTTATTATTTATTTGGAATACTTTTTCACCGTTACTGGCAGAAGAATAATCCAGTGAACAGTGCCGGCGCGAAGTTATTTGGCGCCCTAGGCAACGGCTATTGGTGCGCCCCCTTTTTAACAATTTGTCCATTTTTTTCGAAATAATGAAAATAAATCCATTCGGAATCATGGGATATATATATTTGTTTTATATATCCATGTCCGCTCCCAATGTGGAGCGTATGGCATCCTAATAGAGGTATCTCAACAGAAGTTTTTCTACGTGAACTGTTTTTTATTCAGTCGCTCAACCTCTCTTTTTAGAATCATATAGAATACGATACATAATTACAACAAACAACTACAAACATCACAATAAAATAGGATGTACTATTATTTATTGTTAATATTTGAGTAAATGTATTTTTGTAATACTCCATTTATGCGCCCCCTAGCGGTTTGCGCCCTGGGCGGTTGCCTATTTTGCCTATATGGTGGCGCCAGCCCTGGTGGTGACATATACGTTTGAAGATATATACACATATATGTACGTACATACAATACATAGAAAAGCAAACCGAAGACTATCATTTTCATGATGTACCATAGTCAACATAGAGATACGTATTTTGCACGTCGCAGATCCCGAGTGACCAAGGTGTGAACTTTGCTGTCTGTCGAAACGTAATTTGGGGTTGCGCTTTAGAGATCATATTATCCATAGTCATCATGCAGCGTGACAAACGAATATATTTACGCTATCCCCAAGGAACGGGAAGGAATGGCCGAGGGTGGAGGAGGGTGTGTTTGGATATCCTTTTCTTTCATGCAGATATACATAGATTGATTGACGATCGCCCGCGATCCGAACCGGCCCGCTGTCTACCTGTCACAGGGGAGAACTAGGAAACAACGTATTCTATATTTCCTTCAAATCAATATTAATTTTCTATTAACAAAAATTGAATCACCGAAGTTGAATTGAATGTGCTGATATACAGTTCTGCTAGGCATACATTAATACGCATTGTATAATATATGTACATTTCATGAGTTTTTTATGATTCAATCAGTACTAATTAAATTAAAAAATATATTCACAAAAATATGTGTGTCGCTGAAATATTTGTATTTTTTTTAAATTATACCATTCATATAATCATTAGCCCGACAACGTTAAAACTGCTTCAGCTGTAAAATCACACTTTAGTAATGCACAAAGCATTTTTCACTAGTACCGATTCTTAGATTTGATGTGCAAATTATATTATTATAAAGTTTTATTTATTGAATTAACATTGACTTGAGTAAATTTAAATAAATGTAAAAATATGTTAACAAATATAAATGCTCTGATTTTTATGGAACTAAATATTTGCTATTTCTACGTTATTTATATAAAGGAACAAATTAAATGGTAAGAATTTAAATCAATTTTTGGTCAGAATAAAAATATTATACGGTCAAAATATTTTATACCACTTTGGTGAGGTTAGGTTATGTTAGGTTATTTTAAATTTCATTTAAATTATGACTTTTTATTCTGACCGATATATTATGACCTTTTAACATAAATTCTGACCGGAAAAATACGAGTCTTTATATCATATTGTTAAAAATATGTTCTTATTTGATTTTTTGTCGCTAAATTCAAAAACCAAAATTTACTACAGAGGTTTTACTGAATTCCGTTTTGTTAAAATGCTCGTGTCTTCTTATAGATACATTTTTTACGATGCGACCGATTCACAAAAGGTTTCACAAGATTATCCCGTAGGAAAACGTCCGAACCGAATTATAATTCATATCCAGTTCGCTTTCAGAGGCAGTCTTTCAATTTACGCGCAGTATTCACGTATACAAATGGATTGATGGCGTTGATTAACAAAAAAGGAGTCCGCCCCAGTCTTCTCGTTGTCCGACATGTTGAAGTGAACAGATAGTCCGATAGTGACTTGCATTATTCGCGAAAATAGGTACCTTTCATATCGTACCGGCCCCTATTGTGAAATTTCACATCCATACACCATTAGCCATACATTGTTGGTGCCGCTTTTTCAACACCTTAGCATTTCTCACACTTCGTTAGTTACAGCAAACATTAAATTAGAAAATTTTAATAAATGACGGCAGACCGCGAGCGCGTAAGGCAGGGTTTCCCAAACTTATTCTGCAATGGAACACTTTGCAAATCCCGAAATTTAAACGGAGCACTTGACTTCTTTTTTAGTCCTGGTAATCCATAATAGAATAAATACAAAAAAAAATATAAGTTAATGAAACACAACTGTGAGGCGTCGAGTCTATTCCTGCGCTTTGCCTTTGTTGCAGCATTAAAAAGAAAATCCTGTTTCGCATAAATACATTGTATGAAACAGAAATAAATCCAAGAAAGAATTTAACGACATTCATATTAGAATCACTGATCTCTTGCGCTGAATTAAGCATGCTAGTTTTGCTATAACTATAACTACTGCAATCGTAATTGCTAGTGTTTGAAAAATGTTTTAAAAGAGTTGTTTTAAATTTATGTGAGTGTTCCGCGGAACACAGTTTGGGAAACCTATGCGTAAGGTATCGGACGACAGAAAATATGGTCGCAATCTTTGGTGGTTACGGCGGTGGTACTAGAATCGATATTACACAAATAAAAATAGTGATAAGTTATTAAAAAATGTTGTTATTAAATAACAATAAATTTTAAAATTTCATCTGATAAATATATAATGGAAAAAAGCTATTCATGTAGCGCATATTGTATTTCGTAAAATACTCAAATGAATAATAATGTATGACACACAATTTTTTTACAAGTTATTAAACGTATTATTATCGTTCGTATCGTTACATAGAAAATAACACTGGTGGTTTTGCTAAACATGGTTTATTTTGTTCTTAATTATTTGAGAAACGCCATTTTAATACAGCATGAATAATATTGTAAGCCAAAGAAAAAGACCCCAATATATTTTATTTTATTGGTTTATATTTCACGTGAAGGTTTATTTCTCAGTAAAGAATATAGATGGCGCAACAGTTAGCGTTGTTGGCTTCCGTGCCTGATCTCACGAGCATTTTTTTTTATTATTAAATTTGTGATGTCTAAAAATTCACCCCCACCTTTACAATCCTTTAATTACTGGGCGTAGCGAGAGCGAATAGCTAACCACTATTTATGTGCTAGCTTTATCCTTCTACTCTGTTTGAGGAAGAGAGGTTGAGCGACTGAGTTACAAACAGTTTCTATAGAAAAATGTCTGTTGAGATACATTCATTAGGAAACCATATACTCCATATTGGGAGCAACGTTCCCTCTAAGCTGCGCGCAGCAGTTGCGAAGCCCCGCGCACTCATTCCGGGTTGGCGCGCACTACAAGACAGTTGGTCAATTAATATTTGATCGGTCTGCGCATCCTCCGCGCAGCCTTTGAAATTTCCGCGCAGCTAATCTCTTGTCAGGGAACATTGATTGGGAGCGGACATGGATCAAATATATATAAAATTATGTAATAATAAATGAATATTACTTAGGCAGTTGGTTTTTTTTATCGTCCTGATTTCAACATCCAACTCAAGAGACACAATCCTGGATCATATGATACCAGCCTAGTACATAAATCAATTGACTGACGATATAAAGTCAAGACTTCTTTCGTTTTTAGACATTTACATACAAAAGTATAACTAAATGAAATTTTCACTTAACACAATTACCTCAAACTATTTAAATAACGAGTCGATACTGCCAAGTAAATATAATATCAAAAATAAGCCATGCAAAAGTGTGCGCAATACTTGTTTTGTATACATACTTTTCTCTCTATCTATTGGCGTTAGAATAGTATCAGGACGTCTTATGGAACATATCAATCTACCTTTGATGCCAAAGTTTTGAATGCTTTATTACATTGTAAGTCGGTTAATTTAAATGTTACGTTAGTAATTGGCTTTTGCGTATGATTCCAAGAAGTCATGTTTAATTTAAAATATTAATATGGCCACAACCACATAGCTTGTCTTGTAAAGAATAAAACTAGTTTTCAATTCAATGACTACTCAGAAGAAAAAAACGCAATTATTACTTACATTATGAAAAGAAAATTAAAGGTATATTTATTAAAAGATTTGATATTTATGATATGCTAATACGTAGGTCTTATGAAATGTTTGAATTACAATTGTCCTAACTTTTGATGAGAGATATTTAACAAAAAATGGATTTTAGCCAGTAATAATCTCTTACTAAAGACGTTAATAATAGAATGAAGTGGTACAATTAACCTCATTTATTTTTTTTCGATTATAATAGGTAGGGAAAGATTTAATGCCCAAATCCTAATAATATTAACAGAGGAACGCATTAAATAATGTATTATTTATTTGTTAAGCAGTTTTCGCAAAAAACTTTTTTCCATAAAAGAGTCTCCACATTCGAAGTAGATTTTTTTAAGAAATCCTTCTTGATATTTTTTTTTTATCCATGTCCGCTCTTGGTGTGGAGCATATGGCCTCTTAATAGAGATATCTCAGCAAAACTTTTTCTACGAGAACTGTTTATTACTCAGTTGCTCAACCTCTCTTATTTAAAGACAGGAATAGGGATAGAAGGATAGTTCTAGGAGTAGAAGAGGACTAGTAATTAAAAAATTGCTCTCGCTGCATCCAGTTATTGAAATATCGGAAAGGTGGGAGAGAATTTTCAGACATCACAAACACCCATGCCTTCGAACAAATATCAATAAATCGATCTAAAAATGCTGTTCTCACTGGAACTCGAGCCCGTGAGATCAGGCGCGGAAGCCAACAACGCTAACCGCGGCGCTATAGGTTCCGACAAAATAACCCGACTGATTAAAAAAACATTTAAAAAAAAATTCTCTTACTCCATATAATATATGACGTACAAAATTTGATCAGATTTGTTTAAGTAAGTCTCTTCTTCAAGATAATAGTTATGACAAATATTGAATAGAGGAGAGTAACCCTCTTGATATAATAGAGCTCAATCAAAGCAACAATGTTATTAATTATATTATGTTCAGTGTGAATATTGGTAGATGTGTAATAATTCATGTTCAAAGAAGAACGGATAATATTTAATAATATATTTACCTGTGCAGGTGCAGTTAGGGCGGCCGACATGGCGTTCTGTTGGGCGGCGGCTGCTGCGGCGGCCATGGAGGCCGCACTCAAGGATCCATAGGCTGCTGGTCCGTAATACGAAGACATACTTTGACTCATCTGCGACGCTGCCATGCCTAAGGAGTATTCAAAAGAAACTTCAACGAGGTTTATGATGGTCGCGATTTCAGGTTTAATTTAAAATAGAATGTCGTGGAGATAAGGGAACCAAGTATTGCGTTTTTGCTTAGTTGAAACAATATGTTGAAAACAAACAAGAAGGTGAAATCCGTTATAAACATAGTTTTATTAATACGTAATTCCTATGTCCAGTGGTGGGCTGCTTAAATGCTCACAAAGAGCTTGTTAATCTCAGAGATATTTGCGATATTTTTATTACTCTTGTTCAATTGTACGTAGGGGTGAGCTAGAGGGGGCTCAGAGGAGCTCGCGCGAGCCCCTTGTTAAATTTTACTAAGGCCGACGAGCCCCTTGTTAATTTAATAAAAAAATATATTTTAGACTAAATTAGTGTATAACTGCAATTCGTGGCTTATATTTTATATAGAACAGCTTCAGTATACACAGTAGTACGTTTTTAGACATATACATTGAAAAGTTTACATATTTTTTACATATTATAAGTGTATTTGGTAACAATTGATATTTTAAGTATTGCTTATAATTGCATAGGAGTGATAAAAAAATTCACTTCTTCTCCTGAACACCAAAAATTGCTTTGAGATTAAGCGAGCCCCTTGTTAACGTATTAACAGCCCATCACTGATTGGACGCAATACATATTAAAGCAATGGAATGTTTCTAAATATAATTGTAGTATAATATGTACCCGAAAAATGATTAACATCAATAGCTGAAAAGTCACCTTTGAGTGGTAGAGTGAAAATGCTTAAACTATGAAGATACTATTAAGTTACTATTATTTTCGCACCAATTCCATGTTTCAAACGTTATACTAAAGCCGTCTTAGATAATATAATATATATGTTGAAAGCTACAGTTATTTCAACAAGGACCTCGCAGGTCTAAGTAAAATTAAACAAGGGGCTCGTGCAAGCCCCTTTAAGCCCTTTCAGTAAACCCCTTCTCTAATGAAATAGAACTTTGAGACATTACGGTAAATTAAATTAATATTCTATAACATTTTTATCATTAATAAAAACACAATAATCCTTTGTACTTCATTCCACTTTATTTAATATGTCAGGACCGGTTTCGCTCATTACGAGCATCGTCAACTGATAAGAAATATAATTTAACAGTGCTATTTATACAAAAATGAACAGTTATAAACAACAATTGGCATTGAAAAGAAAATACCAATTACATTAAAAGTGATTCTAAAATAGCACAAAATTAAAATGTTTAACACATCTAACATATAATTAAAAAGTCATCTCAGATTAATAAATTTAGAATGGGAATTGAAAGTAATTACAAACATAATTAAAATTTGGGAATTCTTTGACAAAGTGATACAATAAAAATAATGACATTAATAATGACAATAATATAGTGAATAGGCTTAATGATAGTTAAGAAAATTTCCCCTCTGAAATGATAGTGATAGTTAAAAAAACTGTTCATTTTTGTATAAATAGCACTGTTAAATTATATTTCTTATCAGTTGACGATGCTCGTAATGAGCGAAACCGGTCCTGACATATTAAATAAAGTGGAATGAAGTACAAAGGATTATTGTGTTTTTATTAATATAATGCCTTTCCACCAAGTATTGACAGTGAACACCCTAAAAGTGAACATTTTTATCAGGTTAATGATATAAAGCATCTTTCATTGTGAAAAGATAAGAAGTGATCAATTGAAATGATTAAAAAAATCCATGAGAAATTATTGTTGCTTATACATTCATTGATTTATTATATAATATATTGTATGCTATCATGCTTCATTCAATATAAATTAATTTTAATGTATATTTTTTTCAACGGAAATAACGTAGTATAAAATATCTTAAAAGTGGGACTACTTCTATTGTGCACTTAGTTTCGTATATATTATAAATCGGTATACTTGTGTTGTGTGCCTTTTTTAAGCCAAATATTATTTTTAATTTAAATCAAGACTATTTTTTACCGAAAGATAGGTGCAAGTCTATCAATTGCATTTACGACAATGAAAAGAGCTTTGAAAGGTTAGTGATAATATTTTCTTTTAATTTCCTGGGGATAAACAAATCTAGCAGGGGCTTCTTGGCTTTTCGTCTTCTATCTCGCCCTCTGCCACTCACATGTCACCCTGCTGTCTCTTTCATACACGCTCCCGTCAAAAACTGACAACACGGATTGTGAATATGAAGCCCTCCCAAATATTGCACCTTTTATTTGGCCATACACAAAGAAAAGTCAACGGCAGAATACTAATTAAATCTATTGTAGTTATGGGCAATTAAGTGTTTTTATTTAAGGTCTCTCTATCGGTGCTAAAAGTGACCTAGTCATTTTATGGATTATCGAAATAATAAGAATCTGGTTACTAACTCAGTTTACATGGTATAGAAATAGTGGATATGCATTTATCCAGTTATCATTGTCAATCTTTTTTGTTTTATTGATGAGAAAAGAATCACTGTTTTCGACTAAAATTCGTATACTAAACATTAATACGTGAATGACAAGTAGAACATTTAAATAGGAGCCAAAAGCTAAGGTCATACAATTTGTAAAATTGACTTACCCGTTTGAATACCGTGCAAATAAATCATTAATATGTCCCAGATACCGCGTGTATTTTGAGGGAAGTAATTTTGTCTAATATATGTTCACTCAAATTCGATATTTTAAAAACTTTGACTCAGTATAGATGACACTACACATATTCACCGAAAAATATTGCTTATATTCTATTGGAATACAAAATATTTGATTTTTTAAATTTCTTGGACACCCGTGTCCGCTTGCTTATGTTTCGTACACCCATGTCCACTTGTGATCGAATCGGTTAAATATTTAAATAATTGTATAACTATCAGCGTATGGTTTGGCTCTGACAAAATTCGAATAAACACGTATAAGGCTCTTTTTACACTCCCTCTCATCCCCAGCCTGTTGTTGAAGCGAGTATAAACAAAATACAAACCCCCAGTTTATTATAAGTGCAATGGGATCCTATTTTAGATAAATAAATGTCATTTACATTCACAAATAACGCGTCTTTTGTGTTGGGAGAACGGAACTGTCGGAGGCTCGAGTTAATACCGTCAGTGTCGGTAGCCATTGTGCGCTGAGGGACAATGGATCTCTCAAGATGCGATTTCGTGGTGATTAGGGATTGCAATATCGAACAAATATGTCAATATCGGTATTGCAAATATATCAAACGGTACTTTAAAAACTCTAACTAGACTCTAGACTCTAACTCCGACTCCGACTTCAGCTTTAAAATAAAAAACGACTCCGATTCAGACTTCAAAGAATTTTTTCAATTATTTAATTATAACTTATATACATATATGTATACCATCGGATCATCTTAAGTCAGCTTAGCATGCAGTGGCAACACTGTAGGTAGTTTGAATGCAAATCATTATATACATATACAGTCCAACTCGATTATTACGATCACGGAAATAGCGAGATCTCGCATGTTATGAGGAAACATTCGTTGAAATTTCAGTTTATGGTTTTCTTCATACATTTATTCACTTTTATAACTAGCTACATCTCGGGCATACTGAGCAAAAATATCGTCAATGAAAGTGAAAAAAATAAAAAAAAGCATAAATTTTAAAGTGGATTGACAGAAAAATGAAATATGTGTGTAACAGGTGTGTAAATAAATTCTAATTGTGTATTTTTGTTCCAATTGCGGCTTTTTGTGTTAAGTGACCACTCTAGATACGTCATGTCTTCATGTAAATTGTATGTTTGAAAGCATTGAAATATATAAATTCTCTGATATAACGAGTAATGCTTATAATGAAAAAATTCAGATGGTCCCATCTTCCTCGTAATAACCAAGTTCGACTGTATATTTTTCGTAAGATTTTTCCGACTCCACGACTCCCGACTCTGATGTATACCACTTGAGATAGAAATACTATTTTTTCGTCATTTCACTTAAAACGTCGGTATTAAAAAAATATTAATATCAAATAGAGTTTATTTTCATTTAAAAGTTACTTGAAAATCAAAATATGTCAATAAAAGTGCTATTAATCAATGCTAGCGTATGTCTATCTTGAATGATTTTTTTTCCAAGTGTAACAATCCACTTGTTTAACTAACTAATGTTTGTCAGACTAATAATCATTAAATAACGATAGAATTTATTATATTTTGTAAAAAAAATAATTAAGAATACCGTTATTCGGTAATACCGGTAATGCCGTCCCTAGTGGTGATGGCATCAGCTAGTAACGGAAGATGACTATTTTTAACTTGTGATTGGTGTTTGTAACGTGATTTGTGTATGGTTATTTCAGCAAGTTTCATGCAGCTAGTTTACTAGAACGTGTACAATTTATTGATCGATTTAGCCTGGTGACACTTGACCATAGTTTATTCTCAATAAAACAACTGTGCCAATATAAGAAACGTGATCAATCATAAGTTATATTAGAGAAGTAATTTAGATTTTTTTATTTCTAAAACTCTATATGAAATGCGCATTGCTATCACTTATATCGACCCGCAATCGGCAAACAAACGTAACTGATAATTCATAAATATTACATGAGA
This sequence comes from Himalopsyche anomala, assembly GCA_031772345.1. Classification (NCBI taxonomy): domain Eukaryota; kingdom Metazoa; phylum Arthropoda; class Insecta; order Trichoptera; family Rhyacophilidae; genus Himalopsyche; species Himalopsyche anomala. Next base: position 5,751,028 of record CM062824.1, on the reverse strand, counting down.
TTATTTTTTTTGACTGCCTCTCGTAATAAGCTTGCAAAAAGAAATTTGAATTGACCGAATATTACTAAACGGGCTTAGGAATTTATTTTTAACTTATTACGAAAGGAAATTAATAAAACTTTCTGCTATGATTAAAACCTGACCATTCCTGTATTTTATTTATTTTTTGAATTGTCACTTACGTTGTTCTACCGATTACGTATCGATATGATAAACTTATTAAGAATTAACTGCTTCCATACGATAATAAAATAAACTGTGTACAAAGTTTTTTCGGTTTTATTTTGAGCAGAAAAAGAATAGACAAGAAGAACTTTATTAGATCGAGCAAAGATAATTTCACATACACTATTTTTTAAAACGGTAGATAAGTTCCACGAAATATAAGGCAACAAAAAAATATAGAATTCATAGAGCAAATGAAGATTGGTTTCCTGAATTAAAAAAAAAACATATTATATTGACATATTATAAAAGAACAACACTTTAGTATGGAAAATCGTGAGACACAATAAGTAAATTAAACTTGGGACTGGACATAAAAAGCTTTCATCGCGGGTTTTGTCTGACACGTCTAATGCGTTAGGATAAAATCAAACCTTTTTTGTGTAACTACTGTGAACTGTTTTGTGTTGTTAAATTTCATGTTATTTAAAAATCCGCTTTTGTGAATTTTGTGTCTGAGAATCGTGTTAGAACAAATAATTCCTGTAAAAATATAATATTCGTTATTTAAGTGATTTGTGTTATTTCGTATCAAGTCGTATAAAATAAGTTTAGTGCAGTGTTCCCCAACCTTTTTACACCTGCGGACCGATAAAAAAAAGGAAAAAAAAATGAGGACCACTAATGCAGAGCCGTATTTTTGACGTCTACTTTTCACTAGAAAGATTTCATACGAAATATAAATATTACTAATATTGTTGTTTTAGTGCGTTTTTTAAATTAGCATACGTATTTAATTAACACTTTTACCCACAATTAGTTGGGTATATACTTTCTAGATATTGAAGAAAGGATATAATTAGATATAATTTGAAATGACGTTTTCTTGACAAGTGTTTAAGTTCATACCATATTATAGCCACACTCGAGATCGGTTGCCGGCTTCACCACACTTGTTGGGTATTTCACTTCCCATTATTTTTAAGATCCTTGGTGTCACATGATCCTACAAATTATTATTATTTAACCATAGTTTATGTGAAAATACAAGTAAACGTGCAGACGAAAAAAATCCTATATTTAATATTTCATTACATGAAATTCGGCATACTGTTTGCGGCTCTGCGGAAAGTCTCTACGGCCCGGCACCGGGCCACGGACCACCGGTTGGGGAACACTGGTTTAGTGTACGTATAAGTACAAAATTGGCAAAATTCATAATTCATTTTATCTCATTCATAATTGTATACCATTATAATAATTACGAAAAAAATGATACAATAACTAGTTACCTATATCTTATAAAGTAAAAATAACTTTTTAAAAAAAGCAGTTGTGTATTCCATAATTTTGTTATACATATTACGAGACTTTCATTGCTAATTTAAACCGTAAAATGTTGCTCCCGACTTGCATCCTAAGAATTTCGTATTCATTTCTTATTCAAAGGGCATTTTGCGTGGGTTTTGCTTGTTCCTCTGCCTTGACAATAATCTGACACCAAATACATTACTATTGCAAACATTTAAGTTTACAAAATATATAATATACTCAATAATTTATGAAAAATTTGTGCTGAAGATATCGTATATGTGATAAAGAATTCTACGAGTGAATGCATTACATATATTAAGTTTACCCGATATTGATTATAATCTAATGCAGTTGTAATTGAAATTTGAAATAAACACCACTTTCTATTGTATAATATTTACACATATTTTGAGCATATGAAAATGAAATTCATATTATGCTAAGCGAAATTAAAAATACGCTTTGAGTCTTAAACAAGCACTCATATTCCTGAAGAAGTCATTCAATAGTACAATATGGGCCCATTATAGGTGAAGTGAGCCAAGTGGTAATTTAGAAAATTTTTGATGCATTGCAATATTCTACGCTTCTTGAAGTATCGTAAAAATGAAGTAACCTCAGTTAATAGTGTTATCTCCCTAAAATAAAAATATGTAATACACCAAAACCCCAAATAAAGACGTTATTGTACTTAAAACCGATACAAGTGTTTTACTATTTTACTGGTTGACTCACTTCACCTCTCAAGAACCCATGTGTACAATGAGTGCAAGGTAAAAATGATAAGGTTCCAGAAATTTATGGTTTTTTACAAAAGTGTATGGTAGGAATAGTTTTAAAATCCGTTTAAATTTTTGACACAGTACCATTTTTATAAGAATATAATAAAAAATATATATTAAAGTATAATTTTGTTGTTAAAACTTTACTATACGCCGTATAATGATAGCTTGTGCTGTTGCCACTCGGTTACGGTGGATTTGAAGCGTAAATGTGACATTCAAAATACTGTTTTTACCCTGATTAAGACACCAACCAAAACAACTTACATATTATATTCGTCTCTAAAAATAGAGATTAAATCTACTAAAAAAGTAAGTATCATTGGTATTCAATTTCACAGTTAAATTGAATGGAGATTTTAAGACTGATAAATTTAAAACAACGAAAGAATCCATGAAAAAAATACGCGATGAATGCTTACTCAATGTAATAATATAAATAACGTAAAATACAGAAGCAAAAATAATATTTTGAAAATGAGTTTATTTTATATATTTTCGGTGTCCACTGTCCAGTACAATATTTTATTATTTTATGGAATAAGGCTTCTAAATGATTGTGTTGCTGTGTGCTGTTTGACCTCTAGTTGTGGCAAATTAACGGTTAAATATTTAACCTATCACCCGTAACTATTCATTTAAATTAACCGGTTCAATACAATAACACTAATTGGAGAAGCGGATATTTTCGGAATTCTTTTAAGTGGACTTTTATTAATACTTACGTACTACCGAATCGAATTCGTCTTGTTTTACAATTAATTGCTAAAGCTATTTGGTTTTAAAGTTTTACAAACGACGTTTGAACGTTTCGCTTCAGCTCGACAAAAGAATTTCTTTCTGAAGAAAGATTGATATCTGTATATGAAAGTAGTCTAATTAGATTTTCAAGTAATTTAATCAGATTTTTATTACTTATAATAACATCGCCTTGTCGCCTGCTGTGGCCTAGTTGGTTAGAGCTTTCTCTCCCGATCACACAAGTCTGGGTTTGATTCCCGGTAAGATCAAAGTGAATTTGAGAATTATTTCGATTCAAAGCTGTGATTGAAGACTGGGTGTTTGTGATGTAAATCCACATTATTTCCTCTCCTCCCAGCCTTCTGATCCTTTAATAACTGGTTGTAGCAACAGCGATTAGTCAACCACTAGTCCTGTCTTTATCCTTCTTTCCCTACTACTCATTTCGAAAGGGAGGTTGAGCGACTGAATATCAAACAGTTCTCGTAGAAAAAATCTGTTGAGATACCTCCATTAGGAGGCCATATGCTCCACATTGGGAGCGGACATGGATTAAAAAAAAAAAAAAATCTAGTTGTAGCCAAGTTGTCTACGATATTGATTTTTAGTACGATATTTACATTTGATAGGACAGTTTAATTAAAAGTAGAAACAGTTTAAAGTAGAAAGATCATATGAGAAATTCTCGATGAGAATTGAAGTATTCTAAGTCACTCGCGATAAACTTGAGGTAAATTGACATCACATACACCCATGTCTTAGGTCTTAAATTAATGTATCCATAAAGGTCGTATACTCAATGTTTTCCCAAAAAAGTGATCCTTCTGATTGTATTATACTATTTATTAACGTATTGGTAATTCTTTTAGAGTTCTGCAACAAATTTCATTAAAATTTAAAAATATTTATTATTGCCTATATAAATTGTGGTCATATTTTTTGTAACTCTTTTATTATATTTTATCTTGATAATTGCCACAATGAATAGAATATGGCACAATAGAGTTTTAAAAAATGAAAAGACTTCTTTGTTATTTGCCTAAGTAAAGTGTTTTAATGTATTGTTAGTATAAGATAAAATAAAGTTAACGTTTATTTCAATACTTCTAAAAATGTTTAAAAAAGTAAATGCATTCACCTGTCGTTTATCAAAGATAAATATTGTTATATATGAATGCATTTAATTCTCGTTGTAGTCTATTATGCAATTTACAATTTAAGAAATATAAAAAGTTATTATTTTGCGTTTCAGTCATTTTATTATCGTATTAATGCATTGTTGAGTTGACAATATGTTTTGAACGCTAGATGATTTTTTCATCAATTTTTATGAATACGTTTCGATGTTTATGAGTACAGAATTTATATGATAGAAAAAATAACATTCAATGCTAGCCATAAATGCAAAAATATAACTTGTGTGTGAAAAACTTTCGCGCACGAATAATGGCGGGTCAAATGTTATTCAACGGATTCGAACAAAAAAAAAAACCATATAAATGTCAATAATGATAAAATAGGCGAGCCCCACAATGGCCACTATTAAGTGATAAAGAATGAATATTAACAATTCTCTCTCTTGTGTGAGAGTCTATCTAGCGATTCATACACTAACAGATTTTATTGTGGGTCTTATTACCTAACAACAATAGTCAATAAGTTATTTATCCGACAGCGTAATAGAATGTTTTTTCTGTACGTAATTTGAATAGATTAAAATAAGAATTTTATTTCATAAGAAATGCACATAAGCTTTAAACAATAAGTCTTTTGTAAGGAATTCCCTAAAAAAAAAGATGTTTTTAACAGTTTTCTTTCGAGTAAAATTTGATAGTATACAGTTTTTATGCAAAGTACAATATGAAAAGCGTCGTTAGTTGGAAATAATTAGCAAAACCTGTATTATTCATTATATTCAATTGTGGACTAATAGTTATTATAAAAACATGCCGTTTATTTTTGTAAATGATAATAAGAGAATCTGACAGATCTAAACATCTCATAACATTTTTTTATCCATGAAAGAATCCTCCTAATGAAAGTATCTCAAGATAAGTTTTCTATGAGACCTGTTGGTTACTCAGTCGCTCAACCTTTCTTTTTTCAAAGATAATTGTGGGGATAAAAAAATAAGGCAGGTATAATAGGTAGGTAAACCCGGGTCGTTAGTGACAAAACTCGTATGAACGTACATAATTTGAACGATTCAAATTCTTCATGAGCGTTTTGACCCCCTATCCATTTAAACCATGTCCGCTCCCAATGTGGAGCATATGGACACCTAATGGAGTTTATCTCAACATAAGTGTTTCTACGAGAACTGCTTGTTACTCAGTTGCTCAACCTCTCTTTTTTCAAAGAGAGTAGGGGTAGAAGGATTGGGCTAGGACTAGTGGTAAACTAATCGCTCTCGATACGCTCGTTCATATGGTAGGATGAGTGGGAGTGGGGAATTGAAAACATCACATACATCCATGCCTACGAACAGAAATTAATAAATCGATCGAAAAATCAATTTATAAAACTGTCCGCACCGGGATTTGAACCAGTGTCCTTCGTAACTGAAGCCATCGACGTTGACCACTTGACCACACAGGCGACTATTCATTACTTTCCTTTAAAACATCTCATATATGTATATATTCGACTTGTTTATGGCAATTTTGACAATAACGTATGTCGATAATAAAACATTTTCGATTGTAAGTCTTAATAGGCGCGATGAAAATCAAACATGTCAGCCAATGAATTAAACTTAATCGTTTGCAAAACAAGTCGAGGTGTTAACCTCTCGACCCGACTCCATTCAGTTATTTTTGTTGACGCTCATCTGGAGAGGAGTCAAACAGATACATTTGTCGTATGGAATTTTGACTCGGCACAATGGTGCTGTAAGTTTTCGAAAGTCGCATTCCTATGTTAATAACCGTGGCTATATTCAAAAGGTGTAATCTGCTGTCACTTTAACAAATAATCACACCGGTAGATGCCACGACCAACAATTAAATTGTGCGCGTGTTAATCTTAAGGCTGGCTAGAGATTATTCTTTAAATCAATATCGATGGGCTGTAATGTGTCATCATATCCATGCATTGAAGATATAAATGACTTTTACAATTTACGTTTCATCATACATATTGCACGCTAAGAATGTAAGAATGCTAAATCCGTTTTGACGTAAAAATAGACTAACCATTTTTTTTTTTTTTTCGATAAACTTGTTTTCCTTTCTGCATCACACCAAAGACGATATCTCCTCAATGATACAGTTAAGATACATGTTTTTAGGCACAATTTGATAGGCAACAATAATAATAATTAAAAATATAAAGATATTAATAAAGGTTAATTAAATACATTGAGTTGGTATAACTACACGTAAAAAAATAATTAAATAATAATAAGCAAGAATGATAGTTAATGGCTCTAATGAGACAACTTTTAATTTTGAAACAGATATAATATGATTAAGGATTGAATGGTGAGGGGCAGGGAAGGTAAACTTTTTCTCCAAACTAGACTAGCCAAGACTAACCATTTACTATTTATAACATTCATGTCTTCTTAATCTATCGCATATTTTTATCAAAATGTAGAGGTGTAGAATCAGCCTGCCAATGGGGATGCCACTGGGGAGAGCTTTAACGGTGTTCAACAATATTGCTTCGGATGTTGACATATTCCACATAGACGTGGGTGAGTTCCGACGAATACTATTTTTTATGTATTAAAGTAAAGTTCGTCGGACCTTACTCAGTTGACTTCCTTGCCATTTTTTTTCTACTGCTTTTAATATTAAATTGTACTATTTGTTTTTTCTTCATTGTAAAAGTTTTAAATTTATAATTTGTCAACCTTGTGCAATTTTAATTAATTAAATAAATAAATAAAAATCAAAATAATCTATCTTAAACCAGCGATCTACTATGTAACTATCTTTTATTGAGTATTTTTAATTCATGTCTACTCACAATGTGGAGAATATTTACTCCAAATGGAGTTTACCTCGACAGAAGTGTTTCTACGAAAACTTCTTGTTATTCAGTTGCTTAACCTATATTTTTAAAGTGAGTACGAATAGAAGAATAGGGCTAAGACAAGACTAGTGTTTAGCTAATCACTCTCACTCAGTGGTGGGCTGCCGGTCTCGTTTAATCTCAAAGCGATTCGCGGTGTTCTGGGAAGGAGTACATTTTTTCATAACTTTTAAGCAATTATATGCAATACTTAAACAAGTAATCGATTGTCAACAATATGCAATTTCTCATAAACTTATCAATGCAAATGGCTAAAAATTTTCTAGCTGTCGTAGATAATATGTCAGAAATTGTAGTTATTTACTAATTTGATCTGAGAATATTGTTTTCGCTTGAATTAACAAGGGGCTCAACGGCTTTAGTAAAATTTAACAAGGAGCTCGTGCGAGCCCCTCCCAGCCCACTCCAGTCCACCCTTGCTCTCAATGCGTTCTTTTTTTAAGGATAAGATAGGTGCGAGAGAGTTGAAGACATCACATACATCCATGTCTTTGAAGGGATGTTTATAGATCGATTGAAAAATCAATCTATAAAAACTGTGCGTACTGGGATTTGATCCCGTGACATCCGTGTTCAAAGCCAACGACGTTGACCACTCAATTACGCAAGCTGGAAAACCAGTGAGTTACCAACCACAATATTAATTAGTGATATTAAATATGTAATCAGAGCGAAATTGGTATTTTTACAATTCCGGTTTGTTCACATAAGTATGTTCCTAAAAAATATATAATCGTAATCCGGAAGCACGTAAGGAGCTTTTATAAATTAAGGTCCAAAAGTGAAAAGCTTCTCGTTGGCTGATGATTAAATTTGTGTTAAGGCAGCGACAAAAATATCAAAAAAATATATACAAAAACTAAATGAAAAAGAGATAAAAACAAGCTATAAAAATACACAGCTATATTTCGAAATTCTCTTGAATTCACAAAAACAGTTACCCAAAGTTATCGATAGTATGAACTGCTTATAAATTTATTGATTAAGAATCTCACGGATTTTAAGTTAAGCTCTTGAAGTAAGGTTATAATATAAATTTTAAAACAATGCTTAATTTATATTCGAAATAATTAATAAAACTTGATAACTTATAAAACCATTAGTAACATTCCTGGCCGGTTCTCTCTGTATGTGTATTGTTCTTGCGTCATACTCTTTTGTAAGCTTAGATATTATTTCTTTATGTGTTGCTTGTTCTAGTAGCGCCTGCTTTTGTGAGCTTTTGACTATTTCTTTATTTAACCTTTTGTGCGCCTTGTCAGATTCTGGTGGCTGCTACCGGACGCTTAATCATGCGCACACCTCAATCATTATAGCATTTCAACTTTAATAAGCGGCTGAATATAGAGAAGTACATAATTGACGTTTAAAAACTCAACTACATGCCAGCGTGTCAGAGGAGAGCTAGCCGGGTTTGGGCAGTGGTGGAGTTTCAACAGCAGGGTTAAAGGCGAAAAGAAATAAAACCAAAGATAATTAAAATAAACAGTTTATCATAATAATGAAAAAATGCTTACGTGCACTAACGAGACAACACTTACGGATACTAAGACTAAAGATAAATTAATGACAATGAAATACGATTGACAATAAGATGCGATACGAATAATTGAAAAGTTGGAAATAATATATAAAATACAGAATTTATTTAGTTTAAAATAAATATTGCATTATTTTCATGTAATTGTAGTTGTAGCCGCCTGTGTGGTCAACATCGTTGGCTACCGCTACGGAGCGCACGGGTTCGAATCCCAGTACGGGCAGTTTTATAAATTGATTTTTCAATCGATTTTATGAATTTCTGTTTAAAGGCATGGATGAATGTGATGTCTTGAATTCCCCCCTCCCACCCATCCTATTCTATGAACAGGGCGTATCGAGAGCGATTAGTTGACAACTAGTCCTGTCCTAGCCCTTTCCTTCTATTCCTACTCTCTTTGGAAAAAGAGAGGTAGAGCAACTGAGTAACAAGCAGTTCTTGTAGAAACATTTCTGTTGAGATAAACTCCATTAGGAGTCCATATGCTCCATATTGGGGATATGGTAAAAAAAAATGTAGTTTGGTCCATGGGTCGTATTTCTGAATAGAATTATTCCTATATTTAATATAAAATTAAATTTGAAAAAAATGGTAAGTGATTCGCGTTTTTGAAAATCATCTTTAGAATATTTGTTGTAATAATTGTAATTTCTATAGCAAATATTGATTATAAGCTCATTTCGTCTACTAGAAAGAATTTGGAATTGATATGTTAAGAATCGGAATCAACATTCACTTCAGTAATAAATATCTTAACAATAGTTTAAAGATGCTCATTAAAGATACGCAGCATGTGACACAATGTGTTACACAATCTGTAGGACAACATTATTTTTTTTATTAAAAATGAACTTCCACAAACTTACCGCCAAATCCATCGAAAATATTCGTATATCTTATTACTGTATTTGTCTTGAATGAAATGAATGAGAGATATAGGTTATGTGATTATTTGTCATTTTATAACCACATTCCAATATCATCCGTATATATAAAATAAGTTTTTCTTATGCATTGATTAGACTTCGTTAAGCATCTTAGATTATGTTAAAATTTGTGTGATTTGAATTAGGAGAGGATGTTATAAAAAAATCATTTGATTATTTAGATAAAGTTTTAATTTAAAATATTTTTACTTATTTTGATTCCGAACGGGTATTTTGGTTTCAAGATATTTATATATGAGAATATTGCTTATTGGTCTTGTAGCTGATGATATTGTTTTTATTTCTAAGTAAAATTTAGGTTTTCTGACGTCAAGAATTTGTGTGCTCCGCCACTATTTTTATAGTCAAAAGATTTTAATGATTTAGAAAATTTTAAACGCGTTGTTTGTAATTAGTAAATATTTAATTTAATACTAAAGAGGTATCCGAAATACACCTCTGACAAAAAATATTGTATTCACAATATAATATTATAATAAAGTTTGTCGACCGCGGCGGTGATTTCTCATCGAAGCTTAGCGTCCAAAGATTACGGCGAGATGGCTTTAAAAGCCGGCATACAATTTATGTGCGTGGGCATTTACAATAGGAACATTAATAATTGTAAATAGTGAAACGTTTCATTTAGAAATGAAATGACTAGTGAATAGCTCATATTTTTAATTCCATACAAATACGGCCGGTATATATATTCATTAAAGGTAATATATTGAGGTGTATTTGACCAGTGCGTGGACCACAAATGGTAAGAAATGCTTCAAAAATAATATTTAAACCAAAGAATTTCTTCACACAGAGAAAGCTGTTTTGTTGTTTGTATTTTTTTTAGGAAAACGGACGTATTATTAAATTTAATGGTTGACATGTGAGGCGCTTAAAAAAGACAATAAATCCATTCATTTGTCAACATTAAAAAAATACAATAATTCGTTTCACATAAATCTTGCAAAAACAGAAAAAAAATGTTGAGGCCTTTTGCATGTCATGGAAATCACACGTACAATTTTATTACACTTATATTTATTGCAATTAGTAGTTAACTGACTATAAAAATAAGCATACAGTACAATTAAAAAATAAATCTTTGTAACAACTAAAATTTAAGCATGAAGCAAGAAAAAGTCTTATACTGCTAAAACTTGCAAATGAAGAAATATCTGTTGATGCTTGGGGCCTCGTACCTTCAATACTATAGATACAATTCATTCGTTTTCATATAGTATTTTATCACATGCAATGGTTATTCCTGTTCTAGTTAGTTTTATATTTCGCTAATTAACGTAATATCTTCTATTAATGAAAATAATATTTATTAAATTCAGCATTGTTTTTGAAAATCATATTATGTTTTATAATCAAAAGTATTAATTAAAAATTGTTGCCTTCCACATAATTAAAAGAAGCTTCACGATCTTGCATGATTGATAACATGCAGAATATATAAATCTAATAATCATATACAAAAAAACATTCTGTTAATTTATATCTACGTTAAAGATAGATATTAGGGATTCTGAAGTCTCGGGGTTTTCAAAGTCACGGGACATCCCGGGACTCCTTCTCGAGACTTTTATTTCCCCTTCAATAAAATTATAATTTTATTACAATTACATATTTTCATGTATGTATGTATTTATGTATTACATACACTCGGCGCCTTTTGAAAGTAAGCACTAGTAAAAATCGCGTTTTTTAATACGATGTTCAATAATTATTATTTTTCTTGTGCAATGCTAACGGTTAATTTTTACTAAAAAGGGATGATAACGGTACATGTAATGAAAAAATATCAATGAAGCCGCCGTCAGGAGTAAATTTATGAAATTTATTTACTTCACAATACAGCTTTTAGACCATTTTTTGTCCTATCGAGACATTGGTACTTTTGTAAAAGAGTGAAAAAACATTTTTAAGCACATTATAAATCAGTCATAATTCCCGGGAAATTTTCCAAAAAAGTCCCGGGACTTAAGACAACAAAAAACCCGACAAGTCCCGAGACGTTTTGACACAGAATCCCTAATAGGTATCCTCTAAGGAAGGAAGGCTTAACGCTTCCTGAGAATTCGTTTTAATAGTAAAAAATCACTTGAATAAACTTACATAAATGAAATAAAATAATAATTGATCAATATTATTACCTATTGAATTTATATTTCGATATACCTAGATTTATAACAACGAAGGAAACTGAATGCATAATACATTCTGCTTGGCACGCTCGCCGGACAACCGTAGTAGGCTTGGCATTATAAACGTATGCAAAATCGTTCTGATAAATATGTTGACAGAAAATTCATAATAATTATGGAGGATATTTTTCACAGTGCCAAAAGTGTAAGGCATATAAATAACAACAGACTCAGAGGAAAATAATGAATGACCATGGTATAAAGAATTAACTCTTTCACTGTAAGGTAGATATTATATTTCGTAAGACGAATAATAATTTGGTTTGTAATTGAATGCATAAACGAACAGAAACTTATGTAATTATAGTCAATAACTATTTAAAAATAAAATCAGTAAATTTATATATATATAGTTTGCACTATTGAATGAATGTTTAATTTTGAAACTGAAATCTGCATCATTTAAAAAAAACTAACAATCTTAATTATATTAAAAAAATAAAACACTATTTTGTTCTAATTTCAAAATTTATTTAATATCACCAAAAGTGGTCACGCTCATGACGAGCATTTTTAACTGATGCTCGTTGTGAGCCAACCCGGTAATGAGTATATTAAATAAATGTGAAATTACAAAAGAGTGTTTTCTTTTTTGAATATTATGCTTCCACCAATTATTGATAATGTGCAAAAATTTAAGTTTATTTCAGTTTTCAACAGCATCATTGATTTAAAAAGGCAATCAAATAAAATGAAATTTTCTGGTATATTTTTTTAACCACATGTATAAATTTGAATCTGTTACGCTGAAAAAGTGCAGTGTTCAATACAACACAGAACACACACACACACTATCTCTCTCGGCGTATAAAGCACCTTGAGCGCAGAGCGGACGTAGAGCGTAGAGGTGAAACTGTAATGAGGTATATTTATATAATTTGGCTATCGTAGAATGAAGGAAAGATTAGTCGCGAAAAGAAAACGTAATTATGCATTTAATTTTTTTTTTTAGGTTAATCGATTTTTTTATATTAGGTGAAGGTATTTTTTAAAGACAGAATTACTGTTTTCAGTCTTCCAGCGAGATATTTTACATTTTGTTTGCAGATTATTTGTTACAGACTCAGAGAGCTTTGCATACTATGTTTCTGAAGTGAGACATGCTCATGTTGAAAAGTTTAAGTTCTTGAAGATAAATGTATATGGTCATTGGACACATATTTATATTGACACTAAAAAGCTTTATATATTATATTTGAATTCCGATGTTATTAACGAGGACATATTTTTGAAAATGATTAGCGCTTGTATGAATTAATTCTAAGTCATCTTTTTAATTGATTTATTCGGATAAGGTATGAAAATTTTAACTTCTTTTATTATATGAATATCTCGCTTAATAGTGAAGGAAATAAAACATAAATTGACTGAGGCTTAAACGTTTGTATTGCTTTAAAATTTATTAGTCACAGAAAGGGTTGGTCTTACTTATGACCTCTGCTAAAAGCTCTGGTCAGTTTGTGTGCAATATTTTATTTGAATACTTTGATACTACCCCGGATGAATATTAAAAAATAATACGCATTATTAAAAATTGTGCTGAATCATGTCATATAATAATATAAAGGTGCTTTAAATCTTCCCTTCAAAGCATGCGTCAGGTGAAAAAATGCCTTATCAAACGCACAGAAAAATGAAATGGTTGAATTAAACATTCATATACCCGATGATTGAAAAACATTTTGCTGTTATTATTATCGTGAGATTAATGTTTTTTTATTTGTTTTGCGCCACTTTTGACCCTAGCGATTTGAATATACATTTTTTTTTAAATTACTCGAAATTGTTAGTTTTTTTCGAGTCCGACTCCGGTTAAAACAGTCCGACACTACGACTCCGGCTCCAACCCTGATTTTAACAAAGGTTTTCCAATAGACAAAAATCTAAAAAAAATAACACTATGTTTTATATTAATAATGTGCTTTATATTTTATTTATCCATGTTCGCATCCAATATGGATAAATACGGACTTATTATGGAGTTTATCTTGACAAAAGTGTTTCTACGAGAACTCCTTGTTATTCAGTTGACCAACCTCTGTTTTTCAAAAAGGGTAGAGATAGAAGGAAAGGACTAAAACAGGACTGTAGGTTAGTGAGTTTATATCCCCAAAATAAGTTTAAAAATGGCTTGGTAAATTATTAATTTTTAATAAAATTCTCGAATAGCCGGATTACGAGACAATATTTTTAGTTGAAAAGATTTTCATGGTTTTGTATTGTATGGTGTTTTCATATTGTTTTAGACACAGTTTTCTAAAATTGTATAACAAAGAAATTAACGATGATAAATCATAAATATAATTATGTTTTATAATTTTCCATTTAGATTGAATTCCGGGGTATTATTTCACATTACTAAGTCGCTAATGTCTACAGAGGTTTATGTAGTAGTAATTTTAATTTTAAACTGAGAATAGCAACTCAAACGACTGACACTACATATTTTAGATTAATTTATCGATTAATAATTCGTAACATAGAAGATATTGAGTATGATTGATTTATATAACAAAAAAAGTCGCTATTCTTAGACATGCAGTTATGCTAATAATTAAAAACTATTAAATAAATTGGTTTGTGATGCCGACTATTTTATGACTTGCAATTTATTTATAAATTCAGCGTTGAAAGTGCATATAATTATTTTAATTAAATTCAAAAACAATATTCCGAGCTACTTAGAAATTCTAACAAGTCAGAGTTATGCTGTTTTAGCCCCACGTTAATGTCACCACGGATAAATAAGTGTCACAGACCACGCACAATCTGCATGAGAACTTATTGGTGTAGACATTATTCGTACTTATACTGCACTTACATAATATTTGATGTTTACTTTAAAATATAAAAATTACAACTAACAATAAATGAATACTTATTACGTGATATTAGTTATGCTAAATATAATCAAAGCTGGTTAATAGGTACACGGAAAAACTACTATTACATGAAATTATCGAATCGAAAAAGTATCAAGGGAAGTGGTCATAGGAAAATACCTTTACCACTGTAGATTTAGGGGTGCAACTTAGGGTTTTAATCAGATGCGTGCAACACGCTTTCAAAGTAGCTATACCAAATACAAGGTATAAATAACAGATAATAAATAAAAATGTCACATGTTAAGAAAACTATAATTTCACCACGATCTAGTTATTTGAAGAACTAAGATGGTTTTGCACTGTCCAATATTTCAAAAAAATCTATATCCGCTCCTAATGTAGAGGATATGGCTTTCTTATAAATGTATCTCTTTTTCGAAGAGAATGGGGATATAAAGATATGACTAAGACATTACTTGTAATTGTTAATTAATCTCTCTTGCTATGCCCCGTTAATTTATGGATTGGAAGGGTGAAAAGAATGTAAATTGTAGATTACCCTCACACTTATATCTATAAACAGAAGCCGATAAATCGATAGAAAAAATGTTGATCGTACTAGGACTCAAACCCTTGAAATCCATCACCGAAGCCAACGACGTTGAACGCTTCGCCGACGGACCCAATAAATTGCAAAATGATAATTTTTATTTCAAATACAATTAGTTTCATCGGTGTTATAAATTTAAGCTTTATAAAAAATTAAAAGCGCATGCCAATTTTATCAATTATTTTACAAAATTTATTATATTTATTTTTTTTGTCTTGGTTAGGTTAGGTTAGAAACAAACCTATATGCATGCCAATTGCCAATACTAGTTGTGTTGTATAATACTATGAATGAGATTTAGAAAGGTGCTAGTAATTTGCTTTGCAAACCGTCTTAACCCTCCAAGGACGAGCGTGACCATATGGTCACAGTTTACACCGTTGTCTATTGATCCCACTATTCATCCTTTTTCTACCTGAATATCGTTGCATTCACTCAAATTTGGTTAAGAAGGGTACAGTCTTCAGTTAGTCATCAGCCGCGGGGACAGAAACGGCCACCAAAAGCACATGCGATTTTTTGAAACTGTTAGTTATTTTTTTTATCAAAACATCAAATTATTTACAGTTCTTTTGATAATATATTTAAAATAAAATTATGTTGATCTAAAGAGGTCAAATTGTAAATATTTAAAAAAAATCACGTTTAGATATATTTCAAACCCGAATGTTTGCGTGTCCATACGGTCACTTTTGTTCTCACTACTGTCCGTACACAATATTACACGGTAATAAAAGGATGAGCACGGCCATGTAGTCAAGCAGGGTTTCTATACAACGACTTTGAGTTTTTTTTTTTAATTGTTAGTAATAAAAGTTATCCGTGACTTCAATATGGATTAAAAAATATTTTTTTTATCGAAAAAAGCTCTCGTCTCTGGAGGGTTAACATAAAAGCGTGTTGATATTAAGACAAAGAATTCAATCGCAAAATCATTTATTAATAATATTTAAAGCTATGCTAATTTAATAATAGTATCACGATTCTGTTATTAATAATATTTGAAGTTAACAAATGATTATATTATGTATTTTTCGAATAAGGCGCAGCCATTATATATACAAAAAAAAACATTTCTCCCTTTTCATGGCTCGTATACAGCGGCAGTTAACAGGATATTTTATGCGTAATTAATGCAAATCCTCAATGAAAAAATATGGTGGCACGCGCCGCGACGTCCGGACGTCGTTTTTTTTATATATACTAATCTCATCGATTGAGTGAGTTGGACGTAAGAGTTTTGCTTATTGATGTTTTGGTTTTAAATACGCACTGTTAGTAAAGATTAACTCAGTGGCGGATAAGCGTATGCGAGGCCCCAGGCGCATTTAAATTTGGAGGCCCAATTTTTCAGATAACATAAAAACGTCAGAAAATTCCTTGTAAAATAATACAAATCTTAACAAAAAATAATGGGCTATTATATTATGTAATCCATTTTTGAGGCCCCTGAGATTCAGAGGCCCCAAGCGCGCGCCTCATTCGCTTAAAGGGTAATCCATCACTGGATTAACTTGTTAATATTTAAAGACAATTCAAGTGAAAGAAAATTATTTACGCGAAAAATAAGTGTAAGTTTTCATACTAATAGCTAAATATTCATTTAATAAATTACTCATTTGCACTAATTTCCACACTTATTTAATAAAATCACGACCGATTTCTCTCATGTTGAGCATTATCAACGGATCAAAGTTTGAGTGAAACTGGTTCTGATATTTTTAAATAAAATTGGAAATTAGTAATCCATTTTTAAATATATAAAGTGGTAAGCACCAAGTATTGACAGTGAACACTCTAAGAATGATTATTAGATTAAAAAAAGGTATTGATATGAATCCGTATTTCAAGGTTTGTAACGATCACTATTGATTAAAAGAAAAACAGTAGTTTGTATACAAATTAGACAAAAAAGTAGAAATTATTGAATTGAGTATTATTGTTCGCTGCTGGTTGATGGAATAACACTTCCTGAGTACAATGAAGCAACAACAATCTTACTATTTAACAGCTTAACAACCGCACGTTTTTTTTAATAGAATTTCACCTAGCGGCCGGGCAATTTTGCGAAAAATTCGCAAACATTGTAATTTTACTAAATTCACTATAATTTTGTAAACCAATTGAGATATCTTTACCAAATTTTCTTTCAAATTTTCTTAGCTTCCAAATACTTCGCCTATACGTATATATGAGTCCGCCGGCCAGCAACCTTTGTTTTTCAAAGACTCAAATACGCGTCTGCGGCCGTTTAGCTGTAAATAACCTCATTAGATCTTAAATATTATATAAATTTGGGTAACGATTAATAATATTTATGTGTAGTTATAAAATTATTGCGTAATACATCCGTACATGTAAAGTTATCATGGTGAGAATCAAACCAAAATAATCATAGTTACAATAGAGTTGTGACAATTCGATAAATAACGCGGTTCTCAATGAAAAAGCACATGAACAATCAAAACAAAACATGCCCGTGGCAGTGAAAACAAAAAAAGGCTTGTTATAGTGTAACTATTGTCATAAAATCAAGTACAGGAAGTTGCATATAAATTCACAGCAATAATTAATCATGTTCGCTATCAAATGCAAATTTGGCGAAATCGCACGACCGATTGCATGTCAAATCCACTCGCGCATGTTTGCTTATTCAGAACTATTTTAAGAGCATTTACAAGTGAGTTAAACGGTGGGGTGAGTGCTCGGTCCCCCAATCCTCAAGGGCTGAGAGGGCGCGGGCGTGATGGGCGCGTGCGCGTGACAGCCCGGCGGTCCTGCCTCCCAGCCCGGGCCTGCGCTCTCGCCATTGTCTCCGTCCCGATTAGCAAATATTGCCCCCGCGAATAAAACCTGCACGCGAGTGCGGCTCTGTGTGTATTTGCCGATGTTTTGTTTGCGGAGACAATTGACTGGTCGGATCGAATTTGAGTTTGCTTTTTCCGCCTTCCGTACAAACAATCAATAAGTTGGGAGGATGATCAGTGATTATTGTGGCGTTTATTTACTTACTGTCCTCTACCATTCGTCTAGGCAATACATATGTGTTTTTTCTTAAGCCAGTTTATTTGAAACTAATGTCTATTCACTACCAATTTAAACTCAAATATACAATCCAAATAAAGTGTTTCTACAAACAAATATTTCTCTTCTGAATAACCGATACTGGAAATAATTAATTAATATACATGATTCACATTAATAAACAAACTTTTCTTTGAATCAAATTTTCCGCAAATAGTTTACTAAAAATTTAAATTACTTATTTTCGCTGTCAAAAATATATGCCGTTTGTAAAAATTATATATGTAAGTTTAAAAAAGAAAATTGTATTTTTTTTTCATTACCGATTGTTTGTTACACAGTTGTATTTATATTTTGTTTTGTATAAATAGCACTGTTGAGTCGTATAGTATCAAAAGTAGAACTGTCCTATATATGATGTACGGAACAGTT